>CM050651.1:48503164-48958164 GCA_027574665.1 Rhynochetos jubatus | reverse complement strand
CACCACCCTCATTGTAACAAATTTCTTCCTTATATATCGTCTGAATTTACCCTCTTTTAGTTTAAACCCATTAGCCCTTGTCCTGTCACAACAGGCCCTACTAAAAAGTCTGTCCCCATTTTTCAAAAGCCCCCTTTAAATACTGAAAGGATGCTCTAAGGTATCCCCGGAGTCTCCCCTTCTGCAGGTCTAATAACCTCAACTCTCTCAGCCTGCCCCCATAGCAGAGGTGCTCCAGCCCTCTGAGCATCTTTGTGACCCTCCTCTGGACTCGCTCCAACCAGTCGATATCCTTCTGATGCTGAGGGCCCCAGAGATGGATGCAGAACCCCAGGTGGGGTCTCATGAGAGCAGAGGAGGAGAATCCCCTCCCTTGACCTGCTGGCCACTCATCTCTGGATAGAGCCCAGTTGGCTTTCCGTGCTGCAAGCACAAATACATCAGAGCAGAAAGCAAGGCCTGACTCCACTCACAGCAAGCTGCAAGGCTATCCCTCTCCATACTCCATGATGGAACCGATCACCTACTGATCATTACCCATTATCAAGCCTACGGGGGGCACTCGGAGAACAAGGAATCTGCACAGAGATATCCAGTGGGCTTCTGGAAGTGGAAGGATGCTGATCCCCAGAAGTTCAGGCTACTTATGGAGCATATCCAAGGAAAACATGTAGCTCAAATTTTAAGAATCACCTTTGATTCTGAACTGAATGTGGCTCAAATTAAAAAAAAAAAAACAATCTTCCATGCATGAGTTAGAGAGGAAACAACACAAATGTCATTTAATTTACATGACAAAGTGCTGCCATTATTTCAGTATGACAGAATGCCACTAAGGGTAATTTCTGAAAATTATTTAAACAATGTAATGAGTTAAATGTCAAGGTTAGCTAATTATGTTTATGCTAATTGTTAATTAGCCCCATAATGGAGACAGTCTTAATTAACAATAGTTATGTGTGTGTATATATGTGTGCGAAAAAGAGTGTGTGTTGAGAGTAAGAGGCTGCAAAAAAAATGTTGTAAGTAATTTAATTTCCTGTAATCATAAGTATTTCATTTCAGACATTAACGAGAATTTTTCAATATACTTTAGAAAAGATGTGATTAGCTTACAATGTATCTGTAAGCAATCCTTTCTATATAACATTTGTTCTGTCACTATAATAGCAGCATCTTTTTTTCCTTTTCTTTTTAATTGTAAATTGTGAAAAGCTGGTTCTGTCTCTCTTGCTACAGATTTCTTCTGTGACAGGGAAAAACATACACTTTGGAAATATAGGCAGGGTTGTGACAGAGAGGTCAGCATAACCTCTTGGGCTAAAGAAGATCGCTAATTTCTAAGACAGCAGGAAATTCTTGTTATATTTGACAGAGGAGAAGTCATTAACAGATTGATGCTCTTATCTATCTGTTGATACAAAGTTGGTGCTTTTATAACAACATATAATGTTGACACTTTTATAACAACAAACTTCCTACAATGTGGTCTAATTTTATCAACAATGGTCTAAATTTTAAAAGCAGTAACTTTTTCCTTTTCTTTTACTCATCATATAACATGGGGGGAAAAAACCCCACACTATGATGTACCTTGCATACTCACAGCCCATGGGCTTAGAGCACACGCTGGTAAATTATTTAAATGCAGGTGTTTGGCTTAAAGCAGACACTTCAGGCTATCTTAGCCCGCAAAGCAATTTGGAGAATCTTAAAGTTTTTGCTAAGCTGAGACTTTCATCTCCATTCTCAGCTTGGGAAGATCATGTCAAAGTTTTCAAGAACTGTGTGTTTAGGGCACTTAGACTAGCCCCAAAATACCTAAAATAGGTCTTAAAGGAGAAATGTATTTAGGGAAACTGGAAATATCCCTTCTGGAGTTTCATAGTTCCACTTGAAAGCAGCTCTTCACTGCAGTTCTGCCTGATCCTGTACTTTTAATAAGCTCAATTGGTAACTGAAAAAATAACTGTTGCATTAGAAATACAGTTCTGGACTTCAGTTATGCCATATTTATGCTGTAATGAGTATAAACGCAAATGATTAAACACAGAAGCCTGCAAAATTACCTTTGTAGTTAGTTGTGTATAACGTAAAAACAGCTTTCAGTCTCCAAGACATCGGTTTGTAATTACATTCACAAAAATAAATTACAAACATCAATTAATTCTACAATGGTTACATAAAAGAAATGAGACTTCCCTTTCACAGTCACTTTTTTCTACTTTTTAGCCTTTACTCAAACAGTGAAAGTTATAAGTTTGTACACAATTCATTCTAGTAAAGCTCCATTATGGTGCATATAGCTATTCCGATTTCTGACCCTTTGGGATCTGGCCCTTAACTTTATAGAGAACTTGAGATGCTATTTTAATTTAAACTCTTGTTGTTCAAAATACATCACAACTACACAGGCTGCAGTTTACAAACTAAACCTCATTGTAAGCAACAAGGAAATAAGGACGCTTCTCAGTTGTTAGGTGTCCACCCTGTATCATGACACCTAGGTGCAGGCATGCAAAAGGACAAGCTGCACGCCCAGTTTGTCCACTTTCTGCAGTGGTTGTGTTGGAGAACAGGTAACCAGGACAGACTTGCTTTGCTCCATGAATTCCATCAAGAGCTATTGAGCAAATGCAGTGTGCCTACTCCAGTCCTGCCAGGCTGCTATTACAGATTCTAGGACCTCGTCCTCATGATGCTACAGAGCAAGGGAGAAGCAATGAAGTTATGTCTATGGAAGTCATGTTGAGATTGCAAAGGGAAAAGTAGATGTGTAAGCTGAGTGTCAGACTCTCACAGCAGAGGACACTCGGGATCTGGCTTCAAGGCTGGATCTCAGGGCTAACAGCCATCCACACTGCTCCCTACCAAGGGCAATGCCTGCCTTTACCACACAGCCCACGTATCATGGATCAAGCAGTTCCCATTTGAGCCAAAGATTTAGGGCAGTACATGGACAAATGAATCAAAGAATTCCAAATCAGGAAATAAAATTGTGGGATAATACAACATGCACTATCCCCAGCAAAAGTCAACACACACCACTGGTATCCAACTGTCCTTAGCTTTGGCCAGGAGAGCTAGGACTTGCTGCTCTCCTTATGGGGTCTGACACAGCTTTTTGTCACTAAGCAGCTTTATTGTTCCTGGCAAGAGAACACCAAGCACACTTGGGAAAGCCAGTGAGCACAGTGGACTTTAAGCTTGGAGCTGAGAATGTACTGATCCAGATGGCTCTCTGTTGGTGGGGCCCACTGCCTTGCCTTGGACACAGAAAGAGATTTCTGAAGAAGCCCACCATGCACAAGGTCCAAGGGAGCTGCATGTAAGGCAGTAGTGTAATACATGAAGTCAGGGACCCTTGCATGCTTTGTACCCATGGAGTCAATTCAGGAGGTGAGGAAACCCAGGTTTCATGAGGTCACACTCTGGAGGGCAGAGTAGGGGCTGAGGATCCTTCATTCCTCTCTGTGAAGCATCTTTCAATCACAGGCCCAGGCACTATGGACAGCCCAGGGAGTCGGTTTCCAGGGAAGAGAGATGCAGACAAAGTGTCCACACTGAGACAAGAAAAGGACAAGTCAAGGACACAAATCCCTGTGATGATGGGATCCAGGTTCTTGTCAGGCATCACCCAAGCATGACCCACTGGCCACAGTCTATTCAGATTATGGAAAGAAAAATTCTGGGCCCAGACTACGGCACTAAATAAGCTCAGAATTCTCCCTTTCCAACCCAAGGCCATGCCCGAGCAACGATTTGTGTACAACTGTGTGGTAGTAGGTGATGTTAGACAACCGAGGCACATGGGTGTTCACCCAAGCGTGCAATCATATCTGCTGTGGGTGCTGCTGGGGAAGTTCTTCATGTGCCGCTCTGGATCAGGGCTGCCACAGAGCATGTGTGCCATCACATCGCTCCCAAAGGAAAATAGCTGGCTTTTCTATTCCAACATAAAGATTTAGTCACAACTCAAGGTACCCGGGGCAGATAGGAGAAATTGGTCTTAATTAGCTAAACATACTATATGTGCTATGGCTCCACATTTATGTGGTTAAGTGAACATATGTCCAAGGAAACAATTTTGTTGTCGCTTCCTTCGTATGTTAGTTTCTAAGCAAGTAGGTTATTGTTTTATTAAGGCAGCGAATTCCCTGATTGATGGCTGCATTCGCAGGATGACCTTGTCATTGTTTTCTCAAGTACTTGTAATTGTTACAGTGGAGAACATTGGGCTTTAATTATCTGTGCTAAAAACTCATACACTCTGGTTACACTCTGCTGATTGTATTGGATACACTACAATATTTATTTGCCAAAGAGGGAAAAATGGCAATGGCAAGTCATTCTAAGGACTCTCACAAGAGAAAGTAATGGTGGATATTACAGGTTCCTAAAATACTGTAATAGCATATAGTAATTCAAGCAAGCCTGGTAATCAGTTGATGCTCGGGTTCGGTACAGATTACCTGCTATTATATCAGGCGGTCTCTCAATCTTGAGAAAATATCTGTTAAGGTATAAACATTTAAGCGAAAGAGGTATAGAATGTAAATACCATGGATTGGCAAACGGTGCGTGCTGCAGAAACATTATGACTTCTTCCCCTTATTTGAATATAATGTATTCATTTCACACACCCAGCCAGTGGTTAGCATTACAAGGCTTCAATTGCCATGCATGCTCATTATAAATAATTTAATTCAGATAGCCTTTCTACAGAGTTCAGCCCCTGTGACGATTTCCCACAGGGAAAATTTTGGCCTGAGCCCAAACTTCCGAACCAAAGTCTATCAACAATGATGGTTGGGATAAGACAAAGAGCGGAAAGACAGGAGCGAAAACTTATAATCATACATGAAGAACATGATATTGTTACAGAAAGACTTTGAAAAAATGAAAGAGTGTATATGTGTGTGCGTGTGTAAAGCAGAGAGATCTATGAAACGCCAGATCCCCATTATTATAACAATACTAAAGCCTTAGGGTTTCTGTTGTCAACTCACCATAGGAAATAGCCAGACAGCACACAGAAACAATAACGTTATATAAAATATGTCATGAAAGTAGAGCTACGAATAATTCCCCCACATGGATATAAGAACAGATCTCTTGGAATGCAAATAGCTTGTACATTTAGGAGTCCCTGAATGTGAAATGCCCAATGACTTTGACACTATATATATTTTCTCCATGCTGTATTGCTCCAGATACAGTCAGTAGAGGCATGAGTAAATGGGAAGAGGATACCAACAAACCATTTCCTGGGAAAAACCCTCATCTATGGCATCCTCTCTCCTCCCTTGGACAAAAATACCTTTGTCTGTTTATCCTCTAAAAATGGCATGAGACTAATCTACTTTTACTGGCTTTGGAGGAAGGAGAAAAGTGGCAAAGATTACTTCTCTGAAGGACACTCAGGTAGTTTTACACCTATAAGATGTGGTTAGTAAGTAAAATTGATGGAAAACTGTCAAATGCCAAAGATCCATTCAGTTTAATGAAGAAAAACCAAACCAGAACCACTGACTGGAACTGAGGCCAGAAAAAAACAAGTTACAAATAAGGCTGGCTTTCCCCTCTCCCCTTCCAGTTTGGTCTGGTAACCCTTGGAAAGAACTGCTACAAGCAATGGTGCTTCCACTAGTGGAACTCAGGTGCCATGCTTGGAGACACACTTTAATCAAGCCCTAAAAATCAGGCATTTTTTCAGGAACCACTTTTCACAGACTGTGGCATGCAGGAGACTAAAATGAAGGTGGCCTAATAACTCTATCTTGCTTTCATGACTTTGAATTAATAAAAAGTACTAATTTTTTCAAGTATGAGCTGTGGCTGAGAGCTGGAGAATATCTTTTAGAAGACCTGCGTTTGTAACACCAGAACATAGCTTTTTTCTGTAAATTCAAAGCAATATAGTCCATAAATCCAAAGAAATTGGATATATATTGGAAATATAATAGGCAGAACCAACTGAGAAACCTGGAGTTGACCATTATTATCATTGTTATTACTGAGCTCGTGATGGTGGGAAGTATGGAAATATTTCCACACAGAGGTACAGAATATGGGAAGATACAGGGCATGTTAAAAAATACATGAGCTCGCATTCAAACTCTGAAGAAGCTATAGTAAAACGTATCTCATGAAGGCAGGTGTGTACCTAAAGAGATAAGTGCCGTAGGTGCGTGTTCACACCCTGATACCTCGTTATAGGTGTAGTTGCTACCTAATAGTACTGATGCTCTCGCTCCCCATTGTAATATAACTTTGAAGTCCACTTTTGCTATATTGTGCTGTTTTTCCTCACAGTTAGTAGTGGTTTGCTCTGTAAGCAGCCCAATTGATTTCACAGAGAGAAAGAAGGGTGGTCTCATCTGGTACTGTTTAAAATGCAGAGGGACATTACACACTAATTTAACAGCGAGTGCTGCAGAGATGTTGTATGTGAGCAGGAAACAGGGACCGTACTTTGGAGGAATCCAAGTCCTGTTTGAATTTCAATACTGCGTTCATTTCTCCCCTAATTCCTGCCTGTCTTCTACCACTAGAAGTTCTTTTTCAAGTTCATCTCCCAAATGCATGTGTTATATAAAAGCTTATTATTGCTTATAGTGTAAACTTTATATTTATTACCCAAAACAATTATTTTACTGGTCTATTTTAAAATTGCTTCAGTCCTTAATTAATCCAGTTAAACTTGCATATATCTGCTTGGAATGACTGATGAGCCATCACCCCAGCATTGTAGTATAGAGAGAAATGTTTGTTGTACAAAAACACTGATGCAAAGTGACTTCATAGTTAATTCATTTCAGTTCACAAAACACACATTCAATAGTGAGAAGTAATTTGGGAATAATTTTATTTGTTATTAATTTTAATATAATGTGACAGTATTAAATAAAGTGCATATATTCAAACCAATTCTTTCTATTTTAATCCTTTCAATTAAACTGAGAAGGAACTGAGCAGAGCCACAGCAAGACACTCGTGCCAAATTCTGGCCTAGAGCCCACAGAAAGATGCTGCTTTCATTTTGCACTCCTACCTGTACCAGCCTGCCACCTCCAACTCCAGAAAGGAAAGAATAGCCGAAAGTTATTTAAAATGAAAAATGGGCATAGTCATTGCCAGTGTACACACTTCGGAGTGGTCTGTATTTTTCTACTAATGTGACAGACACTTAAATGAAAGAAGTGAATTCACAGCTACAATAAAACAGTGGCCAGGTCTCCCTTACCCTTATTTTATTTCTAGCAACAGTAATAAAATGCCTGTTTATTGAGCCTTTCTTCACTCTTTCTTTCCACTTTGTTTCACAATTAAAAAAAAAACAAAAAGGGTTTTTTTGAGAAAAAAGAAAACTTGTTTTATTAAATTATTTTTCCTGTGGTTCTACAGTAAATGATGGCAAGATTTTATATATTAGCTGCTGCCAATTACAACATTTTCTGCTTTGAGGAATGCTTGGATTCACCTAAAGGACTGGGGTTTTACTCAAGCTTTAAGGTTAAAACAGCCAAGGATGAAAGGTAAAACTGTGGAAACACCATAATCACGTGGTAATGATGACGAGGCTGTGCTTGTTAGTTTTAAATACCCATGAAATCTGAAACACTAACAAAATAAATACAGTGTGTGCCTGTGCGTGGCAGGCAGTGGCAGCCCTTTGGTACAACTTAGAGAGTATTTCAAGGAGATGAGGAGAACCAGGGAGTTAGTGGAGAAGCAGGATGTTAGAGGAGTCGGATCCCTGGCATTTGCAGTCACTCCAGCAGACGCATCCTGGTTCCTTAGACCTCTGTGCATGTTCCTCGGTTGAGTCGCACAGCCTTGTTAAACCCAGCACACCCTGTCACTGGACCAAATGCTGCTCCTCAGCTTTTCTCACTCACATATGAATTCCCATTAACCCGACCTGCTTCTTACATGAATCAGCCATGTAGAATTTGACCCATCTCCACAACAGCCCGGTTCATTTAATCCTTCTGCGGAGAGTGTCATCTCAGATCTTTGTTTCAATAAAGTTATTGATTTCATATCTTCACCACTTTTGTTACAGTATTTTAGGTCAGTAGGTCATGTGGCCCTGCCTCATCCAATAGCTGTCTGGTCGATAACTTAAAAAACCTCGGTATTGACTGCTGGAAGAATGATCATGCAAAGAAATGGACCTGACATTAGTCAAAAGGATTGTGTTTGGCAACCCAAGGGGGTACAGAGTGAACCTGTGCTGATAACTGGGTTGCTCTAATAAAGATATATGTGTCATCAGCTTTAAAGCAATTGATTCTCTTAAAAATGAAATGAAGATGTGACTGAAACGGACTTTGGGACTGAGCCAGTGTCCACTAACACCAAGATTCCCCTCAGTTTCAATGAGGCTTAAAATCAGGGTGTAGATAAACCGAAAGGCACACATATCTGATATGAACCCATCATCTCGGTATTGCAGTTTGAAATTAAAAGCAGGTTTAAGAAAAAAAGAAAATGTCAGAGCCACCAATTTCAGCAAGGCTTCTGCCTTTCAGTCTCCCAAAACACTTGGGGAACAGTCAATGTGCATTTCTATGATTAAACAGCAAAGTAGCAACCAGGAGCCTAGACTGGTTTCTCTGCCTGAAAAGGCAGAAGAAATAGGGCTTGTTATCACCTGCACAATTTTTCTGTGTGCCTTAGAACCTAAGGCATCCAAGACAGGTGGAGTAAAATGCCCCACAGGAACATTTCCTTCTATGCAATGATTAAGGTGCCAGCCCAGACAACTACCTTAGTAGTCAACCAACAGAGCAGTCAACTAACTATTGGACAGCAGAATTTAAAGACAAAACTTGTAATTCAGGGAATCTTTCCAACCCTCATCTATCTTTCATAACCATTCTGATCTATTTTTCAGGCAAAGTTTACCATCATAAATAATGGCTAGAATCTGGCAGTTGGGAGTTTTGTTCCCATTCCTGGTTCTACCACAGGTACAGATTATTCTCATTGCCTGTATCTGCAGTTGTTTCAATAACCAGGAAATGAGAGTGATAACATTTATGAGAAAGAAGCATTGTTACAGACAAACTTACCAATTTATGAATTTTCCTCCTTTGCTTTGTGCTATGTTTATCAAAGCAACGCTATATATACAGCTGTTCTTAAACTCCCATCATTCCGTGGTAGAAACACATGAGGAAACGATGCTTGCCATGAATATATGTTAAGCTTGAGCGAAGGCTCCAGGTTTGACACACAACTCTGCTTAGTAGAGAATGATACTCTTTACAGAATGATATTATTCTGTAATATTTTCAAAGCAAAGTCCAAAGCACCTCAGTCATAAATAGCTGAGGGTGTAGTTTTGTTTGTTAGTTCTGTAACTGCAATTACTGTACAGGCTGACACTTGATGTTCTGGGTCTTGATAATTTGTTACAAATAACAATAAATGTAATTCTTTTAAGTACTCTTCTTTTTATATGTAGGGACAGGATTCTTGCCTGCTTGGGACTTTAAGCTCAGTTACTTTTATATCTTATCTGCAAATCTTTTCCCTAATCTTCACAAACTGATGTAATACTGATACCAAAAAAAGGGTGTTCTTCCAAATGTCACAGTATTATCAGCCTTACTACACTTCCAGACTTACCACACTTCATGATGTTTTCCTTCACATTTAAGATTCCTGGCTGATGAGTTCCCAAACCTTTTGTCCTGTATTTTGTCCAACCTACATTGCTTGGTTCTTTTGCAGCAATCAATCAGTTTGATGAATATTTCTGTTGTTAATTTAAATAATTCTGAAATTATAAATCAATCTGATTCAGAATCCAAGGTGCCTGGCTGAGAGTGTTCAGGTCCAAATTTTTGTGTTGAAGAGATAGTTGAAATGGGAGTCCTAACTTGGATTTGGCTTTCAAAAGCCTAAATTAAGCAACATTTCTCTCTGGCACTGAGGTATACAGCATTTCTATTTCTTCTTGCCTGATGCAGTTTTATTGCATCTATTCTAAGTGCACAGAAAATGGTTGCAAAACGCTCCAATATACCCACTTGGTTTGACTACAAATAGGGGGACATGCTTTTAATCTGCATTCAGGCAGCCTAAAAAGTTAGCTTCTCTCCTCTCCAGTCTGGAACTGAATAGTGAGTTACCACCTCTCAACTGGGACCATAGCATTAGGGAGAGGAGTAACTGCATGCCAGGCCTGCCTTAAAACACCCCAACCCGTTTACAAAAGCAGTGCCTTCAATACGCTTACGTGAATATGCAGGAACTTTCTCAGTACTGAAAAGACTGGGACTACAACTATCAACAAGGTCTTGCAATAAAGCATCAGGCAATTTTGCATTAGATCCCCTCCTGGTGCCTGGTGTAAATCAGCTGATGGAAGTAGCCTAATTTGCACCAGTTTGTAGAGCTGCCCCTTTGACTTAACTCTCTAGATTAGATCTAAAAGGATAATCTTTTTATTCTCAGTGTGTCTCATATCTCTATCACTGTCATTTCTAAATGCTGAAATAACAAAATCACAATAGAGGAGTATTGCTCACCCATCTGAGATTGCCTTTGACAAGAGTCATTCGTAACTACATGCGCAACCTGCATGCTTCCTCTGTCCCCTCCAAATCGAATTCATCACAAATAGTGTTGCAGGGACTTCGCTGAAGTTCTGCAGCGTAGGGCAGAAGTCTGGGATGTAGCAGAAGTTGGGCAGGTTCGAAAAACTGGGACGTGACTATGGAAACACCTTGGCACCGTTTTCTATAGCTCAGAGTATCAGCAACAGCAGCAGCCCCGAGCAGCCTGTCAATATGGGCAAATTAGGGATGTGGCAGTCTTCATTGAATTCACCACGTTTATTCTACTAAACAATTAAGCTAATAGTCCTGGTGTTTTGGCTTCTTGCTTTGTTCCTGAACTGACAAACCTAGAGGCTCAGCTCCACCTCCCTCCAACTGCCCCACGCACATTCGTGCTTCCCCCCAGCTCTGCCAGCATTGGCAAATCACACAACTACCTCCAAGAGTCAGAGACTTTTTCACTGTCCCATCATAACTGCTGTCTTGGCAGCATTGTTAACCTCTTGTCTAAATATGAAGAGTGAAACATTTAGATCTTGGTAATTTACTCCTTTACATGTAAAAACAATGAAAGAAACAGAAGAATCCCTTTTTTTCCCTTCTCCTTGGAAGAAGGACCTCCATTTGCGCTTAGGGTTGTTCTTGCCTGAGAAGCTGCTGTGAGCAGTGCCTGCACAAGTCGTGTCTCCCATGCAGCTTCCCAAATTCGCCTTCAATCAGCACCTCATTGCCTTACTCCTGGCCTCGGTTAGGCACTGGCTGGGGAGGAAGCAGATGTCCATGCTGGATGCAAAGGAGACACAGGGAAGGGTAATGCCAGCCTCCTGATGGCATCTTCTGAAAACTCCACTTTGGAGAATAGCTGGGGAAGGACTGAATCCCACTGGACTGTAACAAACAGTTTCCCAGGAGGATCCCTGCCATTGTAAGCATTTTCTTCATACTTCTGTGGTTTCCAGCTCTGGGCAAGGACTGTCTTTTAAGCACAGCACTGAAAAAAGCATGACCAGCAGAGGCCTATTGAAAATGATGAAATTAAGATGTTACTTGGGAAAAGAAAGGATTAATACCTTGGCTAATCTAAGCATAACTAGAAAATGTGGTTTTCATCATTCTGTATGAAAGGATGTTGTTCAACACACCCTCCTGTAACTAAGAAGGGTAGAACTAATATGATAAATAATACACCCCTAGAGAAAGGATTATGGTAGCAGTTGAAGGAGCGACGTTTATAATCGATGTAAAATAGGTAAAGCCCTGAGTGTCACACCTAGAATATTGGTTAGTAACGCTGAGCAAGAAGAGAGTTTATAATTCACAGGGTCTGACTCGAAGTTCATTTGCAGAGAAGGGAATAAAGCCATTCTATGTGGCTGATACATGCAATGCACACAAGCACTTTAAGATTGATAAAGATATGTATTTACATACGTGCATTGCAATGTAGATAATTTTTGTTCTTTCACGTGTGAATTGGTGTGTTTTGTGTCCATCCCTTATATAAGCATGTGTACCTACAGAAAGAAGTATCCACATACAATGTATTCATAGACACGGACATTTACGCTCCCACGCATGTGCCATTAGTGCACGGATGTAGACATACATCTGAAACAACCCCGGGCAGCGCACAGGCTGTTTAGAGGCACTGTACCTGCGAGGAGGGGCCTAGCAGTGTTTGGAGGAAGGGTTGAACTTCACATCTGCCAGAAGAGCCCCCACATGCCAATAATAAGAGAAATTTGCTGCCAGGGCTAGGGAAGGGGGTGGAAGAGGATGACTTCTTGGGGGTTTTTAGGATATTTTCCTTTTTTTAGTATGAATTCCTTAATACAGATCCAATCTTTCATTCCTTTGCTAGCTTCCCAGGGACAGTAGCTTCCCAGTCAGAGTCAGACCTGTGCCACAAGCGATGGGTACCCACATAAAGGACCAGGGAAAGATGCTATCGCGGGCAGCCCCTCTGCCTGGGAGATGAGAGCAGAGGTGTGTGCACTGAGTCTGCAATAGCCCTTCTCTTTCCCTCTCACTCTATCTGAAGTCTGTTGTATATTTGTTCCTTCACGGCTCCTCGTCCTTAGATTAGATTTCTCCTTTCTCATTACCAACCTTAATAGACCCTTCAGACCTCATTCCAGCCCCAGATATTATCTGACCCGTATAATTAATTAATTATAGCCCAAATATTATAGATTATTAAAAATAGCATAACTAATAGTGTAATATCTCAAGCTGTCGACTTTAATAGTCAACATTGTCTTGGTCTCTCTTATCAGGCTGGGACACCCGGTGAGAATATTGATTTCTGGTAATTTTAACCATCATCTGCCATCCTGATGGGTAATTGTCAGATTTTCACCAGAGTCAGAGCTCATTTGAAATCGTTAAACCGTCGGCAAGGCTCACAGTTGATCTTAATGTTTCCTTTTTCTCCCCCTTCAATATGTTTCAGCAACAGAGAGGAAAATAAATAGAAAAAGAGCGAGCAAGCGAGAGCCGCCTGCGTGCCGGCCACCTGATTTCTCTTTTATTTTTCCCTTTACGCGTATGGCCCCCGCGATGCGGAGGGGCCGTGTGTGCCCCCTCCACCCCCGTTTATCCCCCTCTTTCAACCTTTCGTTAGAAATAATAATAATAACAACAATAATAATGTGTGCCCGAAGCACGTGTGTGTCCCTGCTGTCCCACACACGGGATGATGATGCTGCTGCTGTTGGTGCAGCACCGGGGCTCGCGTAATGGGGGGTTGAAGGGGGGGTGTGGGGTGCTCTGCTCCCCCAGCCAAGCCGGACCCCTCACCCCGAGGCTGCTTCCCACGCGTGTCTCGGCCGTGACCGGTCTGGGGCCGCGGGCAGAGGAGCTAGGGGTTGGCAGCCGGGGAAAGAAGGGGAGGGTCTCCCCGCTCCCCCCCGCCTTGCCCCGCATCCCAGCGGGCGGCCGGGGGCTGCTCTCGGCGGAGCGCCCGCAGCCTCCTGCCAGCAAAACGGATCGGCTTTCGCGAGGTGTGAGAAAAAAACCCTGCGGAGGCGATCCCAGCCGCGATAAGTGACAACGAGGCACTTTATTAGTATTTTATAGAAACTCCCCGGTGCTGGGAGATAAGCGCCCAAATTAGGACCCTGGGGGGGGAGAGCGGCTCTTTAAACAGGCATCCGCCGAGCTGGGGCTTTAAGGGCGAAGCGGGACGTGGGTGCTTCTGCCCCTCTCTCTGCCCCCCCGAGTGACACTCGAGGGCATCTATTTCACACACACACCCCACAGCAGCACCCATCCCCAGCCGCCCCCGGGGCTGCCCGCGGGCTGCCGGGGAGCTGAGAGGGAGCCGGCGAGAGGGAAAAGAACTGTTTAATAGATCCTCCGAGGATTCCCCTAGAGCATTATTTAAACTTCTAATTATGATTCATGTGTGTGATAATATTAATTTAATAATCAAGGAGCTGTGCAGGAAGCATTAACCTCAATTAAGCTCATTACTACCCTAACCTGGAATCCCCAGGGCTTTTAAATCTTCTACTATGAGGACCTGACACTGCGTTGATAGAGGGCGAGATTTGCTTCAAAATCTTTTTTTTTTTTTTCCTAAATCATTTGCCTTCGTGGGTAGAGTTAATTAATTCCTGATTTTGGCACTGGGGGGGGACCACCTCCTCGGAGAGAGCCGGGCATCCCGGGGTGACGGCTTGTCCCTGGTCCTCGGCTCTGCCCTTCGCGGGGAGACACTCGTGGGGCACAAAATCAGGATGAGACCCCGAAGCATGTGCGAGGTGGGGGCTGGCCCCGCTGCTCGGGGGTTGGTAGGGCCCTATTTGCAGCCTCAGAACCCAGGGGCACATAACAATAATTATTAATAATAATACGAGAGGAACGCACTCAGAAAAGGACGAGATCAGTTTTGGAGCCCGACTGCGTTTGAAAACAAAACAGGGAGGGGGAGAAGCCCAAAGGACCCCCCGGACCCCCCGGCCGGGCAGAGGCAGCCGTGAAAAGCTCCGCGGTCGGCGGGACCTCGCTGCGCCGGGGCTGCCGGCAGCGCCGAGCGCGGAGGGACGCGGAGGCTTCGCACCTGGTACAGCCACCGGAGTGACCTTCTCGATGCAGCCAGGGCTGCTAAATTGTTCTACCGCGGCGATAAATGCCCTTAATTACCCGGAGCTCCACACCCCCCAGGGACGGGGGGTGAATGGCGAACGGGGAGGGGGGGTGGCGGGAAGAAAGAAAAGAAACCCACGAAGAACGGGGAGGGGGTGGGAGGATCGTTCGTTGATCAGGAGTTTGCCGAAATCTAATTTGAAATTCGGTATTAACAAATGAAGTTCGAAGCGGAAAACCGCTCGTAGTCGTGGGAGCGAGCGGGACCTCCCCTCCGACCCCAGCACCCCCCCCCCCGGGGGTCTTGGCCTGGGCGGCTGCCGAGGTATCCCCGGTGACGGGTGATGGGTGACCAGGCACCGGCGGGACGTGGGGCAGAGCCCTCTGCGGCGTCCTCCCTGCCTTGCCCCGGCAAAGCCGAGGCGTCGGATCCCGTCCCTAAAGGCGAAATTCCGAGGGGAGCCGCTCGCCTCCGGCGGAGCAGAGGCCTGACACCACTCTCCGGGGCACACGGGGCTCGGCAGGGACCGTGGAAGGGTCGGCGGCTCCCGGACGATGCTGTGACCACCGGCTCCTTCAGGCTTTGGAAATATCACCCCCGCGCAGGTATAATTCAGCCTAACTACAGAGATAACGATCGCTGCGGCTTGTAAAAGCGAGACCGCGTTCCCCGTGTTCCTCTATTTTGGAGAAGGACACGTTTCCGTGGGAGTTTTTTCCCAACAGGACAAGGGATCCGGGGCCAACATGTGGTGATCTGGCTCTGCATGAGGTCGATGCCGCCTTTCTGGGGGTGCCCTCGCCACCAACACCCCTCCCAGCTGGTCCCGAAAGGCAGCGTCTCCCCAGCTCGCTCGCCCGGGTCGTCCCTCCCGCAAGGAAAATGGGCAGGACTGTCTTCCCCGAGAGAGAGACGGGACCGGTCACCCGGCCCGATCGCGAGAGAGATATTACATGTCACAACTCATCTAGGGCCCCATAATCAGCGCTAACTTTCTGGTGAACAGATAACCAGAGATGGCAGATGGATGGAGATTGCACAAATGAGGCTCTAATTGACAATCAATTGTGATTAGGAGCAATAGAACATCTTTATAACACTCCCTTTGAACCGCCAACAAACAAAAGCGCCGGGCGGCCCGGGGCCCCCGTCGGGCTGGGGGGGGGGAGTGGGTCCTCTCCTCTCCCCTCCCCAACTGCCCCCCCCCCCCCGGCTCTGCCCCACAACCCTCGGCCCGGGGGCGTTCTGTCTCCCGGTGCTCCCCCGCCCCGGAGGGGTGGCACCTGGGGGCACGTCGGGGTGAGCAGACGGTGCCTGCGTTTGGGGGTGCTCCCTGGGGATGTGGCTCCTTCTCCTCCAAACAGCCAGCGCTAAGCCCGGGATTCCTGCTGAGCTCTGCGCGCTCGGGACCGCCCCTGAACACGGAGGTTTAATTACAATTAGGTTATTTTTTTTTTTTTTCCTACGATGGATCCCCTAAGATCAAGGGAATAAAAAATACCGTCGCACCCCCCAAAAACCTCATTATCTCCGAAAAAGGTACAAAGGCAGGGAACTCCCACAGCTGGATAAAGCCAAGTCATTGCCATCTACCTAAACTGCTATCTACTTTTCATAAATAATACCCCAGAACTGCGGGCAGAAGTAATGGGAGGAAAACGTACCCGAAGGAAAAGGCGAGATCACAGGTAGGGACGGAGGAGCAGCTACCAACCAAACAAACAGCCCAAGGGATAGGTGTGTGTTAGTACAAGTGTGTGTACACACAGATCAAAACTTCTCTCTCTCTGGGTGTTCGTGGCAGTCCCGTCTGTAAGGTCAGGAAAAGGGGGAGAGGTAATTACCTACCCATGATCAGAGATTATACATACCATTTCAACCCGGGAGGTGATTTATAATTTAAAGATAAAGCATAATAAAGTCATAAAAGGGAAAGGACACTGTTGTGGTGTCTGATTAAAATCTAAGGGCTGGTGTATAATATATGAGCGGGGGCTGTTGTGGGCTCCCGCTCGGCGGGACTCCCCTGGGCCCAGCCCGCTGATGGACTAATCATGTCCAAGCCCTACCAAAATTACAAGCTGATTGTTTTACCCATTATTTCTCCCAACTTTTAATTTCTGCTTTCTAAAGGATCATTGCCCGCGGTAATTGCAAAGGACCTGTCCTTGTATGTGTCACCAGCCTCAAAGACAAAAAAAAATCTAATTTTCCTTTTATGCTTTCTCTATTTTCCTACACCCCCTCTTCCCTCCACCCCTCCCCCCCCCCCCCCCCTTTTTTTTTTTTTTCCCCCTAGCAGCTAATTCAAGCTGAGTAGCGACTGGAGCTTCCAAAACAAGAATGAAATTGATATGGTCAAAGCACACACGGCTATACACGAAAGGGAAGGAAATTAGGTAGGGGAAGAAACTCAGGTTTTATAATTCGCAGATAGCTTTTATTCTTATCTCTTAATTTTCCGTAATTAAAATGCCTTTTAATAAAAGGATAATTTTTTCGACAGTGGAAGTTAGGTCTGGTTATTGCTTTACTTCTGCGTGGGAGGGACCAGACCTTTTCTCCCAGGTACTCAGGTTTGTTGATCGCCGTGTTTTTTCTTATGCCGTTTAAAGGTATTAATTTTCTCCCAGCACTTTTGTGGCACTTACGTTTGATATTTAATGTTAATTAACCAGCTAAGGGAGAGAGGGAGAAGCGGGGGGGGGAGGTAGGAGGGGGGTGTCCACGGACACGAGCCCCGCTCCAACCACTAAACCTCCGCCTGTAATTTTCTCCTTTTGTTCTAATTTAATAAAACCAGCAGGGAAGGGAAACAGGTGCTGGGGGCTGACACCTCTGAGGCCACACACATACACACACGTAATCCCCTTTTGATCATCTAACTCCACTATTAGGGACGGAAGACCTTAAGTTCCCGTTTTCTGTGTATAATATCTTCTTTATATTGATCCCACAATTATTTAAAAGAAAACGTCATCTCCTCCCACTTCTCCAAATAAGGCTATTTAGATGCTTTCCAGATGAGTGGAGGTGTGCTGAAACAGAGCTGACAGCCAAGTATATCACAGCCAACACCATCCTTCATTCGCTCTCTCGCTCTCTGCCCCCCTCCCCCCGGCACACACTTTCGCCGTGTCTCTCTTCCAGTGATGAAGATTACAGACTATTATGGGCAAGGGATTAATTTGTAGCCAATTACAATCCAGTGCTAAATATGAATGCATAAATAAGATACAGCCTTGCCTCTGTCTGTGTGTGCGGGCAGAGGGGAGGGGGGCAGGAGCGCCTGGGCAGCCCGGTGAGGATGATGAGAAGGAAGAAGGAGCAGCTGAGCGGAGGCTCTGAGCCGAGCATCACCTTGTGACTCCCCTGCCTCCCCCGGAGGCTCCCGGCCGGCCGGACCCAGCGCAGCCCCGGGGAGCTGAAGGCAGCGGCTGGCCCCTGAGCCGGAGAGGGGGCCGGGGAGGAGTTTCCAGCTCAACTTCGCCGGAGGAAGGGGGGGAGAGGTTGGCGGGGAGAGAAAGGAGGGGGGGAGAAGTTGCAGCCGAAAGGGGCTCTGCAAAGAGTCATGAATGTGAGCAGAGACAAGGTCGGTGACATCTCCATCCCGGCAGCGGCAGCCGCGGCGGTGACAGCCCCCGCAGCCGCGGCTGGCATCGGCGGGGAGCCCTGCGGCTTGCACGGGGAAGGCATGGACAGCCATGGGGAGCAGCGGCTCTCGTCCGGCGGCGAACTGCCGCTCTTCTGCCCTGGAAACAGGGACAGGCAAGGGGACAACCAGAGCAACACCCCCGGACAAGAGGGCGCGGTGGGCGCGCTGCCCACGGTGCACAGAACCACCTCCTTCTCCGTGCTCGACATCCTGGACCCTAACAAGTTCAACAGCAAGAGGAGGCAGTGCGCCGTCTTGTACAAATCGGTGGGGACCGAGTTCACGCTGGGGGCGGAGGATAAGCCCGAGGACTCAGGGACGGAGCTGGCCCAGCAAAAGGCTCTCTCCGAAGATTTCGACACGTGCAAGAAGTCCGCAGACCTGATCAGTAAGTAGGTCTTGGGGTTCGAAGCCCCCACCCACCCCGGGATGGGGTGCTGCGCCCAGCTCCCCTGGGCTCGCATGCTGTTCAAGCCCACCCATCCCCCCGCTGGCATCCCTGGGAGCAGGGGTGCTGAGGGCAGCCGGCTCTCGGGGAAGCGCAGACACTCCCTGCATTGCTCCTGCCAGATGTAAAGAGCTGAAGAGCTGTCTCAGGGTGAGGGACGGCGGGGCGGAGGGACGGGCACATCACTCCGGGACGGGACGGGGCTGGCGGCTTGACCCCGGGGCTCGGCACCGGCCGCGCTCCGCTCCTGTGCTCCCCCCGCCTGCTCCGGGGAGCGCGGCCGGGGACACCCTGGGCAATTTGATCCACGCATCCCCCTCCCTGGGAGCGGCAGGATCAGTCCCGGGGTGCTGGGACGGGGAAGGGATCCCGCCGTCCTCTTCCTCCTGTCGGGTGTGAGCTCCGGCAAACTTGTAAGCGTCTCCTGGAGCTGTGCCTTCAGAGGACCGGAGCTCTGGCCCCGGGGATGCGCAACCCTCCCTCCGTGCCCCCACAAAGCCCCACCGCGTCCGGGTCTCCCCAGGCATTTGTGATTTTTATGTATGTTCTCCCCGTCCTGTTCTCCACACCCCCGCCCCTCCCCGCGCGTTGCTCTGGGCGACAGATTCAATTTTCTCTCTCCCCTTGGCTTTTTTTTAGGACAAATCAGACTAATTGTGACAAAATGCTGGTTATCTCTGGAAAAACAATTAAATTCCTTCGATTACATTTAAGGTAAAATGTGCTTAGCAGCGTAAAGAGGCTGGATAATGGGGGAAATCGCCCCAGAGTGGCATGTAGGACTGCCTGGATCGATATCCTATTATCGAATTGTGCATATCTCTTTCAAGCACCTTGCAAACTCTTCCCTAACATCTAAATTATAGGGTCAAAATTCGGATAATTACTCGATTAAAACCTATTACACTTATTAGGGCTCGCTATTGATCGGGAATTGCATTCGACCCAAGCACTAGATTGCTTTTTCTTTCTGGGTCCAAATATCCCAACTTTCTCACCTCTAAACAGCGCGACTCTGGGGAGATCGGAGCGTTTCGGGGAGGAGATAGCACTTGTGAAAAATCTCGATAGCTATTCTGTGTCCTGAGAGGGGAGAGAGGAGCGGCGAGGCTGGCGAATAAACTTCTCGGATGGGGAAAAAATAATTTCTCCGTGTCTGGGGCGGGAGAAGAGAATTGGAGCTTTCTAATCCTTCCTTAGCATGAGTCTTCCAATTAAAATTAGGCAGCAAAAGAGGTCTGGAACGGGCTCCAGCCCGAGCCTTTTATAACAGACTCGTTTTTAACCTCTATAGCAAAAGCAGGAACGGGGCATTAATAGAATTCAAAAGAGATTTTTTTAAAGCAGTGCGTAGCTGGGGTAATTATTCGTCTAAACTCATCTGACTTGTGTCATACTAAATAGATCTGGGCGATCAGAAAGACTGACGAGGTCAGCCTATCGCTAATCTCACAATTTTATCTCCAGACAAGGAGAAATGCAACTCTATCACTTCTCCAAAAATAAATCTGTGTGCAGGCATCACGAAGCGGTGCGCTTCGCCTGCTGACAAGTTTCCCGAACACTTGGGCAGGTTCAGCCCTTCGGTCCTACCGCCTTAATATTTACGGCAACAGTCACGGATAGATCCGGGACCGCTCGAAAATCACGAAATGTAATGCCTCTCTTTCCCTATCGTAATTAATATCAGCTCAAGCAGCGGTTTAATGTAAAAGAAGTGTTCCGAAAAGTAGGTCTGGCCAGAAAAGTATCAACCCCCGGAATATGCAAAGGCTTTCTGGCAAAAGGAGAACGAAAACAGCGGTTGTCACCCACCGCCCGCAAAACTCATTTAATGTTGAAAATAACGGTTAAAACTCCGTGTTAAATTAACACTTGAAATCTTTCAGAAGCAAAATTGCAAGTCCAGCGTCAGCCCCCTTCTCCAGCTGTATTCGCGCTGTGTTTTTCTGTTTAAGGAAGATTTCAACTGAGCTACGGCTGGGATTTCCTAGAGTTTACTGGGAAAAAAAAAGAAACCGAACCACCCAAACTGTAAAATACAACTAGACGTCTCCTGGTCAGTAGGTGTGAAAGCGGCGGTGCTGGAGTGGGGCTCGGTCCCCAGCTCTGCCCCGCAGGCCCATCTACACAACCTATAAATCGTTGTCGCAAAATTTACGCTCCGCGATGTCTAACGGACTCCACAGGTTGCGGGATGCCCGCTCCTGGTCGGACCGGGGAAAACACAGCCGGGTTCGCACGCACGTCCGGCGGCCGTGGCTCGCCTCTCCTGTGCGCAGATTTCGGCTGGAAAGGACTCTTAATGAACCCCGAGTTAATGAGGGGTATTTGCCGGGTGAAGAGGATTACATTAAACTTCTCTGCCCCTTTTTCCCCTCGTTACCCAGCCACATCCGACGTTAGCCGACAACAGCTTGTTGAACACAACGCACTTTATTTTTGTTAACACCCCTAATCCTACATACGGGCTTCAGGGTGCCCGGCGTTGGGATACGGACCGACTTCGGGGTGCAGTAGAATGTTCAGGCTTTTTCGGGATAAAGACGCGCTCAAGTACCTAGGGGGTAAGGGTGACAGATGAACGAATCGCTTTCTATTCTCCTATCTCGGTTAATTAATTAATAATAATAAACCCCCCCTTGATTAGGGGTTTTCCGGAGAGGCACCCCCGTGGCAAGTGGGAGTGGAGTGAAAGTTTGGAAGTGTCTGAAAGCACTGGCTAAAAAGGATGGTATTTCTGGGCCTCTGCCCCCCCTGACCTGACCCACGGGCCTCCCACAATCGGGAGACAGCGTACAGGTTTTGCCCTCCCCCCCTCCCCCCCCCCGGCTCCTCCGGGGGAGTCCGGGCTCCCGATCGGCCTCAGGAGGAGCCGGCTCTCGGGAAAATGCCATTTGCTTTCGGGTTTCATAATGACAGAACCGTCAGCGGAAGTCCAATAGCCTTAAATATCGGATAATTACCCTGTTCTCCGACGGAGACCCGTTAATTGGAGCGTAATATAAACCCAAATAAATTAAATGACCGTTAACTAGTTTGTACGGTACACAAAATGAGTTTAATTAAGTTTGTATCTGCTCTGCTAATCAATACAAGTATTTACTCCACTTTAATACTTGCGTCTCGGGAAGTGACAAGAGGTCAGACCTGGCGGAGAAAGGGTTAAAAATGCCAGAGCAAACCCCAGCAAATCTCCCATCGATTCGGAGATTTCCCTCACTAGAATTGTTAGGAGCAGTGTGACACCTTTGCTGCCCGCTTCCGAATCTCGGCTGGCTCGGCCCGGGCGGGGAGCGCGGAGGCTTCGTCCCCGGCCGGCACCTCTCCCGCCGCCGGCTTCGGGGGACCCGGGGGGAATCCCCTGTCGCCTCCCCAAAGGCCTTTCCGGCAGCTGTTTTGTGGGGAGGGCGCTGTACCCCCTGTCCGGGCCGCATCTTGGTGCCAGCTCTTGCCGGCGATGGGCAGACCGGCCGGGGCAGCGCTGGCAAAGCCTCCCCGGGCTGGACAGAGCTTTGCCGGCACCAAGGCTCCAGCCCCCGGGACGGCCTCGGAGGCGCCTCCGAGCTCCATCCCGGCCTCTTCGGAACAGCCTTGCTCCCAGCCGGATGAGCGGCTGGCCCGGGGGGCACGGACCACCGGCATCCCCAACGCGGGCGGAGGGTCCCGGGGGAGCCGGGCAAGGCGGCCCCGCTCCCCGAGCATCCCCGTCCCGGAAGCAGCGCGGGTGCTAGACGGCGCCGGTTTCTCTCCGCTGCCCTCGCCCCGGGCGGGTGTACCGGAGGGGACCCCGGGGTCGGGACCGGGCGGGGACAGGGGCTGGGTTCGGCGGCGGCGAAACCTAACAGCGGCTTGTCGGTTGTCCGCAGAGGACGGCGAGCTCTACAAGGCCGAGGAGTGCGACCTCGACTACGGCAGCCGGCCGAGCCGCAGCCCCGACAGCGAGCTGCCGGACGAGGAGGAGCTGTGCAGCGAGGAGAGCAGCAGCAGCAGCAGCTCGGCGGCGTCCGGCGAGGCCGAACCGGGCCATCTCCCCGCCGAGGCGGCCGAAGCGGGCAGCATCCCGCCGCCTCCCCCCCCGCCGCCGCCGCCCCAGCAGCCGCCGCCGGCTGCCGGCGGGGCGCAGCAGAGCCAACAGGCCAAGCCCAAGAGGAAGCGGACGGGCTCGGACTCCAAGTCGGGCAAGCCCCGGCGGGCTCGGACAGCTTTCACCTACGAGCAGCTGGTGGCGCTGGAGAACAAGTTCAAGTCCACGCGGTACCTGTCGGTCTGCGAGCGCCTCAACCTGGCGCTCTCCCTCAGCCTCACCGAGACGCAGGTGAAAATCTGGTTCCAGAACCGTCGCACCAAGTGGAAGAAGCAGAACCCGGGAGCCGACACTAGCGCGCCCACGGGCGGCGGCGGCGGTGGGGGCGGCGGCGGGGCGGGCGGCGGGCTGGGCGGCGGGGCGCTGGCGGGGGGGCTCAGCCCCCTTAGCCACTCGCCGCCCATGGGCAACCCGCTCTCCATGCACGGGCCCGGCAGCTACGCCGGACATCCCGCCGGCGGGCTGGTGTGCGCCGCCCAGCTGCCCTTCCTGCCCAGCCCCGCTGTCCTCTCGCCCTTCGTCCTGGGCTCGCAGACTTACGGCGCTCCGGCCTTCTACACCCCGCACCTATAAACCCGGCGCCCCTTCTTTCTCCTCCTCCTCCTCACCCTCCGGCCCCTGCCCCAGCGGCTGCGGGGGTCCCGACCCTCCGCAATCGTTTCTACGACCCTTTTTATACGCGATGTGTCCGGACTGCGCTCCCGAGGGGAGGAGGAGGCGGAGGAAAACCTCCCTCCCGTGTACATACAAGTAGATGTAAATCATCGTTACCTGTATTTTTATTTTCACCGTCCCTCGTTGCTGTGTGGGTTTAATTATTTTATTATGATGATGATGATTTTTTTGGGGGGGGGGGGCTTCGTTTTTATTCTGGTCTGGCCACTCGTGAAATACTTTGAAAAGACTATGTACCCATTTGACTCTCAGGGTAAAACAGAGAACTCTCGGTCCCGTCCCTCGGCATCGCCGAGGCAACGACTCGCCGCTCCCTCCCGTGACCCCACGGTGATGCCGGTTGTTTTTTCCCGCACGTCGCTCATCAACGAAACGCAAACGTGGACGAGCCGCTGCGGACACGCGGGGAAGGAGCGCCGGGGTCGGGTTTTGGTTTTGTTTTTTTTTTTTTTTTTATGTTAATAATTTCTGTATATTTCTGGTTGTTACCAAAAAAAAAGTTTTAACTTTATAATTAATGTATAAGGGGTGGGAGTAATGAGCGAGAGATGATCCAGAAAGCACTTTGTTTGCTAAACACTTTAAATCAATCAATAAACCGTAAGGAATGGGCGGCTTTCCGTGGTGGTGAGTCCCTGGTTTTCGGCTGAATTTTTGCAAGACAGGATTATTCTGGCTCGGGAGCATCTGGGGAGGATGCCTCCTGCCATTCTTGTTTTCGTTTCGTTTACTCTGAGAGCGCATTTCTTATCAGCAACTCAACTTTCTTCTTGTAGGAGAGAGGGAATTTCCTTTCTCAGTTCCCTTCTGTGCATTTTCTAAATTGGCTTTGCCGTATTTGGGCCGTATTATGAATAAAAAACTTTCTTTTTTTCTTTTTTTTTTTTTTTGTTGTTCTCGTAGGGAATCCGAGATCTCTCCTATGTTTCTGCAAAAGTAGAGTCTGAGATTTTGGCTTTATGTAAATATAACCGTCTCTTTCACTCAGCTCCCGCCACTTTAAAAAGCAAAGCAATCTTCCTATCGCCTTCCCGCAGACTGGGTTTGAACTACCATCAAAGTCGGGTTGTTACACTCCCTCCTTCACTCGATTTTTTTCGTAATCCGGAAGGACGAAGTCCGCCGCCGCTGCGGCCGCCCCGAGCTGGCTCTGGCTGCAGGACCGGCTCTAGCCCGATGCCCACGGCTCCCACACCCCGCGCCTGGTCCCGCAGGGCGCGCGGGGAAACGCGCTCTCCTCCCACTACTTTTCGGTGTGTGTTTGGGGGTTTTTTTCTTTTCCTTTTTTTTTTTTTCCAGCCCAGAAATTTGACGACGGCCTCCCCAGGGGCAATTTGAAGAAACCAGCGTTTTCCGGAGGGATTTTGGAGTGCAAGGAGAAGGGATGAGCGCTGCGCATAGACTCCTGCACCCCTCCCCCACCTTCCCGGGGGGGCGGCTGCAGCTCTCGCCCCGCGCATCGCTTCCCCGCGGCCGGGATGCCCGGGCTCCGCTCCCCCTGTCGCCTCCTCCCCTCTGTTACCCCTCCTTGGGCTTCCCAACCTGGCTCAGACCTGGCAGCTGCGGGGGAGAGGGACCGCGCACGGCCGGACGCTCCGCAGCCGCCTCTCCCCCTTTCTCCTTCTATAGCTAGAAATAGAAAACGTTTCAGCCCTCCCGTGGAGATAAACTCTTACAGGCAAGGAGCGAGTGGAGCCGGCTGCGGGGCGCAGAGCACCGCAGGGGCGGTGGGTTCCGTCTCCCGGGGGCGCTGGTCCAGCGTGCAGTCAGCCGCAGGCAGGATGCGGCAGGATGCGGGCAGCCCGGGTCCAGCGCGGGTATTTGTCTCCCCCGTTTAGAAGCCTGCAGGTATCACAAGCCTCACAAGACCCACTCGCATTCGTGAAAGTAAGAACCTTTACGATGACAGATGCTGTGAAGTAAATTTTCAGGGAAAACGTTAGAAATAATGCTTGGAATACAGCTCTGCACGGCTTTTACTGGTAGGAGAAAACCAGCTAAACTGAGAAACAGACACTCAGGAGACTCTTCCACAGTGTAAAACTAACCCACTGCTGACCAGGTCTGAGCAAGTGCTACTAGCAGTTGTACTGTTAGCCCAGATGGGACATAACGCAGCTTAACTGAGAAGTATGTCAAACCCTGTCTACACGCCAGAAACTCCAAACAATTCCCCCACGTGGAAAATCATGCAGCTCCAACAGGGAGCTGCTCAGAGCTTTGGAGCAGATGATTTTCCTACTCCAGGTCAGCTAGCATCCTGCCAGTGCAGCCTGTGAGTGTTATTACACACAGCCGTTGGGTGAAGGAGTCGGTTAGCCTGGGATTCCTGGCCATTAAACTCCGTTTAACAAGGCCTCTCACATTTTATAGCAGTGCTGAACACAGAGCCGCAGGTATCTTTCTCAGTGTAGTTTAGGAAGTTATTGATAATCCTTGCTCATCCAGAGGTCTGATCTCACAGAAACCAACAGCAAAACTGCAGAGCCTCAGCTCTAAGTGCACGTCCTCCCCGGAGCGCGGACCGTGCAGCAGCCTAGAGCATGCCGTACAGGAGTCACGGAACATTGCCTGTATGCAGGAGCCATGTAGGGTACCAGCACCAAAGAGCTAAGCCTGGGACGATGCTCCCTGGACCGTGGGCCTGCAGCTGGTTCGTGGCATCGGATCAGGCTGTATGGTTACGAGCCTGCCTGTGAGAAGCTTGATGGTATCAGTACAAGGCAGTTGTTGAGAAACACCTCTGGTCTGAACGCTTAGCACCCAGGGTGCTACAGCTGAATGCCCTCACCTGCCTGAATGTCCCAACTCCATCATCCACGTCCCTGCCTGTTAATACTCTGGCTCTCTATGAGAATAAAACAGGGTTGATGCAGCAATCTGAGGTTATCATACCAAGGGATCCCACTAGACAGTCATAAAACATCCCCAGAGCTCCCGTACTGACCCCCAGCAAGGCCCAAAAGCTGATTCCCACACATCCTTCCTAATGTACCTCCCGCACTGCACGCGACGGTCTGTGCTCCTGCAACCGAGATGTTTGGAGCATGTTTCCAGTGAGTCGTCAGTGAGAAACAGAGACCCCGGTACAGTGTAAGCGTCATCTACTGACTGAAGGGAAGATGTTATGACACAAGCAGGAGGTGTTTGCTCTCGTTCATTCTGTGAGGTAATATTTTTTTTAATGACTTTATTATTTATTCATAAAATGTAGTGTTAGGGGATTCAGTTTGCGGAACGCATTCAGGAGGACATTTAGCAAAGCATGTGCCAGAGGACACGTTCTCATCTCAGACACACTGAGCAGCACATTCAGAGTCTGATTCAGTATTTTCAAGTGACATTTTCGGCATGTACCAAAGAAGATTTGGGACATCAGCATATTTTTGAACTAATTCCCATGAAGTCAATGTTAAATCCAAGGGTGCAAGCCTGTATTAGTGAGAAATGATTCAGATAATAATTGCATCTTAGCGTTGTTTACTGTATGACTAGATGAGGTAAAAAGAGAAGGAAACTGCATCTATTTTACTTCAAATATTTCACTGAGCAAGTGCGAGTTGTCTATGTTCACCGAATAAATAGCAGTAAAATGTCTTATAAGCAAAATAGCAGAAAAAAGCACATAAATACGACAGATACATTCCAAATGATTGGGTGCTAACTGAAAATATTTTGAAATATTTCTTGGTGTTATTTGCAGTTGAGCAGGGAATGTGGGTTTAGTGAGTTACTTTTTCAGATGAATTCTTCGGGGGTTTTCACATATATTTGTAGACCTGTTTCAGACTGAATGCACAGTCATGTTATCTGTTTCTATTCTTATATTACATAAGAAAAATGTTAAAAATGAAGTTTTGTCTGCATGAACTTAAATCCATTTCCCAAAAATACACCATGATGTCTACTTGTAGTCTGCTGTGTTGGAAAATACCCATTAACTCCTGTATTACATACATAAGGTTGTTCTGCTCAAACACAGACGTAGTTAAATGCTCAAAAGAACATTGTTTTACAGTGTCTGGGCAGTTCTGGACTTTAAGTTCTGCCTCAAAGAGTAAGCAAGCAAATGGCTGTCGTGGAGCCTTTCTTAAGAGTAAATAAATCAAAGATTATTTATGATATTGGAAGATTTTCCAGACTCTGGGATGTAAACCAAGGCACAGATGAGAGTGGACACCGAAGATGAAGGGGACAGGTAAGTAAACAAATGGGATCCTAATCAGTTTGTCTCACAGTGGATTTACATAAACCACATCCTTCTCTATCATCTGAAGCATTTCCTTAAATTTTTTTTTTTTCCCCCTTCTGCCCATATTGCTCTGCACCACACTCGCGTTACACAGACGTGTCAGGTGGACAGAATGACGGTTGTCACAGTGAAAATAACCCTAACAGTAAGAGCTCCTTCTACTTTCCTGACGCTGTCAGGCAGAGATCTGAATTCATCATACAGAATAAGCTTCAAAGCAGCTCGGGAGGTTATCACAGCATCGGAAACCTAGAGCTGCTCAATCTGCTGTGCCCATTCAGGAGAAATTCTGTGGATGCTGAAAATCCTATGGGCACACCCTGTATCATTAGAGAAACACCCAGGACACAGGGGGCAACTCAGGATCAGGACCCAAAAGTCTGGGCATGCAGGGTCAGGCAATGTGACAAACAGCAGCTAGATCTGATACATGATTTACTAATTTGATCTCATTATATGACAAATCCTCAACTGGCTAAATCTGTCACTCCACCCAAAGTGCTAGACTTTATTTTAAAAGACAGCTTTTATATTTTCTTCTCTGTAATGTCACAAACCAGAAACATTTTACAATGACAATAAAGGAGGGATGACACTTCAGCAAAGAACTGGAAGTCACAGAAATATTTATGTGAGATGATGATTGACACAGTAAAGACTCACCCCCTTCTGTGAACTGCTGCTTTTTCAAGAGAAGGAAAATAAATCTGCTGTCCTCAGTACAAATATCTCAATTATTGCCCATTTTCTTTCTTTTTCTTTTACAGCCACAGACAGATATTACAAGAACTTGCCCTGCACATAAAGGAACTCTTTCCCATGTTTCCACCCTTAACACAGGTAGAGTGTCAAGCTTTTATCCTTTGCCTTGGTCCTCAGAGACTGCATGAGCAGAAGAGAAGTGCAGGAAGAAAGCTTTGGGATGAGCTGCTGGTAGGGCTTCTTCAACTCCTTGTGTTGACCGAGTGTTTTCAGTACCAAGCTGCGCTCTCCATGACCCGTTAAATATTTTGAGATGTGCAATTAAAAACGCTCTTTGGGATTACGCCTTGTAGTGATGATTTTGAGGGAAATTCTGTGTTTGCTTTGAGCACACTCTACAGCATACCTGGTCACACTCTCTTTTGCCGCTTCTGCTTCAGCACTGTGGAAAACAAACACTCACACATGGAAGCGAGATCTAATTTCAGCTCTAGCAAAACCATGTGGCAGACTCTCCTCCTGTTAGCCTGCAACTGCCAAAAATACTATTGCGAAAATTCAAAGATATCCAAAAGCAATTTCCAAACAAGCAGAGTCATATGTTTCCATACACCTTTTATACTGTGCAAGGATAAGAGTGGCTCCATAATGGCATTATAAATACAGCAAATTAATGGTGGATACAATGCCAACACCTTGTCATTATGCAAATTGGAATGTCGGCGGAAACAGTTATTCAACAATCCCTTTCAAAGTAACCAGACGCCTAATGCTGCTCATTACATCTAAACTAATTAACACCACATTTAAACAATTTTAATAAGCTTTTTCCTTAACCCCTTGACAGAAGAGATTCCTGATGCTAATGCAAAAACGTATGAGCACTTGGCACAGCAGCGCTGACGTTTTGTTCAGGGCAGCGAGAGGCAGAAAATCCAGGGAAGTCGACCCAAAAAGTAATAATGAGGTTACAGACATTTAAGGATGGAGAGACAGATTGCACCGGAGTAAAGCCTAGATGAGTTTGCCCAGGCTCTGGTGCAGTCTGCCACTAGCCCTTACATCCCCGTGCCCTCCTCCTGGTACATCAGAGCCTGCCCCCAGCCCGCTCACCTGAGCTGGCACTACATTTAGGCTCTGTACTACCCAGAACTCGCTAAAAGGAAAGGCTCAGTGCGGACATGAATTTCTTTCTTTCTCCACTCCTCATCTTTGAAGGAGGGGAAGAGGAGGGAAAGCATCAACTCAGAAACATGAGTCATTAATAGCTCTCTATCCCCTTCTTTTCCTTCATGGGATTCCTGGGCTGGAAGGGCAATGACCTTGTCCCACAGGTCACAATTTGTCCAGCAGGCAGGCAGACACAGCTCTCATCCTCAGGTATTTTCCAGAGGGTGTGCTGTTTGGGCATCTCTAGCACCTCTCCCAGCTGAAAGGGTCACTAGTGCTGCTGGATGGGGAAGGTTTAGAGTGGTCTTGATCTAGGCTGCTGCTCTGAGGCCTCTGCCAGGGCTTCCCACGCTCACTCAAGTCCTTCAATTTCTGTAGAGGATTTTGTAATAGAAAGGCCCATCGCCACATCCATTTAAGAGAGATGCTCCTAGGGCATGTGCCAACAGGCTCTAATTTCTCTCACTAGCCTTTCGCCATCTTTCTCTGCAATCCTCCCCTGGCCCCTCATCCCGCCCCCTGCCAGGTGTGCAAGGCCTGCACTGATATGACTCAGCTGCATCCCCTTGGGTCAGGCTGCCATGAAAACAGCTGTGGGAGGGATCTACTCTGGTGTCTCCACCCTGAACCCTCCAGCTCATTGCAGGGGAACTGCATTTTGGTGGAGTCCTTTGCCTGGGCTGTGGTGTAGGTGCCGTGCTTGGCTTTGTACCTTACTGAGCCTCGCTGACATTGCCTTGCTGACTTGGCTCCCAGCCTGCCTCTGACCCTGATGGACTCCCAGGTAACTGCTGGCTGGCTCTGTCACCATTACCAAACCTGGTTTTCTTGGGTGCTGTGGGGTGGTGCCCCTTCTGCTCTTGGCTCACCTCTCTTAAGAGTTTCTACCCAGCGTTATCAGAATAACACCCTTCCCTCATGCCTTTGTGTCTGAGAGGCCCTACGGGTGATCTTCTGGCTGGTGACAATGACTATGAGGGAGCTCTTTCCTGAATCCATGAAACTCAGCAGTGTTTTTAATGGTAGGTCTCATGGGACGGAGGATCCAGATCCAGCCCTTCCTTGCCCTAGTCTGGGGCCTGTAATCTGGCTCTTTTTTACCTTCTGTCTAGCCTCCTACATCAAGCCTTTTTAGCTCCGCTGTGGTTGTTTCAGTTCCCACAGGAGAATGGCTGATGCAGACTGTCTCACTCCCGCTCCCTTGTATTTAAGTCACCTGTGGCTTGGGCTGGCTTCTGAGACAGGCCATGGGACTGTCACCTCTTAGGCTGAGGAGGGACCTGGAATTCCACCTTGCCTCAGCGTGTGGTCCAGCATCGTAGCTATTACCTGGGCTGCGACTGCCGCTGCCCATTTAAAAATGGTGATTTTGTTAAAGGTATGCCTTTGGTGGGTGTCAGGCAAAGTGTGAGAATACGGGCCAGACCCAGCCTTCCCAAGTGCTCATACAGTTCTTTCCCTGGGTCGATTAGGCTTAAGCAAGAACTCTGGTGTAGGTGGGAAGGCCAATGTAGCTTGTGGCATGTACAGACCCTCGGGCTGCACTTTTGGACCTTGGCACCTAGACTTTTTTGGGCAGAAGGTCCCCTTCTAGGCCCACCTGCCTATTGATGGTCAGACAGGCCTGGAAAGGTGTGAGGTTTTCTTATATAGTAGTGTTACTTCAAGAGGCGTGGTATTAAATGACCCATTTTCATCACTTAAGCACTGCTGTAACATCCAGGTGTCCTTACCTTTTCTGATGCGTAACCTACATTTACACCACCTCCGTGATTAAAAGGATTAATGTGTTTAACAGCTACATACATGGTTGCAGGAACAGCCAGGCACTGGCATGAGTGTCAGAGACCACCAGATGGCTATCTCTGCTACGCTATTTGGAAACCTGCTGAATGAGGTCTTGGCTGGCTGGGTTCCTGAGGCTCAATGCTTCTGGCTAGCAGTTTCTTATAACTGGGAACATCTTTATCATCCATTTCCAGAGCCAGTTTAAGTGGAACAGGTTTGTTTTTTTTTTCTTTCACAGAAGAAATATGTTTTTTTGAACTGGCTGATGGCCCCAACCTGCAAACTGTTTTACCTGGCGAGATGCATCACCATTGCAGAGCCACGTACAAATCTGTTGTCTTTGCCTTGCTTAAAAAAACCCCAAACCCAAAGAAAATCCAAAAACCAAAACCCAAAGAAGTCTTTTAAAGACCATTTCCAGAGCTTTTATGGGTTACAGTTTTCTAATGGGAATCTTCAGCTGGACCTGGATTGCTAAAGCCAAGCCTCAAGTAAGTCAGGGGAAAATGAAATTGCAAGGTTTCATCATATGAAAGATCATCACCTTGTCTCAGTAACTTCAGAGGGGGTGTGCTGAAGGACTGTGTTTCTTCAGAAGCCCTGCTCACACACTCCATACAAGGAGTTTTATGTCACTATGGGCTTTGGTTTTTTGAGGGCCAGACCCTTCATTCCAACCTTAAACAGCATAACATTAATAAATGCTATGGTTTCTTCCTTCCAGGTTTTTACTTGCCAGATGCAACCTTGTGCGCAAGTAAATAACCATGGCAAAGTCTTTAGTTTCAGTTCTTGCTTCACCACTGAAACAGCAGTAGTTAGAAAAGGATGAGACTGTTACATCAGCACAGCTCACTCTGGCTCAGAGCTGTCACGTCCTTTTAGGAATACAGGATATTCTACCTGTATTGCAGCTATTCACCTTAACACCACAGACTAAGGGCCAAATCATCCCAGGTGTTTAGGTACCTGGAAATGACAGGCAGTATCCCCAGTAAGTATGTTACAGTACAATTGCAAAGATATTTGATGAGTTTTAAAGTATTAAAAGTTTTAAAGTATTAAAAAATACACAGCAGAGATTATGATGTGAATGATACTTGGGGTGGGGGGGTTTATTTATTTATTTATTTTCCCCCCAAAACCCTGAGGACAGCAATAGAAAAGTTCCAATAGAAAAGTCACACAAACAATTTAGCAACCAGCATGTTTGAAGAGCCAGTGAGCTCTGAGACCTCAAATTTGTAAGCTGCTGTAAATAGTGACACACAGAGGTGTGAAGTATCTAAAAAGTAGATTAACTTATTTTGGATTTAAAAGGATTTCTATTTCATAAAGGTATGCTAAATCTTTGGAGACAGATGCCTCTTTAAAAAGTTTCCTCCAGCAGAGCTACAGATACAAACCCAGGAAAAGAAGAAAGCTCCCCAAAACCTCTGAATGATGTCTGACCATCAGAATGCTTAAGTGGCAACATTCAAGGGCTGTTGTGTCCGTAGATGCTGAGTTGCCCTCATAGAGAAACCATTCCATTCAATGAGGCAAAAAAAGAACTTTGGGTCAGGTTACTGAGGACATTTTTTTAAAGTCCATGTGCCTGTCTCCTGAGGTAGCTATCTCCAAGTCACTTGCTGGGAAACCTTACTTCTTAAAATTCTCCTTCTGAATGAAAGAGGCACTCCAGGAAAACACCTTTTTGCATGCATGTGTCTTCTTAATAAAGAAAGGGGGGAGCATATAGATCACATGATAGGATCAGGTTTAACTGGTAGATCAGACACTCAGGTCCAGATAGAGTGTGGGATTATTAGCTGAAACGGGTTTCTACCATTTTACTCCATGGGGTAAAGTGCACCTACTGTTTGCTGGAAATTTTCTAGTGTTGACATTTCATACCCACAGCAAAGAAGGGTTAAGTGCCACAGCACAATGCAAATTCCCCACTCTTTTTACAGAGAGGAGAGAAAACATGTCTTTTAAATGAACATCTTCATTCTGTGAAGGTTCAAGGATAGTGGCACAATGACCTTCGTGGCTCTTTTTTGAATGTTAATCTCCAAATCAGGTTCATTTAAATTATTCTGGGGACCCAGCATCCAATGCTTTATATTACATTTGAAATGTGTGGGGTTTTCCTGTGGTTTTGGTTTGTGGGTTTTGTGTTTGGCTGGTTGGTTTGTTTGGTTTTTTCCCTTCTCCATTGTTTTTTGTCTTTATCCTTAATAAGAAATAGAATCAGTCTAGCAGTTGATTCAAGTGCCTTGGTGATGAACTTGGTTTGTCCTTGTCTACGTTTTCACCTGAAGCCTTCACTGCCAAGTTAGCCAGACTGACAGTAGAAGTGCCTTTGCTTTCCAGTGCAGCAGATATATTTTGAAATTCTATTATGTTATTTCTGGTAGACTAGAAGTACATCTAAATACCTGTGTTGAAGAGCTAAACGTCTTCCAAACTGCCGAGCTCTTGCAAGATAAACTATCAAGATTCAGCATTAATTGCTTTCTAAGCAGTATTTGTGCAAGTCCATGGTATTTGGCAGAACTGTAAATTAGTTTTGTCTGAGACGGTTGGAAGCTACATTGAGGAGTTTAAATTTTCTCTCTTTTTAATTCTTCTAGTCTCTTGATGCATGAGAAAACGGCTCCAACAGTTGAGTTACTAAGCCAGTGCTGTAGAGAATCCATTCTGATTTGTATTCTGTATTTTATTGAAGACTTCTGCAGTTCACTTTGAAACTGATTTTCAAACACATTATCCTCCTTGATACTCTGGATTTCCTTCACCCATAAAGCTGCATGAAACCTTGCAGGAACACGAGTGGTGAACGGTTCACTCTGCTTAAGACATGGCTAGACGCAGCAAAGCAGGTTTAGGAGATCTGGTTAAACACTCAGCCAATGACAACAAACCACACTGGATCCAGCTGTTTGATTTCACTATGGATGTTAACTCTCTGGAGCTAGAAGAGTCCAGATGCTTGTGTTTACATCTGGATCTCTACATGGACTCTCAGGCCTGAGACTGATGTAGCTTCAATTGATTCAAGCCTGGCCGTTCACCAGTACAGTATGCCACCTGCACAATATTTAAGACCTCATACTTTCCCTTTGTACTGGAGCTTTTTGGCAGCAGTTAAACTGCAGCACAGCCTGAGTAGCTCTACAAACTTTCACAACATGCTTTCCAGATGTAGTTCTGAGAAATACTGGGATACCCTCTTGGGAAGACAGTAAAGTGACCAGGATGACCTCTGTCATTTCAGCTTCTTCACCAGCACCACAGCTACCGAGTTTGAATCGGTTCCTGGACTGCAGTTTGCTGAAAGCACACTCTCCTCCATTCGTTATCTGCAGGAATCAGTTGATTTGGGTATTTTTCAGTGTGTACACAAGAGCTCTTTAGAGGTACCGCAGAAGCCACTGTGTTGCTTGATGTGGTACACCTTCTAGCATAATAGGCTGAGCAAATACCCTGTGTTGCCACCTCTGGTAAAAATCTAATTGTTTCTAACGCATCTTCTTTTCTGAAGGCATAAAAGTGAAGGCAAATTACAACATACATGTTGGCAAAGGAGGTATAAATTACATAAGTCCCTTAGGAAGGTAAAAAACCACCCCAAACATGAACATTTTACCCTGAGTATATACAAGTAATAAAACAGGCTCCATTTCACGTACATTTCAAATAATTACCAACTTGTCTAATGCATTCCATTCTATACCACCACATCTTTGCCAAAATTAGTGTTCATTATTAAATAAGTTGAAAACAATTTTTAAAGTTACCCCAGTAAAAATGTACCTAGTACACTATTTTAGTGTAAATATAAAGGTCTGTGATAAAGGTTTTGGGCAGTTACACTCTTGTTAATCTTCTTTGCCCTTCATTTTATTACAGTTTAATTCAGTGCATAGTTAAACTGGTTGGCAAACTTCTCATGCTTTCTTTGGTCCACTCGGTTCATTGCTTTCACCACCCGTTTCACAGCCCCTCTGAAAAAAAACCAAAAAACAACCCAGTTATGTTGATTCTACACAATCTCAGAGAATGCTTATGAATGTTGAGGGGAAAAAATGAACTATGATTAATCACTACCAGGCTTCCGAACGCTGCACTGATGAGGCTGAACAAATTTGTCTTGTTAACTAAATTAGCTGCAGCAATACAAATAGTTTAATTCAGCAATGATTTTATTAACAGGAGTAAACAAATTAAGTCTTTCAGTTCAACGGCTGTGCATTTCACCCCCAGCATTATTTCTGATAGTTGCACATACCAAGTCTGATTTTCAAAAGCACCTAACTCCTCTTGGGGGAAAAGAATAACTGAAAGTATCTAACAGGATCTAAAAAAACTAATCTCAGAAACACTTCTGAAATCCAACCTTCAGAATCTAGAATGTTTTTGTGAGGGAAGGGGGTGCTGTTCAGTTCATGTACCTATAACCCTATAACTTACTAAAAACCCATTTCATCATCTGTGGGCAGAGTAAGGCTCTTTTCACTCACACCAGCAGCATCTCCATTCCTGAACAGCAACTAATCCACAAGCTTTAGCACAGACAGGACAGTATGTCTTGCTTTTCTGTAAAAGTGGAATGGGATCTCTGCTACTTCACGATGGGCAAGCATTCGAGCCCTCTGCAGTGCCTGCTACACTCTGAATCTGGAGCGTCCTTCAGAGTCGAAAAGGAAATAAAGGAATGAACTTTGGAGCTCTTAAGCTTTCTGGTGCTCCTAAATCCGATGAGAGTTTGCCCCTGTATTGCTGCTCTTTATTTGCTGACATTGTTTCCTTCCAGTAAAGGTGGTGCCCAGGGACTTCTATTCTTTTGGGAGTGATTGCTATGCTTTTGATCTGGGTGAGTGAAGACACCTACATTTTTCTTCCCTCAGCAAATTTTGAGTAAAGACCACATAGCTGAGATTTTGAGGGTGAGGGAAAAGATGCCTTGATAGCCTGAATAGGAGATTCGCATAAAAGGTATAGAGAGAGCAGGCTTATATATCCTTTAACTGGTAAGGCAGAGGAAGGGGTTCACAGTTCCAGAGGGGTAAGAAAGCAGAAGAAAGGGAGTAGTAGAAGTCAACAGAATGCTCTGTTGTGTACATCTCCCCTCACAGAATCTTACGGTAGCTGTTGCGCACAGCCGAGTGCACCTTGCCTAGGGAATTTTGTTCTTTATTGAATTCTAGAGTTCCCATTTTTACTGGTTACTTTAGGTGTCTCTAGCACAAAAGCTCAGAAATCTGAGGCTGATATTTGCAGGTGTGTTCAGATGTCACCCTGCCTCTGTTTATGAAGAAGCAAGTTGTCTCCTAACACCTCTCTGGACAGACACGGATGCTCTGCCCGTGTGGGAGGTGTACCAGCTAAGGGCTTGGTTTGAGGGACCATGTCCCATTTAAGACCATGGCCCTGACTCCCGTCTCCTTTGATTTCTGCATCAGAAATGCAGGCACCAAGTTCCATTACACGAAGTGGATGGTTTCAGGTCTAGTGCTGTTAGACTCTACCTTGTCACAGTCTGCCTTGAGCACTTCTGAGGATGCTGCAGACTGTGCAGTAAAACAAAGACAAGACATCCACCTGATAGTGTGCACCAGCCTTTTTCGGGATCAGGCCCTACACACCATTCCAGCTCTGCTCCTGTGTTATCTCTGAGGGGCAAGCTGACTTCTGTTACAGCCAACTGCTCTCTCTAACAGCTTCGTTTCAAAAGCCATTTTGAAACATCTGAAAACAGAGGATACTTCTTAATAATGCTTCTAAATGGTGGGATTAAAGATTTTCTCAGCAGTAACTGTAATGAAAACCAACATTCTGAAAAAACACCTTGGAAGAGGTATATTTTTAACAAAATTCTGCCAATAAAGTTATCAGAGTAAGGAAAATGTGGTCATGGTTTTGCACTTCAAATATTACCTAATTGGTAGGAGAAAAGTGAGCCTTTAGCAGTGCAGAGTGGCCTTGACACTTTCATGTCATGTAGGTTTTACATTAGCACCACTGGATTGTGCGATACTGTAAATGAAATGAGATCCCACTTTGATGATCTGTGTGCAATTTCACTTAACTTTATTGGCAGACTCGAGCTTGGGTTTATCACCTATACATTTCAAGTAATTTGGGGTTGTTACAAGGAGCCAAGGTTATCATCTTGTTTAGTGCTGCAAAGCATGAAACCTATTAAAACATGACAGATTCGATTCACTATGCCTGGCCCTGACACACACTCAAAATCATTAGTACAAACCATAGTAAACCAATAACAGCCTTTAAAATTTGTTTTGTTAAAGCTGATATGAAACTGTGATCATGAGAACTGTATGTCTCCGATGTCTAACTAAGACCAGGTAACATGAAAATTTCACAGAAAATGTGTTATTTCTGTATCTAAAAGCAATCTAGATTTTGTTTTGTTATTATAACCATTACATGGGAAAAGGGAAAATAGAGTTTAAACAAATATTGTGCCTTAGATACTGTTTAACTCATCCAGTGTGTTAACTCAGCATTGATGATTTTATAGTAATGATTTTGGTTTTTTGATTTGAAAACTTGATTTTTTTTACTTTCCTTTGACAACTTCATTTTTGACACGTGAAACTCTTTAAATAGCTGCAGCTGCTTTGATTTGATAAAGACCACAACATGCTTAGGCAAATTTATGTTGCAGACACATCTAACCCTGACTAGATATCAGAAACGGCATAACAGAATGGACGTATGGAGCTGCCGTATGTTCTAAAACCCCTTCAGCTTGGTGGTTTGGTAAGCTCCCACTTCCACCTGAGCTAGCGGGCCTGCTTGAAAGTTAACTCACGTATGTCTACATAGTTGTGGACACACCTTTGTTTGAAACGTCTAAATGCCATCCAAACAGTTTCTTCTCGAGCTAAATGCAGGCCAAGAGCTACTGTTCGCACATGCGCTGGGAGATGTACAGAAACAGCACCATCATGGGAAGCATACTGTGTCCACCTGTCTCTGGTACAGGAAATAATCACCCCCAAACGCTTACATTGAAAAGAGACCTGCAGCAGGTTCCAGTCCTGGGCATTTACAATAGACAGCAGGGGTTGAGTGAACAAGAAACATAACCACACAGGGATCCAAATATTTTTCTTGACCAACTGAATGCATTCTCACTAAAGGAGGCGAAAAATGCAATGGCAGTGTGTCACTGAGCAATGCACAGGAGGGGATCACTGTGTGCGCATACTGGATTGGAAGGCACTGCCTCAGGCCCAGACAGCAGTTCAGTATGCCCAAGAGTGAGAGAAAATACACAGAAAGCCCAGGTAGCAGTCAAAAGTTTGGGAGGGACTCTGAGCATACACCAGAGGCTTGAGGGCAACCGCCTAGACACCGCTACATGCCCAAAGCCAAGGAGTTTTGACAGATCCTTTTACTAATTGAAATTTTGCTCCGGGCAGCCCATCTCAGGCTTTCAAAAGGAAAAACACCATTTTCACTCCATCTACACGACTACAGTGTGTCTGATGCTGTGAGCCGAACACCTCATCTTCCTTCCAGATCTGGTGCTATTTGCACACTAAGTATCATCCATCTGATTAATAAATGATCATCCAGACAAGCCACTATAGCAACTGAAGGAATAAAAAAAAAATTTCATAGGGAAATTCTGTTAATTAGCTGAAAATCATTCTCGAAGAAATAACATTGGTCATCAGTACCTGCTACTCTTCACCCTCCAGACAGATGGAAGGCTTTCCTGCTCTGTAGTTAGCACAGAAAGTTGTTTAGTACGTGCATGTTAATGTAGAAACGGAAAGTGCTGTTGAGACAAAGGGAAACAGCAATTTAACAGGCTTTAGAGAACGTAAGCATCTTACTTATTGAAGACTTTCTTCTCAAGCCGGGAACGAGAAGTATTAGCCTGCTGCTTCAGGTCTGTCAGATTTGGATATTTTTTCTTCTTCCCTTTCTTTTTGCCACCTTTTCCATCATTTTTAGAGGAACCAAGATCGATTCCTGTTGCTGCTTCAACTTCTCTCATGAATTCTGGATCTCGCCACTCTAAAAGAAAAAGCATGTGCTTTGAAACACCAAACCCAGGCAGAATTTGCAGTCTCCTAAGGTACTTGTCACCACTAGGCGAGGGCAGAGTCACTGTGCCGTAAGCTGCATACACAAAGGAAGGGGAGGATAAAGCAGTTAGTTAGCCAAAATGACAGATCTTGATGAAAAAGCCCTGCCAGTCTGGGACTGGGATCTATCATTAGCTGCTGTAGATAAAATTGTTCTGTGGGAAGATTCAAGTTTTCACAGTAGCAAAATTTCAAGGAAACTATTCCATGAAGGAAAGGTGACAAACACAGTGATTATTATTTAGAAATTGAACAGAATGCCAATAATTTAGCTGAGGAATTTATCTCCAGAAATAAATTCTGAATAAGCTGAAAAATAAACCTATAAAATGGAATACGTCAACTTTTGACAAGAGTGGGAGTGGCAGCATTGTAACTCTTCTGCATCAAAGAATCGTATTTGCTTCAAAACACACAACTGGTATCTCACACCTAAAGAATATTCTTGAATAAGGCTACAGGACCCTGTTGCCATGAGCTCAATTTTGAATGTGAAAAAGATACTACTTTTTAAGTATCCCTCTATTCCTCAGTTTAATTATCTAAATCAAGTTTTTTTTTTTTCTCTGACAATAGCACCAGTATTTATCTGATTAAAAAAACTTGCTTTACAGTTTTATCAAAACCATAATGCTTCAGAATCCAACCATACACTGTAAACGGATTCTGATCATAGATGTCAATGCAGGAAAAAGCATAAACAATTTAGACACAAACTCTTTGAGGAAGCAGTGGTCTTTCACCTTTAGGGTAGACTCTTGCATATCAGATCAAGTTAACATAGTATGAAGTAGAACGTAAAAACGTGGGTAGAAGATGGATAACTTCAAATGGAATGGCACTGCACTGTAAAGGGTTTGAGCATACGGGCTGGAAAAACATGCAGCAAGTACCACTTCAAAGAGTCACACAGTCAAGACTCTGCATAAATGTCAGAATTCTGTATTTTAACAACCAGTAACTACGAGTCATTTGCTGTATAGTTTCCCATATGTCAGTCAGCCTTTCCTGCCTGCAGAAACTGTAACACCAAATGTCTACTACTCTTATTTAACAACTATGTAGATAGAGAAAAACTAACAGTCCTAAATGACAGTACAATTTTGCTTATATACCACGATGGTCACTGAGCGCGACAAATATTGGTAACAACATTTCAGGAAGGTCAGAGGCAATGTCCTCACTTATGAACACAGTGTTTAGGAATACCAGAGCAATTTTCCAAGGAAAGGTTAGATCTAACCTACTATGATACATGAAAGCAAGGACTGATTAAAATCCAAGACACCAAAAAGCATGAGGAAAATGAAGCTGTGCAAGAACTGAGCTGCAACAGTATAGAGGGAGAAAATACAACACACATACTTGATAGATCATAAGCCTTCACAGGCTTTTTTTTTTTTTGAGGTGAAGGAATACAGAACAGCGCAATTCAGATACAGGAACGATTAATCCAAGATTAAGGAAAACTGTCTAAACAGTTTATCTCCCAGTAATAAGAAGGCGTCACAGTTTAGGAACCCAGTGAATGGAGCAATTGTTTAAACACAACGAAAAAATGCCGGCATCCAGTAGAGATGAAATGAGCATTTGAGTAAAATGAAGGAGCAATTTAAAAGCCTTTGAGAAAAATCAATAGAATGCCAGGGAAGAGCAGCCTTTTTGAGCACTGATGGGCCCCTAAAGCTCTTCATACATTGTTACTGAGTTTAGCAGCAGGGAAAAGAAAATTACACAGTTTGCAAGGGTAGGCGGGAATCAATACTGTAGTTAGTAAAGAGATGCTATTTCACATCTGACTGGCCAGCGGCTTGCCTTCACCAGCCTGTCCTGATACCTGTTTGTTAACAAGTCACTAAGGGCTGAAAAACCAGATACTCTTCAGGGTTGACACAAAAAATAGGCACTTAATTTGCTCCTGTGTGCGAACTATTGGAAAAGGATGAACACTGCAGATTAGCAGGTCAGGGTAATCCCACCTGATTCATTGTTTCAGGACCAAAGAGCCCAAAGCACCATTTTGTGGACATTAGCTAGAGTTTAAAATTTTACAGTGAATTAAAAAATGCTCTGTAATAACAATTATAGTGTTGTCAAAACATAGTCATTAATCATTATCACACAAACTGTACTACTTTTACATAAGTGTTTTCCCCTTCAACCACATGAGGATGAAAATAAACCTACCACCCAGTAGGAAAAAGATGTAGGAAGAATTTTGGTCCAATTTAACCACACAACTGATTCCCAAATTTTAGTCTTGTCATTTTTCAAACTGTCATCATTAGCAAGTGATGTTGCTGATGGTAAGCCCAAAGCGCACACAGCACAGAGCGGGTCCCCACCTGTGTATTTTCCATAGCAGCACTTCTCAGACTTGCTTCAAGTCCTTTGTAAAAACAATAATAACCAAACAAACCCCAATGCAAACCACACCAACCTCCGCCCCTGCCCCAAACCACAAGCCCAAAATAAACTACAGACCATTTTAAAAGGTTGATGAAAATATTACGAAACAAATCTAAAAATAATAAAGCGCTGAAAAAAAAACCCCAGAAAGCAACAAAAAGCAGCGGATAAAAGTAGTTAGTGACATCTGGTATACATATGGCTTTAGAAACCTGTAAGGTTTTGTCCAATCAATTAAGTGCCATAGCTCGTTCAGTATCTCCCCAGACAGATGGGATGGACCTTTACATGATATCTCAGCTTAACAATGGCACTCAATAATGCAACGCAGCAGTGTCAACACTGGTTTGGGACTAACATACACATCCTTGTGGGCCAGAGGTGAGAAGCCTCTAACACCACCAAGCTGACACTGTAATAAAAATAAATATTATGTCTAGCCTCAAGCAATGGCAGTTTCACAGGCAAAAAAAAAAAAAAATCAAAAAAAAAAATCAATATTTTTCAGTGCAAGTGATTTTTATACCAGAGTATTAGCTTCTAGTTTGAAACTAGTCCCTCAAGAACAGCTATTCAATTAATTTGCTAGTTTTAGTTTGTCATAACTAAGTTGGGAACTTTGCTGCCTTCGCATGGTGCTGGTAATTGCCATGCACAGTCACTCAAAGATGGCGAAATATCTGTTAAAAAGAAACTGGGTGTATCAGTTGTATGTTTAAATGCACACTTACTAGACACAGACCTTTATGGGTAACAGATCAACAACTGGTCTTTATGCTCTGATGGGGTTTCGTGGAAGTTTTAGTAGCCTCATTAATACATATGATTGCAAAACTGGTGAAATACTGAGTCAGAGTTTAAGAGAGAACTAACTCCTTCAAGGGATTATACAAGCTATCAAAATAATAAAGCTTATGAGTGAGTTCAATTAGAATGCAGACTACTCACCTTTAATAGCTCAAAATGGAGAAAACCAAGACCACTGAAGGAAGGCAGATTAAGTAAGAGCTTTGAAAACAAATCTGTCCCCTCCAATTATACACTATGTCTTTGCTGGATAGATCCCTCTCTCCCATCTTCCTTTGCAGTCCATCAACTTTCAGGTTGCAGTCCCCCTGGCTCTATGAAAATCTACCTCTGTCCATCACTAACGAGCCTTAGTTGTAATGTCGCAAAAAAAGTCCCTTATCCCCCTTGGAAGCTGTCCTGCCTGTGTGTTCATTGCCTGCTGTCTTTCACATCGCCTGCATTCCTTACCTAGCAGTCCAGAGTTTTATCCTGGCTAAAAATTCCCAAATAATCTTGGGGAAGGATGGGTCTTCCCTCCAGAATATTCCAAACCTGAAAGCAGCAGCCAGGATGCAAGGAGAAGGCCATTAGTCTTGTTGTATTGCACAGTAAACAATAAAACAGCTGGGGTCTGCTTGCTCCCTCACAAACATCATGCCTGTGAGAAGATCCAGGCTAGTTACAATGCCAATAAAGTAAAGCCCAAGGTGAGGGCTTCCCTATGTCAGAGTATTTTCTAGTGATGCTGCACAGATGCACGGCACAACAAGGCCAAGAATTCTCCTTCCAAACCACAAGTAGTAAATGAGTAGATATAGAAAATATAGAATATGATAGATATTAATAGATACAGGAAAAGAAAGTTTCTGCATTGTGACAAAAAACCCCATTCTGCCAATACTCGTGGTAACGCAGTGAGCCTATTAATATTATCATTACATTATGTAAATCACAACTGTTAGGGACCAACAAGATTAGATGACTTCTTTTCAGAAGCACGGGAAGAGTTACTGTCAAGCATTTCCCAGGAAATAAGTTTAATTGTCTTTAATAAACATGTGCCTTAAGATAAGGGCTATAATTCATCTATTTAAGAAGGGCTAGGAGCTAACTACAGGAAATAAAGAACAAACGCAATGTTAACTTTATCCTGTGTACACGTGCATCCATATTTATCATAGAAGAATCAGTGCAAATGATCTGCAAATTAAAACCAACAGGAATTTAAATAAGAATGGGGTTCGGAGCAAAGCAGAATTATGATCCAGTTATGTGGGTCTCAACCTGTGCCTTTAGCAACAAAAGAATCATCCCTCTTCCTCCATATAGCCTGTCCCATCCACTGTCCAACTGTATACCAAGATTGTTGTCCAGCTTGTATCTACACTGTATCTAAAGACAGATGCAATAGATACAATATATCGTAGACACAATCTATACAACATACAGATGCAATGTTGATACAATATAGACAATTATTATATGGATTTTGAATACACTGCAGATATGGTAAATATTGCATACAATATATGCACAAAAATATACAATAAAGACATTACTCTTGCATTTAAAGCTTATCTCCCACCTCTGTCTAATTTTTTTTCATGATGCCATGCAGACACAAACCTGGCTGAGCTGCCTGCTTCTCAAACCGCATCTTTTCTTCTCTGGCTCTGTCCTCTGCATTAATGGGAATCCCAGAGTCATCCCGAGGAATTATCTTCCCATGGAAAGGGCACTTCAGAAAGAAAAGAAAAAAAGAAACTCCAAGTTTCTGAACAAAAAGAAAATGCTTACGTGTTATTCAACATAGTTTAAAGCCAGACACTGGAATTGGGTAACAAAACTACACTCAAACCCCAGTCCCCATTATAAAGCATCAGGGTCCCATAAGCATCATATGTTTAATATATTCAGAATCTCAAAGAAATAAGCTCTTTGTGATATCAATATTCAATTTCAAGAGGCCAAGTAGCACATCCTGTCAAATCTGGAACCAGGACACCGATGCTGCATTGTATTTTGTTGTTTCTGCTACATCCCTATCCGGTAACAATCGAATTTAAAGCACTTTAGTGCACTCAGATCCTTCAGTCTCAGGTAATAGAGGAAAAACAGGGATATTAGAACAAAATATTCAAGCAAAGTATTTCGGCTTAATAGGGCTCATAATTGGAGGCTGTGTAGGATTTAGCTTTCATAAAACCTAATTTGTAAATAAAGTTTCTTTGCCCCTCAAACACCTACATTTCTAAAAACAGTTAATATCAAACATGCCTCTAAATGAGGAAAGCTTTTCAGCAAACAACTACTGTCTCTGCTTCACTGTCAGGTACTCAAACATCACAGTATAAAATATAATACAAATACCTATAATGAATGCCAAAAATATTGGAGAGATCTTTAAATGTTTACAGCTTCCTTAGAGAAAGGATGCTTTTCATATGAAGCACATATCAACAGCAAACTTCTCCAGATATCATTTTCTTTCACTGCCTTAAGTTGTGTTTACACTGTCAAAAAAACTTTCATGGACATGTTTTAACGAGATCTTTTCCACATAACATGTATCCTGGAAGTCATGTTACTTGGTGCCCACCTTAATCCGGTCTTGTCTTTCACACAGACTTCCATCAGGCATTGGAGCTCGACACTTATGTTTCACTGGTTCAAACTTGCCAGCAAATGTTATATATCTAGTTGTTAACATTTCGGTTATTTCTTTATTTTCCACTTCCTCCTCTACTTCACTGGGTGCCCAAAATCGATGCTCAGAAGCAAATCTGGGAAAACAATGAATGAAAATTATTCACAAAGTCATAAGAAAGCACATAAAGGTCCCAGTATTATCCCATGGTACACTTAGATGTAAAAGAAAGGGGAGCTTTTTGAGTGAATTAGAAAGAAGATAGGAATCTGCCATTCTTTCTTATGACTCCTATATTATGAAGATATTTTTAAAATGTTCCCAAATCCAGTCTAGTATCGATTTCTCATTTAACCTGCTAACCTACTACACGTATTAGCTCTAGTCTGTGATCTGACATTGAGTCAGTTATCCAATACCCAGTTTCAGTGAATAATTCTGTAATTCTGTAGTTAACACACTTCATAACAAAACACTTCTATGAATAAACACAGAAGAGAGATCAGGGAGGAAGCAGTTTGAGCTTAACTTGTCTGCTCATATTCTTCGTAGCTGTTTGCCTGTAGCAGCACAAAAGCAGAAGCTGAAATCAAGAGTATAATTGGACCAAAGAGAGCAAACGATTAGCTGAGCCTTACAGAGATTCTTTCTTCCAGGTTCTCCTATATGGTGTGAGAAATTTATGGTGTGTTCCTCTAGGAAATTAAGCTAATCCATTGAAAATTTATTTGAAAATTAGAGATCTTACCTATATTAACAGACACACATAGGCAAATATACTCTTTGTTAATCTGGGGAAGATTAGTACCACAGCAGACATGGGGAGTGGGAGAGAAGGGGAGCAAGGACCCTTGACTGCTGTAGTATTTGCAATTTTTCTCAATAGGATTGATATGATTTCCTTTTAGCTGCCCTGACCTGCCAATAGTCTATAATGAGAAACAGGCAACCCCACAGAGTAATTACCTGACTCATTTTAGATGCTAATCTTAGGATGCTATGACTGTCCCTCTGATGGTACATGTTTCTTTCTCCTAATCATGAAAAGAAATAAGGTTGACCATCTTAAGCTTAGATACCCAACTTTAACACATTTGAGTTTAAACAATCCCATCCCAGATTTAAGAAAATATGAAACTAAAGAGAAAAAATACAGCTAAAATAAGCAAAAAAATTCTAGCCTGCATGTCTGCTGTTTATTACAAGCAAAGTGGAAATATCTAGGTTACAGATGTCTTGATAAGGACTTAAAATTCATAATGGACTCTTTACAATCCCTTTCTTCCATACAGCTCTTTCACCTAATCAGTCCCAGACTGATTTGAGAGGATTTTCTCTATCCATATCCAATTCCTCTCACTCATTAATATCTTTGGGTGTCATTCCGAGACGTTGCCATCTGCAGACTGCACAGCCACATATACATGAATACTGGCTTCTCTAATCACAATGATCTCAATTCAGCGAAGAACATAAGCCAGTACTTACAGAATTACTTCAGTGGGCCTGACAAGTTTTGAAGAATTTTATCTAAGTAAGTTTTCAGCAAATGACAAGGTGAAAAATAAAAGGGGAGGAAATTATCTGCCCTTAGCAATGTACAACATCTATAGCTGTCGGTTTGACTGCAATAGTTGGGCATTTAAAACTATGCAAAGAGGTTAGAACTAGGTTTAAAAAGGGATTAAGCAATTTTGAGCTATTCTATGATGTGCCAAATCATTAAAAAAGGTTCAACAAGTAAAATCTTCATCAAATACACTTGACTAGTGCCAGAAAAATTTTAACCTGCCGTAAAGTACAAATAACGTTCTTCTGGTAAGTTAGGAGATAAAGGCAAAACAGCTGCAGTGGAGTTAGTTCAACATTAAACACAGTAATATGGTTTCACAATTTCTGATTTAAAAAAAAAAAAAAGGTTTTCAGTCACACAATTCTACAGCTATATCCTAAACAAAAAAGCTTTAAGAATCTTTACAATACACCAATAGGACTTTAGGCAAATGTTTGAATGGTACAGTAATTTAGCTTCAGAAATTATGTGGCAAGAGTGTACAACAGACATTAAATAAAAGAATGAAATAAGTTTCTTATTTGCTTAGTTTTAATACAGTCCTGAAAACAAGGCTGACTGCTAGCTCCGTGTTACTAACCTTACAGACACAAGGAGGGGAGAGCATTCCTAAAAAGACATTATACAGGATTTCTACATGCAAGGTAGCCTTTCAGAATCTCTTAGTAAAATTCTAGTGTCCTTTGGTGGTCTGAACTCCACTCCCCCTCTAAATTATCAAATTACAGTTACATGAGAATGAAGAAGCATTTAACAGTTACGCATGCCAAACTGTGCAACTAGGAAAAAGTTCTATTTAACATTTTTTCCACATTCCCCTCCTGCCTCCCAAATCTGCATCCAACAAATCTCAAGGAAATTAAAATTGTGTTTTACTCCACAGAAAACTGATCAGTATTTGGGAACTGGACTTAAAACAGCCTGATTCCTACACAGATATCCATAAATATTATTGCTTACTACAAGCATATACCTTTCTTTCTCCCAGCACGACTTACAAGCAGGTGAGAAAAACACACAGCAGTGCTAACTTCCAAAGTTTCTTGATTTCCTGTTGTGGCAATTTAAGCAACATTTTAAAAAGGCAGAACATGAGATCTTTGAAACACTGGTGCGCGTGACAAGTAAAACCTTTTCGTAAGAAGGATCAGAAGGGAACAGATAATCATCTGGAAGTTCAACACCCCACTCACTCATAGAAAGAGTGTTACTGATCTAGACAAATACCAGAGGATTTAATGGAAATTACACAGCTACGCATTAAGAGGAACACAAGGCAAATGATGGTTAACTGAAATCTGAAAGAAAGTCCAGCTCCTGGAGAAATGTTCAACCAATTTATATCAACTTCATTCCTACAATGATGGGAAGCTTATCAAAAACTTGAAGAAATATAAATGCTAAAACCAGTAGGATGCATACAGAGATCCTGAGACCAGTGCTAAATGAGCTAAGTCAAATATCCCAGTCACAGTCATAAGAAGTGCTGCACCAGCTTATTTACTCTGATCCTAAGAGTAAGGTAATTTAAGTCAAGGTGGAGGGTACGTGAGTTTGGAAGGCCCATGCTATGCAAACTAGCTGGTTAAGCTGGCACAGCAGTCTCTACACAGTACAACACTGCAGTATACACTCCAACCCTCCCCCCTACAGCTTTATAAACTAATTTCAAGAGTTTTTAAACTAGCTTAATGAGTTGTGGGAGTGAAGGCAGAAGTAGGGAAAACGGTTCGGCCCGAACTTTTTGTAAAGCTCACAGTTACTGTCACCTTCTAAACAAGGTGATGGTTCACCAGTTACCAGCTAAACAACACTTCTTCAGAGAGAATCAACTTTCTGGTACCTATATTCTATCAAAATCTCAATTTATTGTAAATGCCGTAATTAAGTACATGTAGTGTTAAATAGGTGAAGGGGAAAGACTCTTCCACTTCAGATTTTAACAGTTCCAATTCCATACATGTTCCAGATGTGTTGTCTGTTTTTTGGGTTTGCTTTTTTCCCTGAGCATCTTATAGAGGCAGTACGTGTGCATACAGAAAAGTTAAAGGAGTTGGCCAATGCCTACCTTAATTTTTCAATAAATATGTTTTATACCCAGGGGTCAATGGTATTGTGTGTGCAGAGTTACTTAAATTATCTTCAGTTAGATTGGCATATCTGTAGTTATAGACTATGAGGTTCAGAAGTGTGCCCTCTATTTTATTGGAAAGCATAAAAATAAAACAGTACAGCACAAGGCAGACAGGCAGTGAAATATGCTTCTGATTTCACTTATGACTTGAATAACTCATTTGCAATGTAAAATAAAGCCCTACTAGCTTTTTGGCATTATCACAGACAAATGCTTCTTAAAGCCTTGCTGGAAATCTTAACCATTTTATAGGCTTTGAAGAGCGTACACCACACCAGACAGAATCCCAAGCTAGGAGTGACTGTGTTAAAGCACTATTGTGTACCAAATTTCACTGGCTTTCAATAATTTAAAACATACTCAGTGTTTTATACAATCAGGTACATGGGCAACACTTTCCTCTTGTTTCTTTCTGCAAACACTGTCTTCAAATTGCAATCATGGGTTGGGTTTTTGTTTGTTTTGATAAGAAAACAAACTTAGCTAAAGTAACTGCTGAGAATACAGGAGTTTGATTTGCAACCCAGCCAGTCAACGGCCTTTGCCTTTTCTGAGCCAGGTATGGTACGCACTGATACTAAAGTTCTGGTGGTCTTAAATGAAATTTATACCTAGAGGGAGGGCTTTGCATCCCAACTTCCATATAAAAATACTAGTTCTAAAAAGGAGTTTAAAAACTGACTGCTAGAAACAAGTTCTGATGTATATGTCATATCTTCTCCACAGCACTGCTAAAGCTTTCCCCAAGCCAGCAATGCTTCATGTCCAAGAAACACAACACTTTCCCAGACAAGAATGGAAAGTGAGAGATCCAAATTCAAATCCTGTAACTGCCACCTATTTCTTGTGTGACTGAGCAAGCATATCAATTTCCTCAGTCACCACTCTGTAAAGTCAGGAAAAACACCCCTGACACCACCCCAGTCTTTCTCCTGCCTTGTGTGCTGTTTATTTAGACTGCAAAGTCCGCAGCAGAGGGACCGTCTATCATGCAGTTGCATAGTACTTTGCATAATGAGGTACCAATTTAAACTGGAGTAAGTGATGTCATACTGCAAATAATACACAAACATGAAAGAGCAGGAAAAAAAAATAGTGCTTCGAAGCATCAAAGGGTATTTAATTAGAATCACATCTTCTCAAAACAAATAACATTTTAAGGTAGAATTTCTAACTTTGTTTATGGGTCCTACAGCACAAGGGAAAGAAGAAATTAATTATCAAAAGAAATAGCAGTCACCCCACTGCATGACCTCTGAGTACAAGTAAATCTATATATTTGTTTAATTTGTCTTAAAAGAAAAAGAGCATTACTTGACAATCTTCCCAGCGTTTGGCTGATCCTGTCCCCAGTAGTGAAGATCTAATCCAAAAGGCATGAGGGGAGCTTTAGCTCTTTCTTCTTCTAGTTTTCTTCTCTTACTGTCAGGCTCTTCCAAGGCTGCTGGCTCAGTAGTTACAGAATCACTGGAGAAAATTGGTGAAAAGTCAATACAAAACAGCAATGGTCATAACTATTTTTTCTTTTTTTCATTAGATTTTCACACCAATGCCAACATTCCCTTAGATGTAGGACTACAGCTACGTTGTTCTTGGGTTTGGTTTTTTTTTTTCTTAAAAAGGAAAGATAGAAACCATGACCCAACACAAAGTACAGCACACTGCACCATGAAGCTTAACTGCACATTCAGCTAAAACTACATTAAAAAAAAAAGTGTTATACTATAGGTGTAGAAGCCTAGAGATCTAACGGGGGCAGTAGTGGATTGTACTTGCTGTCCTTTAAAAAAGAGCTACTGATGTGGCAAACTGTTTTTAGGAAGATCTTGCTTCTGTAAACTCATGCCCACGTTTGCTTGACAGTCACACAGATTGCAAAGGCTGGTTTTGTAGACAAAATTCCATCCTGTAGACTTGTAATACTCATTGTGTGACATCACTACTGAATTCGTTAGTCCTCAAAAACCAGAGCACTGCTATGGAGACCTTGGGTATTCACTAGGAGAGCTTCAAATGCCCTCAGTTACCTTACTGAAACATTACATTTTTAAAGATTAAAAGTCAAAATGTACATCTGAATACTCCTAACGCTGGAGTTCTAACGAAGTAAACCATTTTCTGAGGTTACATTTCAGTTTGCTAGTTTTCTGGGGCCAATGCAGAAGTGTATTTCAGCGATATGCCAATAAATAGATTACTCAGTCTTCTCCCCAAATCACAGTCAGACAAGGCTGGAATTTCAGCAAGTTTTGAATAGGATTGACAACAAATACATCTTTGGAACCAGTAAAATGCCTCCTGGCAGCACTTACAGCCTAAGTCACTAGGAAGCAAAAGGCAGTTGAAAATACTGTCTAATTTAGCTTTAGGATATATTCTGTTTAGTTGCAAACCAAAAATTACTCCAATAAATGGGGTTGGGGTTTTTTTGTTAGAAGGAGGGAACGTTTTATGTTTTCATAGAGGCCAATTACACCAAACGAAACCCAACTCAAGTGAGCAATAAAACATTCCTTAAGAGCCTGGTGCAACCACTAACAAAATCGCCCATGTTAAGCAGCAATGTATACATCTCGGTAAAAGGATTGCAACTTCAAAATGAAACCAAGACAGCCTTAGCAGCTTGCCTAGTTCATGAGCATTTTTCTCTGTGTTTTCATGACTAATAAATACAATCAAGAGAAACAGGTTTCTACAAAAAATAAAACAAAGATAACCTGGTATGTGAAGGTGGGAACTTCGGTAGTTTGTCTCTAATAAGTTTCAATGTGGCGGCTGCACAGGTTGGATCAAGTTCATCTTCATTCCCTTTCAGCTGGACGCGGGAGCTGAGTGGAGCTGGTCCTGTCTTCCCCACTGGTGCTTTTGGAGGTGACTGGGGCTCTAGCCCTGCAAAAGAACTCCATGTTTAGGAGGGATTCCCTTCTCCCACCCTCAACGCTTTACAGCAGGGCCAAATAGCTGAGGATGCTGCTTACAAGTCCTACTGCTTTCATTTCATATTAGACATCCATCCCATGCATAAACAAAGCAGTATTGCTGCCTGTGAAATTTTTCTTGTTTTGGGACAGAAACATACTGCAGCGAACCAACCGTTAAATTTGTATGACGTGGTGTGCTGCCAAAAAATGATGTTACCTTACCTTGGGAAGAAGGGGTTTAATAATACATTTTTGCCTAAACTGCAATACTGCTTTTTGTATGTAAGTCCCTGGCGTCATATCAGCTTGCTGGCATGTCATTTCTATACTCAAAGTTATATTAAGGTAAAAGAGAAGAAAGAAACTATTGGCACTACTTTCAACACCTAGAGAGACAAAAGAAATCAAAGGGCAGTAGAAAGCAAAAGGAAAGGGATACATCCATATCTTCCTGTGTGCTAAGATTCCTTCCCTATGGTGTCTCAGTAAAAAGTCCTGCTAAAACTCTCACAGCCCGGCAAAGAGAAACCAGTTCTGGATGGGAGATTCATCACAACACACAACTGATGAGAACAGGAACTGTCGTCACCCAGCATGGCTGGCAGGGTCGCACACCGGGTGAGAAAATTCAGTGTGTGTGAGGCACATCCCTGTTCTTTGATGATTCTCAGCTACCATACTGACCCTTCAGAGCTGAGAATATACACCAAAATCTCTGTTTTTTTCCCTTCCTGATTTGTTAAGGGGCAGCCTCACTGAGAACAGTTGAGTTTCAATTCCTAAATACATCTGCAAATAGAATTATCTAGAGAACATTCTTCTTTCACAGATACTAAAGCACACAATTTGCCAAGATAAAGTACCTTAGGGCTGGCAGAAGCAATGAGTATACCCAGAGAGTACGCTCTAGAGACAGTAAATGTCTGAGCTACATCTGAGGAACAAGCCCACTGCAAGGCAGTGCCAGGCACTGATGTTCAGCACCAGCAGCTCGGTGGTGGGGCAACTTAATTCCTTTATACAGCTGGATTAGACAGTCAGCACGGACCGTAATGATGCAGTCAGATAGGCTGAGCAGTTAGACAGCACATGCCTCTACCCGCTGAGCTAGAGAAGCAACTCTATTAGCTGACACTAGTAACAAGAACTTTTCAGCCAATGACAGCTAAAAATGGAGACATAATCCCTCACACTAATGCAACAGACTACATTTGCCCCCTTAGAAAGCCTTTTTATAAAAGAATTGATTGAAATGTAAGGCCCCATTCCTCAAAAAATCTCCATAAATTAACACAAGAAAGTGAACTGGTTTCAGCTGGGATAAAGTCAGTTTTCCTAGTAGCTGCGGTTTGGATTTAGCATGACAATCATGTGGTAAGACACTGACGTTTTGGTTGTTTCAATGTTTATACTAAGTCAAGGACTTTTCAGCTTCCCATGCTCTGCCAGCAAGGAGGTCCACTGTGCTGGGAGGGAGCACAGCCAGGACAGCTGACCCACACTGGCCAAAGAGACTTTCCATACCATACCCATGCTCAGTATATGAACTACGGGGAGTTGGCTGGGGCAGCAATCATTGCTCAGGGACTGGCTGGGCAGTGGGTGGTGAGCAGTTGCGTCACTTGTAATTCCTGGGGTTTCTCTCATTTTGTTGGTTTCGTTTTCATTACAATTTATTATTATTAGAATATTTCAATCATTAAACTGTTCTTATCTCAACCCACAAGCTTTCTCACTTTTGCCCTTCTGATTCTCTCCCCCATCCCACCAAGGAAGGGAGGGTGAGTGAGCGGCAGTGTGGTGCTTTGTTACAGACTGGGGTTAAACCATGACAAAGAGTCATGATTCCACAAAGCTAAAATGTTCAGCAAATTATCTCAGCCTCCTTATGAAAAGCAACCACAGTTTACCTAACATGTTTTAGCCATTATTGAATTGGGACTTTTAGTCTCTTGCCCACTTCTAGCCAGTCCTGAAGCTGTATCCAGAAGTATTCTTGCTTTGCTAATTCATTTGCTAGTCATTAAATGCATCACAAGATACCAACTAGAAAAGCAAAAGCTAATGTGGTACCTATGACTTGCTCTCTGAGTGGGAAATTGCAGCATCTGTAGTGGCAGATAACTCAGGTACATGAAAGTATTTTCATTGCAGAGAAAAACATATTTTTCACGAAGAAAATTAGAGCAACTTGCCCTGACCCCTCTTTCCACCTAAGGTCTTCCAGGTGACTTGAGTAATGTGTAGGTACCCCACAGGAGTGAACCCCACACATCTGAGAGGGGGTGTTTCAGTAGTGTCAGTCCTGTGGCTGGCCCACAAAGACTTCACACAGGCCGTCTTGATGTTGGCTGGCAGTGATGCTGCTGCTGAGCACACCTGACACTACTACTCCCTTACCCGGTCATGCCCACATCACACACTCTAAGAAAAGCAATGAACATGCCACATGCACATTTCCTTCTCAAAGTCAACAAGGCTTTACAGAAAACTGTTAACAAAATCATTTAAAGGATTAATCTGTCTGTTGGAAATGGGTCTCAAAATTAGCAGAAGGACCAGCAGTAAGGGAAATTACAATTAAGCATAATAGGATAGAATTAAGTAAAGAAATATCTAGGCTAAATAGCAAAAGAAATGATCTCAAGACATTGATTAGGCTGTGGACTTGCCACTCAAGAGGGATAATGGTGCCTCCACAAAAATGGGGGGGTGTTTTGTTTGTTTGTTTTAAAACAGCACTTAGTATTTCACTGAGGGGAGCAATCTTGAACTTATGTGTCTGGAAAGGGGGCAGGATAGGACTCCATCTCAGCTCCTGTCATAGGCTAGAAAGGGAAAAAGCCCTTCTCAGGTGCTTTGTATTAAAGTGAAACGGGGTTAACACAAAAGATTCTGTATATAACCACACTTTCGAATCATCAGGCTGTGAAATATTAAACATTTTTTTTGATAGAAACAGTTCCAAACAAACAGGCCCTTTGGCATGAACAAAGTTAGCTGAGAAAAATATGTGACAGACTGTATTTGTAACGTAGAATAGCCCATATGTAACATTTCAAATTGCCTTTTCTCTTTTTTTTTTTTTTTAAGGACAAGAATTGCTTTCTGCAAAGCACTGTTGAAAGCAACAGCTTTGAGAGCACTTGTATGCATACTATTGACAAACTGCCTGAAAGTCAGAAGGTCTGTGTCTCACCACACCTGTTTTCCTCTTCAGAGGAAATATGTGCATGTATTATAAGTTCTCAGGAAGCCCTAGTTTCATCCCAATTTTTCCTACGGTGTTTATGGAAAGCATGATCTTTCACTCAATACACTGATCTTTTTTGAGGGGGAGAATGTGAACAGCAGAGACAAGCAGTCAGCAGCACACAGAAAAGGCAAGAGAGATAAATGGACAATCTGACATTTAGGTAGATAAAAATCACATCCAAAAGATCAATATAGGAATTCTTAAGAGTTACAAGAACAAAATATTTTCCCATTGATTTCTTATTTTAAACCATTAACAGAAAAACGGCTACAGGTAAATACACCACGACATCAGTAACAACACCTCTACTGAGGATTTTTTTAAAAATACTTGTTTATAAAATTAGCTTTTGCTAACAAGACAAAGACAAGAGTCACCACGCAGACAGCCCTAGCTAATGGTATCCAGTGTCACGGTGGGTTTTTTTTGTTTTGGTTTTAAGACCTTGATGGGATGAAGTACAGTTTTAAAAGTAAAATTCCTCTTAAGAATTATGCTGGTCTGTGTGTTTCATTTAACACAAGAACAGTACCTGGGTTTAAACTGTTCCAATAGCAGCTTTTGGAAAGAATCATAAAATTGTTCAAATCCCCTTTTTTGTTTAAATTGACCAAATGGCACCTATTTGCCTGAAGCAATAAAGTAGCCCGTGTTCACAAGATAAATCGATAGAAGGAAAGAGAGAGGCTGGGGTTTCAGCTGAAGTTAGGCTGCTGAATGCTGACATTATTGATTTTAGCTAGTTCAGCTGGCCTTGTAATTAAAATGTAAATTTGAGAAAGAGATTATGTCCTGACAGAAATGGTGGGATTAGGGGGACATAAAAGCCCCTCAGTGAAAATTCAGAGAAAGAGCAAGCACAGGTTTCCTCAGCTGTGTGGATTTAGACAAAATCTAGCTACTTCAGATTCATTTTAGTTTAACTAAAAGAAACAGAGGTAAAATATACAAGTATTATGGACTTCAACTTTCCTCAAAAAATATAATAATTGCTGTTTCCCATTTGTTGAATCTTAGTCAAGCTGAATACACGTGATGTATATTAGTACAGGCACTCTCCAGGAAAAGACAGCAGTTCAGGTATGGTATTTCCCCACTTACCCTCTTCTGTGCTCACACCGAAACACCCCTGCATGTGTTTTACTGGGGGAGCACAATAACCTCCACTGCTAAGTGAAGAGAACTTTCCAAAGCTTACTTCATATGGACTTGGAGACCCAAGGGTTCAAGTCAATGTCTGGGCCATCGCCTCCAAACCACCTCAGTGTTTGAGGATCAGTTCTGCGGTACCCTCCATGCGCAGAGGTGTGCGTGAACAAAATTAACGTAGGTGATCATACGGTAGGAAGATTTCACTATCTCTGAAGGTTCTGCTACTCATAAGGGATGGAGATTTGAATTATAGGTCATCCCTGACAGACGTCTGATCTTTACGACACCATCACAAATTAAAGGAATATTCAGTTGTGGTTGTTTTTTTTTTAATTGGGATCAAATTTAATCTCTCTCTCCCTAAAAAAACCCAATCAGACTCTTTTCTTATTATCACTTCATCCATACAGAACTCCAAAATGAGGAAAAAAAATAATAAAAACATATGTTATGAACAAAACCTTAAAAGTATTAATACAGGGACAAGACTGATTAAAAAACCATTTATTGTGGTAGAAAACTTCCTCTTTAATTCTAGATAGACAGTTTCTTCTGTCACATTTGAATGCCATGAAACAAATTGCTGTGTGCAGCTGCTAGGGGAGGATGCTGAAATGCCAGAGGTTGCTTTAGCAATATTCTCACAGCCCACATAAGCTGTGTGTGCACTCAAAGCAACTTATCACACGGACAACTGCACATATTAATATTTCTGTACCAATTAAACTGTTTTAAAAGTGGTCAAGGTGCGTTTTATAATCAGAGGTTTAAACAACCAAAAAAGATGCCCCCCACACCTTTGAATGCAGGTATGCTCATTCACATGTATCTAAAATTTTAGAACTCTACTTTGGAAATTCAAACTAAAGAAAAAAAAGAGAACAACTATGTTAGTTCATAAACTCTTCTAGTTAACATTACATAAGTACTTTGTGTGGGTTACTAGAATTACAGAATATGTTAATTTGTTATAATGTTAATTCTCATTAATTAACCCTAGTTACTATTGTTTTTACAATCACAGCTAAGAATCAGAATAAATCAAAGAAACAAAGTTGAGATTAAAACCTTTCTATACCTTGCACCTTGAGCTTTCAAACTTCCAGCTTATGATTTTGCAGTCTCTGGCCACTGCACAGTACCTACGGTATCACAAACCGTCCGGAAGTATTATCAGCATCCCATGCAGTGACTATTAATTTCTAAAAACTTTAGTAGGCATCAAATACATCCCATGTCCTGTCAGATTTTCTGGGAACCTTATTTACATAGAAGGACCTTGCCAGAGAGTGAGGAAGGGTTTGCATATCACCTAGTTAGGATGCGCAAGAAGAAATATCTACAATCAGTACTTCTACATGGGTGTAGAAGTATTTTATTTGGAGTACTAATTAAATTTTTGAATAAATGTGTAAAGTTATCTTCATTCCAAATACTGTATCACAGTTTTACTCAGCTATTGTCCTGAGCTATATAGAACATGTGTTTGTATACACAGCTAAATGGAACACTAATCAGTCCTAGTAACAGAACACTAAACAAAGTATTTTCCTAAAAAAAATCCTAATAAGCACTGAAAACAAGCCTTTCACTGAGTATTTCAGATATGTTTAGATGATGTAGTCAGGGATGTAAATGCAACACGTGGAATTTTTGCTTTTGCCTTGTGATTTTCAGAAGATTAAAAAAACCTAAAAACAAACAAAAAGAACAGAGGAAAGCATAACTGTAAAATCCACAGATAATCATCCCATATCAACTAAATCTGTTAGATGCTTCCATGGGACAATAAAGACCAGTATAAAAGCCATTATTTCTTCACGGGTCAAAATAAGTGGTTTCTATTTCACCTTATCAACACTTGCATACACACTCGTTTTGCCACGTTTAGCTTTAAGTCTGTTCTATAAAACAGCAAAACAGCCTTTTTATGGGAGAAACTTCATTTAGAGGGATAAAAGAGCACATTACTATTGTACAGAGTAACTAAACCTGCTGTTTTCCCACCTCCTACGTAAAAAATAAAGGAGATAAATAAAGCTAAGAGTCAGCACAGTGAAGTTACACAGCAATACCTGTGGTTAGATAACATGCAAGGCTTCAAATTCAGTGCTGCTGTTCTCGGAGTGACTCAGATGAAATGTTAGTACTTCACCAAACAAAAACCTTCTAAAAGCATTTAGAAAATCTATTCTGTAGGGAAGAAAAAAGAATCAAGATTCCAATAAATCAGTAATTAATTTTCCTAGTTTTTAAATCCATAATGATGATTCTATTGCTTTTAATCATCGTGTCCCCTACATGTCTTGATGGATGCCAGTCAAGAGAATAAAACTTGAAATAAAACAATATGCATCAAAGTCTGCTGCTGAGGTACAGACTTGAGTATACCTAGTCAATACAAACAAGTGTAATTTTCTGAACAAACGCCCCAAAATGCACTACGCTTACTGCTTCAAATCTGAAAATTCAATCAATGCATTTGTCTATGCAATACTTTGCTTCTATTTCCAATACAGGCTTTTTAATGTTCGGAGAAAATGCGAAATCTGTAAAAACCCGACACCTTTAATGAATGGTCACAATAGCAAGTTTGTTCATGTTTCTAAAACACTCTGCGAGAGCTGTACTAGAATAGCTTGCGTAGTCTAAAGCACTCTGAATTCTATATACAAAACAGGTGGTGATTTCTCTACTAAGGAAACTGCCTGGATTTGTGCACCTTCTTCATTGAATCAGGGTATAAGCTTTCTTTCCCATGTTGCTATGACATTTTATACTAAAAAAAAAAAAAAAGCTACGTGGCAACATCTAACCCACAAATAGCACTTTGTGATGGGAAGAGGGAAGAATTTCTGAAATGGATAGAACTAACCCTTGGGATTTTAGAACTGCAGCTTTGATCCTGATACGGAAGAAAACCCAAACAGTCTTTAAGATGGACTGTCTTAAAGATAGCAAGGAAGTAGCTATCAGGGACCTAAAAACATTTTGGCTTAAGGCTCAAATACAAGAGAAATAATCTGATTAACCAGATTTGAAATAATGGTTTGTGTTCCTGACTGTACAGTCATTTCTCATATAATTTTGGGTAACAATGAAACAATAGCTGGTAGACTGCTTCCATGCTAATATTCCCAGTTCAGATGGTGCTAACATTCCCAATTCAGACAGCTTCCTCATGTCACCACTTGTAAAATGGCAACAGCACTTCCCTGTACCTCAAAGTAGCATTGCATAAGTTCATGAATGCATGAAGTGAGACACGGGTAAGAATTATGAATTGAGAAAACCTGTTAGGAGACAACAGTTGCTGAGATGGGTGCTTCAACTAAATCCAAAAATCGTTATATTTTTACATGGAAAAGCACATCTCTCAAACCAGATCACTTCCAATGCAGCTAAGAGCTCAACTGCAAGCCATGTCAAGACCACCAAAGGGCAGGAAGGAATCTCTTATCCCCGTGTCAGCACCAAATTCTGTCTATGGCACAAGAAGGATGTCAGAACCTGCACAGTTCCACACCTTACCTTATCCACCTTAAGGCTTTAAGTCAAAGCAACTGACAGCTCACCAGCAGAGGCTGGAACGGGGAAAATCTCTAGTGGAAACAAGATTTTATCTCGCCCCCAAGCTTTCTTTTAAGCGAGTAATGCCTCAGTTCTTAAGGGGTTAGCAATACTAGCCATACAAGGGCAATGGGCATAAGCAACATCGCTGCAGAGTGCTGAGAACCAGAGTAACCCTATGAAAATTATTTTCACAGCGCTGTTCCTTTTTTAGCCCAATATTCATACGTAGCCAGACAACGTATTTAACATGGCTCTGTGGTGCCACAGGATGGCTAGTCTCTCCGCTGGTGCAGACATCAGGTGCAAGTGTAAATAAGGATTATACAAATGGGAGGTCATTAAAAGTCTGGTAATGCTAATTTGGCATGACACCCCTAATGGGTTATATCTTCACACTTCAGTTATCTAATCACCTAAATTCTTTTAACAAATTTACATTTCATCTTATACATGGAGATTCAAATGGAGTTGTTTAATTCTCTTTCCACCCAAACTGTACACATGCTCAGTTCATCTTACATATTAAATATAATCGTAAATTTTGAGATAATCATCATCAATTACATATACTCACAGATAATACAACTGTACATGTCTATACACTTATGATACTAAACTTCCCATCTCTGAGTATCTTTTCCTCTTTCCTTAACTTTTCAGATTTCAGGAGAACCATAAATACACGTATACATCATCAGAAACAGCACCTCAGCCTCAAATTTACCTTGTGGGTAAGGTACTTTTTTTCCTAAGAAAGTGACAGGGAATAAAGTGACTTTTAAATCAATCATTCAAATGTCACATTTCAATCCATTTCCACAGTCATGTTTTACAACTTTGTTTTCCTGTTTCATATAAAAAAATTAATCTGAGGAGCTGTTCACTTTCCGTGGTTTGTTCAGGAAAAGAAAGAACACAAGGAAAAAAAAAAGCTTAAAACCTTAAAAGCTTTTTCTTAGCTCAGAGTCTTCATGAATTAAATGCAAACTAAAGAAATGTAGCTATGCTACATTTATAGAATATAAACACACGCTATAAATACATATATAGCATTCCAAATGCTATTATCCCCACCTGTATTATATTAAGTTAAAGCTAAAGTCACTGCTATAACTGCACTTGCAGATGGAACAAAGAGCCATATTTAATTAGAGAGGTGGGCTCCCCAACACAGCCAATTCTTGATGACAACATGCTGCTATGAAATCACTATATTCTTGTATATTTTAAAATGATGATTCACTTTTCTAAATGTGCCAAATGGATGCTTATTAAAACCACATGCAGGACAGAATCTGGTAGAGCAAATACAGTTCTCCATTTTCCTCATGCAGACCTGCAGCAAATATGCAGAAGTCAGTTAATTTATGCAATAGTTACATATTGGCTTCTGAAATAGATTTTGAACTAGTAACTGACCAGTTGGCCCAAGAAAGCACTGAAATACACAAAGACAGGAGAAAGCACACGCTGAAAAGATTGCCTGAATACTCCTTTTCAGGAACTTTGAATTCTCTTCCGACTCCTTCTAGAACTGAGAGCTTACTTAACAACTTTAAATGGCAGCAAGAAGAGCTGAATGCCTTCAGGAACATCCAGAATGGTTCGCTTCTTTTAAAATGTTATTTTTAACAAACACATCAGATAAAGAACACTCAAGTGTGGTCATTAGCTCCTACATAACTACATGTTTACAAAATGAGAGAGAGGCTTTGTTCTCTGACTGATTGGCTTCTTCACTAGAATATATTTTCCTATCAGTAACAGTTTAAACACAAATTAGGAATTTATTAATATGCTCTATACAGATTTTCAAAATACCCTTGAGTAGATAGGAGGCTTGGTTTTTTTGTCCTTTTCCATGAGGAAGAATTCAAATAGCAGCAAAGTATTGTGTTAGTGTGATACAACGGGTGGTAAGATGCTTTATTTTTTAAAAATGTGTTATCCATGAGGAAGACAGGGGAGGAAAGGGGGAGAGAAGAGAGGGAAAAGGTGAGTACATTTCACTTCCCATAGAATCTGACAAGCATAAACAAAACTTTCACATGGATTCATCAGGCTGCGGTTAAAAATATAAAAAACAAGTTCCAGTGGCTGGAATTATTCAGAAAATACCAGTTTTGGCATAAGGAATACTGCCAAAGGAAGGAAACAACCAAACAAGAACCACAACTATGTTAATAACTAACCTAATCTGCTCATTCATTTACTATCATATACCAACGTTTTTGGACTCTTTCATTAGCCACATATACATACGAAGCATTTCATAACTGTCTGGAAGGCTGCTACCCCTCTGCTCCATTACATTCCTTTTTTGAAAGTCCCACTCCTAGCAATAATTATAATTATTCAGTGTTTATTGCAAGACTGAGGTAGTTGGGATAGCCAACACACACTGGTATAATTTTATCAAAATATAACATTTTTTTCCACAAAAAACCCAAAAAAGCTGCCCAGTTCCCAAGTTTGCATCCTGCAGCCCTTCACCACTGTTGTGTGTTCTTGTTTAACACACACATTCACTTCCCATTTCACTGTCTCAATATCCCACTTTCGCTTCATCTCCCCCAGCTCCTGTCCGGGCAAAGTAAGGACCTACAGACTGTTTGAAGCAACACACGCTAAGAGTCATGCCAAACCACACTGCAGCCAACTGCTCACCAGGGTACCAGTCTGATCTCAGCCCTCTGTGTATTTGCTGATTTCCACCATTTTCTTAAAGTCATGGAGGAACGGAGACTTCTACATCCTTCAAACAAACTGGAACCAGCCACCTGGACTTCCTGCAAGCCCTTATGTGGGGAACAGAGACATACTGATAATCGATGAAGGCCTTACTTCCCAGGGTGTCCTGGTAGGTTAAGTCTAGATGGGGTAGATGGACCAAGGCACTAGCAGGACTTCACACCTGGAGATGTTGAGCTGACTCGAACCACTACAGGTTACCATTACTGACCATCTTCCACTGTCTGTCTGATGGCAGAAGACAATGAAAAGGTCAAATGAGCCACTGTATTGGGTTTGCGTGGCGAGGTTTTGGTAGCAGAGGGGCTACAGCGGTGGCTTCTGTGAGAAGTCCGACAGAGCCAATGCCAGCTGGCTCCAAGATGGACCCACTGCTGTCCAAGGCCAAGCGACAGTGGGAGTGTGTCTGGGATAACATGTTTGAAAAATAAAAAAGAATGGCGAGAGGAGGGAATTTGCAGCAGAGAGAGAGTGAGATGTGAGAGGAACAGCTCTGCAGACACCATGGTCAGTGGAGAAGGATGCAGAGAAGGTGGTCCAGGTGCCAGAGCAGAGATTCCCTGGCAGCCTGTGGTGCAGACCCTGGTGTGTCCTGCAGCCATGGAGGGTCATGGAGGAGCAGAGACCCACCTGCAGCCCGGGGAGGACCCCATGCCTGTCCAACTGAGGAGGGGAGTGACAGAGCGGCTTTGGTGGGCACCTGGCCTCCAGCGAGGGCAAACCTACCACAGTCACATCATTTTGGGTTTACACAGCCACATCCTCTTGTTTCAGCAAAAAGAAACATTGGGCTGACACAAGTAATAGCTGCAGCTTGACTTTTATGATGCAAACCACAGGTAAGTTAAAAATAAATATAAAAATAAAAATGAACAGAATTATAAGAGGTGTAACACAGCACCAGTCTTACAAAAATACTCATGCAGAAATGTAGGAGCAAGAAATTTATTCGTGTCCAAGGTTTTTAACTTCTATGTGATGGCAGCCGCCCGCTCCTTCTCTACAATGTACTGAAATCTTCTGATCTTAAAATAAACAATGCTACACAGCGGCAAAGCCGTAGACACTTAATAAGCTAGATGTACAACGGACAAGGAGTAATGACTGAAATGTAATTATTTAAGGTGAACTTTCCTCAGTAACTCCCCTCTTGATTTTGCAAAAACACATTATATCTTTATTTTAAAAGGATATCTTTAGAATGCAATACAAGAAGACAAGATTATATTTTGTCATCTGGCTCAGTGGCTATAGTTCTGCACTCGAAAGTGGAGCTCCATTTCACATCTTGTGATAGCAACCCAAACAAAAAAAAAAAGCCTTCTCTCTAAGCTGTAAGTTGGCCACCCTATGGGAGGTAGCGGCTGCGCATCTCCAACTGCCCTTAACGCAGGTGATAGTACAAACCTTATCCCATCTCACCAGACTGTTACCAGTATTTCTAATATTCAGACTCATTTATAGCTTTACTTTGCAATCTCTTCACACCCACTAAGTATGTGTTTAGCACTCTTATAAGCGTACACGGTGCTGCTTCTGGCTCTAAACTACAGTGGAACATGATGGAATGAAATAAGCTTCTCGTCTCAGTCGCTCTTGCTCCTAGAAAGTATTTGTTTATCTAGAGCCAATCGCTGCTCCCGTATCTATGTAATGACTTCCTCATAGCAGCCAGAGATTACCCACACCGCTGATCACTTTATTACTTCAGAATGACTGTTTATTTACTTTAGTGCAGCAGTAACACGCAGGGATAAAGCTTGTCACAGCTGGGCAAACTCACCATATTCCTTACGCAGGTGGTCTGGAATGTGGGGCTCATAACCTTCCTTCTCAGGGACCTCCACAAATTCATCGTCGTCGTCGTCATCGTCATCTGAGGCTTTCATCTATGGAGATATTTTTGTTGATATTTTTAGATGTGAATACTGCTTTTCATTTCCCTTCATATTGAAAATATTTCACAGACATCTTGATAGCCCTACTGAGACTGCTCTATGTCAAAAGTATTTCCCTAATTATGTATTTAATCTTTATCTAAGATTAGGTTATTGCTTAACATTTTATCTCTAAAGCCATGCTCTATCCTAAGGGCTTCTTTAAAGCCCCTTTTATCCATTAGAACACTGCAGTTGGTGAAGTCTGAGAAAGTGTGAAGCTATAAAATAAGACCAAAAAATCTTAAAATAACATCAAGATTTGGACTTAATGAGCAAATTGTAGCCTCCTCTCTTCTCCTTTGGTTGATTTTACTCGTTTAGCTGCACCCAAATAGCCTGTGGCACGTTAAATAGTGTCACAAATTGTTTAAGAGCTCAGACCAGAGCAGGCAAATAGAAGGCGAAGCTGATGGAATGGCAAACTAATACTGACCAAATTAAGAATATTCAGATCTGTATATACTACAGCGTTTCACTGTGTTTCTTCACAACAGCACTAAAAATAATTTGATACGTTCATTTCTTAACTAATTTGATACATCCTAACCATTCATACCCTTAGACTGCACACATTACTAGTCAAGACCAACAAAATGAGGTTTTTCTTAAAGTGCACTTGGTCTGTATTGCAATCTGAAACTGAATATCTACGATTAGCTGGAAACTAAAACTGGAGTTCCTACCAACAGGGTGATTCATTCACACAAGTGGCTTCCTATATATCACTTCAGCTAGTTACTACTGTATGTGTGCCAGCAAGTCTCTACATTTTTTTTTTTGTTTGTTCCATACCTGAAAATTATTTTTTTTATTCTATACTAAGCTAAAAGAATCTGTGCCACCTCAGACATGGCCTGTACTATCAGCGCTTCGAAACAGCCAATGCCAACCACCCTAAAAAGGCAGCAATGATGAAGGTTTTATGCTTTATTTCCTTTGCCCACCTGGGGAGGTACCTACTTCTTCACAACCACCTAATTAGCACATTACTGTATGTTCACCAAGCGTTTTCAGAAGTCTAGGAAATAATAAGGGGTATCCACTAAAACCAAGCTTACCACGGGCTATCACTTTTTTCAACTTCACTGCAGCAAGCCAAAGCAATAGATAAGGAATGCCATCATTTTTACTGTTTTCAGCCGTGTTCTTTACTTCTCTTACTGCACGTGACTTACGCTGATATTCATATCAACGACTCATTGTTACAAGCACTGGAGGATACTGCAGGTTTTGCCTGCAGCAAAATTTTCCCAATTTAATTCACTACTCTAATCTCGTGTCACAGCTGCACAGCTGAGTTTCTCTAAATCATACGTACACTCCAAAGTCAAAAAACCTAGAAACCAATCATGGTTTATTGAATGTAGCTAAAAATTTAGAATAAATTATATTAAAAAAAAAAAATCAGCATTTCTTTCTGGTCAGTATTACTTTTAAGCAGGACTGAATTAATTTCTAATAAAAAAAATTAATTGATATTAATACACATATCGATACACTTCAACATAATATAATGAATGGATGGTGCCGGTTAGAGGTACAATTCTTTCCTTTGTTAAAAAACCCCAGTTTAAGAAAGCTGCAGTTCCAGTGGAAAAAAAACCAAAACAACAACAAACCCCAAAAATTTACTGTCTTGAGCAATACAGTACATTTGCTACCGCATTCTTACTAGAGAACATCTAATTAGTCTTCATTTTAAAATAAAGTCCCAGAATAATCATGTTTGAAAGTACCCTGCTGCTGAAGATAGGTAACAACCACAAGGTGCGTGATCCCTTCAGCCCAATTATCACTAACCTCAAGAGCTGCCAAACTTCAAGCCTGCTGGAGAATCCTGCACCCCAGTTTACTTTTTGTTTCCCACTACAACCATTTTTCCTTACCTAAAAGAAAGGAGCAATTCAGGTGCTACCTGGCACGGTCAAGAGGGATGCACGCTGCACCTGACCTCCGCAGCAGAAAACAAAGTAGAGTTCTAATGCAAAGAACGGGTCAGATACTCCACCCCTAATCACAGACTCGTAAAGGCGCTAGACATGAGCGCAGCATATCCGTGTTAAACTGCAACTTTCAGAAGACCTTCCCGATGGCCTTTAGAAAGAAAAACATCAGGTTCTGTCCTCTGCACAATAGATGATGGCTAGAGATTGAAGAGAAGTTTGTTTGTATTTTGGTTTCAAAATTCTGCTGGTGTTGTCATCCCCTTTTTATCTGTTAGGGGCAATTTAATTAAATTTGCAGATAACATCCACTCCTTCCCCAGTCAGAAGTAGGGCAACATGGTATTTTCCATATTCAGGTTCCCTTTAGCTATTTCTCTTTTAGCTATTAAAAAAAGGACTTCACCAAGCTGAAACTTGCCATGGATGATCTTGGTCTACAGCTTTGTGCCGTAATGCAAAAACGGACTGATTTTCACATGATGAAACAGGGAAAATAAACACGGTGTATTTCAGCAACTTGTACTCAGAAGTTGTCTATAAGCAAATAAACAGCAACAGGTTTAAGGAATTGAGAAATAATGTCAAACTAGGACGAGAAAACTCAGTTCAGAGTGATCATTTAACCTAAGAATATACCTAAAATATAACAAGTGGGTTTAATACAAGTTCTCATGTGCATAGCACATCTGAGAGGACAAGAAAGAATTCAGAAGAGTACCACCTTTAACTGAGACTTCTCCTAATGTCTTCACATGTCGGTGGGGGCACGTAGCTCTCTTACATAAATATACTAAAATTCAGTGGCCTTCACTAATCCTCAACTTGAAAACTGCATCAGAAGCAACTTTGCTGTATTACCTGCATGGTCTAAAACTTCAAAGCACGTGAAAATCCTGACGGAGAAAAGGCATAATCAGATGCAAATTCACTTTGTTTAGGTACAATCCATGAACTGTGCATTCAAGTACTATAGAAAACATTAATCATAGGAAACTGTAATTTTTGTTATCAGTCTAACACTAATCAAAAGGGAAACCTGTCACTACCGCTGACCTGTGAAACGTCCCAATTATACTCTTCGGAAATGACAGGAGCACTTAACTTCCTCACTGAGTAAATGACGACGATCAATCAAGTTTGAATAACAATGAGCCACGGAGCTGAAAATTATTTTTTGTATAGAATCTACCCAGGAATTTATGAAAGGTGAAAAGCAACCCAAGGTTTTAGGGGCATTATGGCTTTCAGCTAGTGCAGCGCATATCAAACACTAAACAGAATTTATGTGTTTTAATTTTCTAAAAGGTAGATGTGGACTTGGTGCTACAATGCATAACATATAATGCCAGATTTTAAATATGGGGGTCATTTTCATAAAATATTATGCTTATTGTTCACACCCTTGAATTTCCCTGGGGTCTTCTATTAAATTTAGATTTCCTGTAAAAAAAATTAACTGCTTAGATAACTATAAGAAATTAAGCCTCCTTTTCCCTTCAAACATCTATAAAGCCTTTATTTTGACACAATCTTTAACAGGATTACTTGCTTATCTTTTTACTTTAAAAATATTAAAGTCATCACTGGTGGAAAATCAAAAAGTTGCACAGCAGTAGTGGGTAGTTATAGCTCAATTTACTTCATCAGAACCATCCCATTTATTCTGTTTTGTACCATACCCTTTCTGCAGAAATGAAGAGAGATGAGATCATTATTAGTCAGAACAGCATTTTTTTTTTTTTTTTAATTCCACTTTTCAAACATGAAGAAAGCTCCAAAGCAAGCTTTCCAGATGCAGTATGAAAGTTCAGCCACCTATTTATCTACTTTTCCACTATAGGTAAGTTTTTTCAGTCAATTAAAAAAAAAAAATCAACAATTCACAATTAAATCAGAAGAAATAAATTTAAGATGCCATTTTGAGTGACAGAATTAGTACATTATAATCCTTTAGGAATGAGTGGTTAGGTACTGCAAACAAGAAAAACAAGACTATGATAAAAAGCAGTATGCCTTTTCTAGTGTGCCACATCTGAGGGGAAGTAAAGTATAAGCTCAAGTGATAAATACCACAATGAAAACCTTTTCTTGTAGTATACAGAACTAAATATCTCTACCACAAGTGGTCATGCAACTGCTTGTTTCACAACAATCTGTCAAAGAACATGGCAAAAAAGGTCTCATTCTCAAATCCATTCTAATTATCAGGTAATACGAGGGAAGTCACTAATGCAGTGTGCAGTGTTATTGGAGATGAAGGGTGAACTACCTTCTCTGTCACTGGAGGATGGTGCATCTGAAGGGAGACCAGATTCCCAGATATCCGAGGCTACTTGCACCATCATTGCTCCTCAGGTCGCACGGAGAAGGGAACTTTTTCCATTCAGTATTAACCTGCTCTATAATGGTGACATTTATTTATTTATTCATTTATCTAATCATGCTTTTGCAAAACTATGTATGGGGTTTTTTTGTTTGATTGGTTTTTTAAATGTGGCAGTATTCCTCACCAGAGATTTCATGGTGAGAGAAAATAGGATTTAGCTAGACAATTTCCAGATTCTTGGGCTAAACTTATTTACAAATAAAAACTAAATTTTATTTACAAAAAAAAAAAAAAAAGGGAGGGGACAGAAAAATACAGATTCATTATTTTCATGGTAATCAGTTAGTACAATGTCTCCTCAATTCTCCTAATTTCCATTAAAAACTTAAAATAGTGCTGACTTTTCATCTAGACAAGTGCAATCAAACCTTTTGCTCCCTAACTCATTAAAAAAACCCTTGAAAAAAACAGATGTTTCGTTATCAGTCCCCATCTTCTTAAAAATACCTCAAAAACATTGGATGCCAGTAGAAATGCAATCATACCTTACTGTGGAGTCAACACTCCAAGAGCCTCCAGCTGTTAGTGTAGCTCAGCACAACCACTGCTCTAGGTAAATGCCTTGCTCATCCATCCCAGCCAGTAATAAATGCCAAAAAAAAAAAAAAAAAAATACCTCCACACAACCCTTGGAAAGATGTGAAGAAAAGCCTTTGGTCCCTTTCCCAGATTTATAAAAATTAATTGCCACATTCTGTTAAGAGGATTTAAAAACCTGAGCCTCTGCAATAATAATTAAAGCAAGCAATGAAATTACTTAAATATACAATGCATTCAGTTTATAGGACTAGATGTATGGAATTTACTAATTATTTTAGAAAAAGAAGGAAGAGAAAAGATAGCACATGAAGAAGTCATATCTACTTACTAAAACACCACTCACAAACTACAGCTGGGACCATTAAATAAATTTTGCATGGTCTAATTAACTTGGTTTGCAATCTCAATTACTTTTCACCCAAGAAATCACTTTTGTTCAGTTTTATGCGTGTCTGTTTCCCTTTTTAAAAAAAAATGATGTAAGGCATCCTCAGACAAGTGAACTCTAAACTTCATTTGTCTTTCAGCAGGCTTGATGGCTATGCATTTAAAAACCCATTCTATCTTATAAACTAAAAATTAAATGTACTCAGCTGTGATGGTCGTCATTGCATCTGCTATTTATATGCTAATACCCTCACTGGAAGATCTTGCAAATTATTCCACCATGCCAATATCTCATGTGCATCTACTCAAAGCCAACTAAATATTTTTCTAGAGGCAGAAGATTTTGGTTAGGGAACCAGAATATTTATTGCCATAGAACCTAGTTAAAGGGGCAACCCTAAGCAAATACATTTTTTATCTGACTGCAATGCAAAACATGCTTCAGTCATTTTAAATGAAATTTGGGGATATTCTATGTAAGCAAATGCTGACTGGGTGCAAATAATTTCTTCAGTGCCAGCAACAGAAACTGAATAGTCAAAAAGTATATCGTACAGGTAAGGATTTTTACAAGTTCCTCCTTTTCCATTCTTTTATATTATCCAACTCAGGATGAAGAGGAAATAAATGCTGGCAATTTGACAGATTTCAGAACCATGCTTGAGTTTTCCTGCGTGCAACACAAGGAAAACATAAACTATTAAGAGAGCTATATTTATAGGGACCTCCCACACACACTCCCTCCCCTTTGCTCCATGATTTGAGCATAAATTCAAATCCTAGATGACTGCAAATTAGATATGTGGTCCAGGCAAATCACATTTTATGTTTACCAGTAAAAGTATCACCGTTCATTCTATCTGTAGTTGCTCAACAGCAACTTGGACAGTCTGACTTTTATTTAGGAATGCACTTTTCACACGATTTCATAATTTCTGGAAGTTATTAAAAATGCTTGAAGGGTTCCAGCCCCACAGTTAGCCTAAGTACAATGCTGGAAAACCAGCGTACCTTGCTTCAAATTGCTTTAGCAATATAAACTACCCAATGGATCAGTTTTTCTTTAAAGCAACGGACAAGAGCTGTAGTCTGAGTATGGACACACTCCTGGAGGTGCAAGCTTGAGGTTTACTCAAGACTTTTGCCAAAGCCCTCTCCAATCCACCCAGTGACAAACAGTGTTTGGACACATACACTGGAAGGTCAACTGGAAGGCCTCAACTGGTGAGGCGCATTGCACAAGACCTGTGTCACTCTGTGTTAGCAGCTACTGCATCTGTGGACCCTAGCAGGCTTGAGGCCCCAGACAAACTTAGGAGAGGTTTTAATAAAAAGCAGCAAAAATTTACTCGAAAAGACCTGCGTGTCTTAAAGTGCAAGACAGTTCAAGAAATCTTGGATGTTAATCATTGTTTCAGATGAAATTAGTATGTCTAGCACACCCAATGGACTAGCATGTGCATGTACAGCTCCATACTACCAGCAAATAAAGGCAGTCTGGAAAACTGGTGCATCTATCATAACTGTTATCTCAGGAAGATATTGCAAAGCAAGTTAAGTACTTCTTCAGCAATAACCACTCAAGAAGTATGCTCAGATCTATTTTCCTATCTCACTACTTGGGCTCCTACCATCCACCACAATCAACAGTACTTGGTTGTATGAATATTCTTAAACCTTAAGAAAGTACATTAGAAAAGCAAAGCTCTCTTGCATAATCCCAATTTTTCATCAAATGAATACCACGTTCAGGGGAGGTGTAACAGTTTTTACTTAAACTACTGAAGATCTCCAAGTTTAACGCCACCTTTCCACACATCCCAGAGAGCTAAACCAGAAGTCTGCTACCTCTCATTACTAGTGCTAATAAAGTTTCCCAACACAAAAAATACCCTATTACAAAATTTACACTGGCCACCTACATCTGACCGGCATTTAATTTGTATCAAGAGTGACTGCAGTGTGTGTTAGGCCCTTAAATGTTTTCATGTAATATTTACACAAAAATAAAGGTTACATCTTACTTTTGGAATTACAGGAACGTACTTCTCCCATGCAGCTACTGTACAAACTTCAGACACTCCATCTTACAGTAAAAAAGGACTGTATTTTAACAGTATTTTCTGGTATGTTATTTTCATCCAGCTTTTCATTCACACTGGCAGATGAGCTAATCACGTATCACTCCAGTTTGAGTCCTCTGATCAAGTAAAGACTGACCTTCATAACTGGATCTGCATTACCTGAGTTCAGTCAGTTATTGAAAGGGACAGTCTCACAATCTGGACTTAATGCTGCTACAGAATCTTCTTCTCTGGATTAGGGTCCAGTCAGTCCATGTCCCTGCCACAACAGGAGCTCTGTTGCTGGCACAAGGGAGGCAATACAGACAGGACTGGCCCTTTCAACTGCAGTTCGCACTTAGATCATCTTTAAACCAATCATAAAGTCACCATCGAAATACATAACCTGCTTCCCTGTTCAGCTCCCACAAGTAGCACAAGAGCAACCTGTACAAAGCCCCTGCCTGCTAAGAAGCAGATTTGCTAGCTATGTAACACATTAATACCTGGTAGAATTTAATTTTTAATGTTTCAAGAATTGTAGACTGGATTAAATCATTTTAACAAGAGAAGAGGCAAGCGTTAAATAGTGTTGCACGTATTTCTTATACCTTGAAAGCCAAACTCAGTTTCTTCTTAACTCGTGAAAAACAGAGTAAGGAAACTCTGTCAAGTGCTACCCAGTTTTTCATTCCTCTTAACATAAAAGGACATCTGCAGGTTTGAAGACCAAAGTGTGACAAAGCCAGCAAAGCTACAAGCCAAGTGACAGGAAATCACATTTAGACTCCATGAGCAGACAGGAATGTACCCAGAGCAGAGGTACTGAGATGTTTTCCGTTCCTAAAAGCTGTAGGAAACCCCTCATTTTTGTCACTGAAGAAGCATGCAGCAGTCGTACAACCACCATAAAGGTCACAAGTGTTACCCTGAACAGCCACTGTACTTGAACTACCCCTCCCTTCTCCTTTCTGGACTAACCATTTTCCTCTACGCCTGTTCCCTGCACACCAGTCCAGATTAAATAGTTTAAAGCCACTGTTCCAGGCTGTAGTGAGGTCCAGGGCTGGCTATATCCATTTCTAGACCAGAAAGTTGTTTTGTGGTCTAATAACTCAAAGGTCAACCAAAAATACCTTTCTTTCCCTCTCCACAGAGAAGTCTTTAGGTTTTCCAGTGCTTTTCAGCTATTCCACATTATCTGTAGAGATGCCTAACAGTATTCCTATGACCCTTTGAAATATTTCAGGCAACATTTGGAATTATTTAATTTCTTTATGATTCAGAGGCCTATACATGATAAAAGCTAAAATTTTCAGCTGGTGTGTGTGTGTGTGTGTGTGTGTGTGTGTAATTCTCATTACTAGTCATTTTCTTTATGAATTTTTAGGAAATGCCATTTTCATCTAAATGTGATATAACAAGATTCCCATTAGCACTCATTCATGCAAAAAAGTCCTACTGCATTGATGGATGACCACCTATCGCTTACACCAGATCAAACTCACGCTACTAAAGCTCTGTATCCACCATCAATGTATGTATGTCCCTGTCTTATGACACAGGCTGCACACACATACCGTAAAATCAGTAAACTAAATAGCAGCTTACTTCAGCAATCACATTTATGAGTGTATCTGAACTACGCATTTGTTAAGAATTCTTTCAGATGCTGTATTCTTAACAGATAAATATACATCTCAATTAAATAAACCTGATTTATCACCGGGAACAAGTCAACAAAATGTCCTACACAAGACAGACAAAACCTTACGTATATTCCTGACGGTGGATTTTAGGCACAAAGATATCATTAGAAGTAAACATATTTACACTGCATTAACTAAATTTAAATGCTTTAGTACGTGTTTGAAGCCTGAAAATTTTCTTCCTTTCCCATTTTTCTAAATATACATTTAGCAATATACCTTTGTGAACCTCACAAATGCAGTCGATTCGCTTCAATATACTGCTTCCCCTTGCAAGGTAGGATGGATAAAAAGCAGTAAGCAAATTTATATCTACTACCTACTGAGTACACACTGCTCAGTATTCATAGATGAATCAAGGGAGATGACCCTTTGCCCTGAAAAACTTAAATACTTAACATAAGGGTTAACTTGATGATAGAGACATCCTACTTTATTTTACACTCTATTAGAAGAGCTCCAAATTGCATTGTGCGACCTGCGAATCAGATAGGGATCAGAGGTCGTCACAGTGACAACTTTAAGAATTCATGGCTAGATCTGCATAACAAGATATTTTTAATAACTTTGTAACAGCGGCAGGCTGCATAGCCAGAGCAAAGCATAAAATATACCACGGTGACATTCCGCTCTAGGAACAAAAAAAACCAAAGCCCAAAGCCATCACACTAGCTGATTAGACACTTGAACAAGAGAGTAATGTTTTGAGGGTTAATTTTACAGTGCTTTGTTTTGCAGCTATCCTACATCCCGATAAGACTTAAAAAACCTGAGAAGCGATTATGAAAGAGATGTTTCCCCAACAGAAATAATTATCACATGACAATTAAAATGGGAGAGGAGGGAAGAGGAAGCATAAGCATCTGCATGACTTATTTAATATTTTGTGTTTACTTTTACAGTTATGGTTGACCTGGCTTTTTTGATAATTATTAGCTAGACAAAAAAGAAAAAAAAAGTGATGCCTGCATTACTATTTTGACCACACAAACGTTATTGAAGTTTATTTATTCTGAACACATTTATTTCTGAAGAGTAAGCTTTTGCCTTTGATCTAAAATTCAGGTGTGGCTTTTGTGACTTAGTGCAGGCACTAACTTAACTAAAAAGACAGACTTATGAAAGAGCTGGTTATAAAGGCACAAAGTGATTAGATAGACCTAACTCATTAACGCTGATAAAATGCCAAGCTGTAGCTGAAGAAATGGGGGGGACGCGGTAGAAGTCAGCAATAGTCTTGCAGCCAAGTAATTGGTAAAGCTCTTGACTTCATTTATTCCATATTAAAATTTTAATATTTTTATGAATTACAATATTTTAAGACTAAATTATAACCAACATATATTTAACTTGTACACATAAATTGTAACAATTTTCTGACATTATTGTTTCAGAAAAAAAATCTGACTGACATTGCAGTAAGGTTTGGGGATCAGATAAGGTTCTGGACAACACAAGGACAGACTTCCCCAAATCTAATTATTAATGGTGTTATTGAATTCAACCAGATGTTTCACATGGATAAAATTAAGTACATGAATAAATCAAGATCCAAATACATGCTTAGATTTGACAGAAGATAAGGAAAGGAGAAACAAAAAGTAACAAAGACAGTTATTGAAAAACTATATATCCCTGGTTGTTAATATAACCTGAAATTAAAAATTCAAAATGTAATAGGCCTGTAAAACCCTCACCCTGCTGACAGACAAACAAGCAGGATGTTTCTCACATCACATTGCCTACTAGCTTCTATCTGTCCAAGTTTTAGCCAGCCTGAGTAGTTAGCCTTTTACGGCTTCCCAAAGGTAATTACATAAGAGATAAACATACTCTCTGTGTACAAAATATAGGAAACAAGCCACGTTCCTATTAACTATGTGGGAACTTTACGTATTATCCTAATAGATAATCCTTTATTGAAATGATGTAAGTGAAAGGTAGGGTACATGATCTAAAATATGTACACACTTGCCCTCTCATAACTTTTAAAATTGCAAGATCATTTGCATCTAATCAGCTGTGAATCAGACAGTAAGCTAAAAAGAAAACCCACCCTAATATTTTAAGAAAATGAGGAAGACATTAACAAATCAAACTATAAGGAGCAAAAAACAGTAAAGGAACATTATAGCCATAAGTAAGTTGTTCCTACAAAAGAATTAAAGCTCTGGAAACAGGAATTTTTATTTAAACATGAATCTCAGCCAATAATTACAATTATACTTCTATAATAATTAATCTAAATAGAGTAAAGAATTAATTCGAAGTGTCTCTGATGTATTGCTGTTGTAGTAAGTTTACCTGGCAACACAGCCTGAGATGATGGCTGGCTTTGGATAAAGGTGGCGTCGAGAAAAATGCCGACCATGCAGTAGGCACTCCCTCTACTGGGCACTGGAATTATCCTGGGCAGGCATTCAGAGAAAGGGGAATGTCCGAGCATCCAGGTACCAAGATATAAAAGCCCTTTTACAACTTCTGCCCTCTTTCCCCACGTGCAGCTCAAATTCAGATTCACAGTAAAATGGACTTCAAACCTCTCCTTTATACTCTCAAAACACATTTCCTATCAGAAACTTACGCCCAAACAAGTATTTAACTACAGTAAAAGTGACTCGTGCAAGCACACAACAACTCATTTGCTGTTGACAAACACAGTAAGACTGTCATTTTTTTTGTCCATCCCCCACCCCCTTGAAATAACAACAGGTCAGGAAGAAACGTCTTGACAACTGCTGATGTGCTGGGGCGCAGCAATGGGAAGAAGGAATGCATGGTCTGGGATGCTGGGATGTATTAACGTTTATAAAATGTGCTGCAAGGGATTTGTTTCTAGATAGTCAAAGCATAACCTTTGTAATTCTTTTCCCTGTCCTCCCACAGCTCCTGAGAGGTAGCGCAGAACAGTGCCACGGCGTGTTTGTGTTGGCAGGGTTTAAGTGCTACGTAAAAATGATGGCCCACCATGTAATTAAGGCTTTCTGATGGCTTGAGTTCTTCACTATCACAACGGAGAAAAGAAAGAGATGGTTATATCTCATGCCACTATAAACCAGTTTCATTCAAAGTGTTTTGCCATATAAAGTTCTGTGCTTTCTTTCAAGTGACTTTGTATAAGACAAGTTCCATAAACCTACAGAAAGTTCTCCTGTAGTTTGCAAAACAGCGGGGCTTTTACATTTTTCAGTAAAGATAACAGCAAAAAACTTCAGAGAAAATAACTTGTGCTGATTTTCTAATACGCTCCGATTGCCTAAGGATGCTGCCTTGCTGGCTGGTGCTCCGTGATCTGAAAAATGAAGCGAGAAACAGTGGAAAGCACGGAGGTAATTATGAGGACTGCCGAAAGCAGATACCTTCCTGCACTAATCAAATGATTCCTCTGTGAAGGAAGGGCAGGTAACCACCAACTTCTTCCTCTCAGTGTAATTTACATCCAGCTACATTGCTGGCATAGTCATGTTGAACGGTAGCATCAAGAATTACTCCAAATACATGTGATTTATGTGCATCTCAGCCTTGTGGATGTATAGCCACTCAGCTAAACAAGAGTACCAATGACATGTGGCGATGGTAAGCGACTCCTGCACCTTCCCTCTTTTGATTGGCAATTTAAAACTCTGTGGGATTGAGAGATACAGTAATAAATCTCCAGTTTCACTGCCTCTCACTAAACCCTTCCCTTTACCAACTTTCTTGATCTCAGTTTGGGGATGGGTAAAGACTTCTCCCATCCCCAGACAGAACGGAACAGATGAAAAGGGGGAAATTAGAGACAGAGGCACAGAGAATGAGCACGAAGAAAAACCAGAAAGTCTGAGAAGACTGGGCAAGCCCAAGGCCCCAGGCAAGTTTCCAAGTCCCTATTACTCTGTTTTATATTTGCTGATAAAATAACACCACTTTCTCCCTGAATGTTTGGTGCAGGATCATAACTACACTTGAAATGAGCAAGCACACAAACAATTGCGTACACAACCACATTGCATTCTCCAACTAACAATGTATGTACCTCAGATTGCTGTCACTAGTTGCCAGGAAAACTGCTACCATATCCAAATGTAGGGATGTCACAGATCAACTATGAGATAGACAGTTTACACAGAACCCTCCATGCACTTTCTCTCTTTGCTTACTACCTGCTGCCCTTCATTTCTAGGTGCACTCATCTCCGCACACGAGCGGGTAATAGCACTCACTGACTCCATGTGCAAACAGATAACATCCATAATGCACTGAGCTCTGTCGGGACAGGATGGCTGCGAGCCAGTGCTCTGAAAGACAGACTATCAGTACTTCTTCTCTCGGATCTGAAACCACACTAGATCCCAAAACTTCGGCACGGCAAGACCTGCAGGATACGCACCGATGTACAAACCGATGTGCAATACCCAACGCAAACAGCAATGTTGAATTAAAGGAGCTGCGCGTAGTGTTTCACATGCTGATATGTAAATATTTGACATATGGGGATTTAATAATCACAGTCTAAGAGATGCTGTTTATTTTGCTCTCAAACACACTCATTTTACTGTGTTTTTTACATTTCAATCGAGTCACTTGACAGGCGAATAAAAGATAATGTATACAGTTTCCTTCTGCAGTACAAAGCTCTCTATGTTCAGATTATAAATTTAAAGTAACTCAGCACTAACACTAAATTTGGGTATTTTCCACTGGAGAAAAACCATAGGAATAAATACATATTGCTTTCAATGCTTAACTTAATACCTCAACCTGCACTGCTTCATTTGAATGCATTCTTTGTGAGCACTGCTATGTATTATCCTTTTTTTTTTTACCTCCTTCTAAGAATGGAATTTATTAGCATTCAAACCTTATCTAGATAGCACTGATCAATCTCCAGAAGTGGTAACAGTACCACTTTAAACACATACACACACATGAAAAAAATCAAGGCTTGAATGTCCTTTATACCTTGCAAGAAATATAGCAACCAATATTCCATGCAGAGGTGCAGCAAATGAAGTCCTGTCAAGCAAATGGCAGGAATGACAGCAGATGTCTGGATTCCTTCATAGCTGGTTGCATAAAGGTAGCACACATATTTCACTGGAGAAAAAAACCCCTCTGACAAGACAGTCTTTCAGTACTTTTCATTCGGAGTTGGCATTTTTGACTGGTGTGGTACATCAGTAGGTATTAAGGTGATGAACTAGATTAATCTTGATAAATCTTCATTTGCACAATGAAATCCAAGCCTACAACACTCACTCATGGCTAAACAAGGCTACCACAGTTTAGGCCAAGGTGTAATGTCCAGATCAAATTCTTACATCCAGTCATAAACCAGGCTTTACTCTGGACCCTGACCCAAAGCACTTAATCTCATGTCAAGCTATACAGCCATTTCAACTGATCACCACTAACAGAAATGAGTATTACACAACTCTGCTTTTTAGCTACATAAACAAGCCACAGACTTCTTTTGGGATCTGAATAAAGTATTTGATCTTTCAGCCTCCGCTTACTCACAAGTTTTACGTCTTTCACAAAAAATGTCAAAGGTAGCTAATATCTGTGAAATAGTTTGACACTTCAAAGCTTTATATAACAAACGCTTTGAAGAGATCCTCAGATATTACGTGCTCATTAGGGAAAGTAAATGCTCCAAAGCAGAGACTGCTTTCCTGAACTATGAGACACTAACATAGTTTAGTGAGTTGTAAAAACGTGAGTAATAGTGTTTACTGAGAAGCATGCAGGAAAGAAACTGAGGACATATCAGTGTTACATATGAAGAAACTAAGAGTAAATAAAATCTGAACTTAACCACTTTCCTATCCTAAACAACAACAGTGCTGCCTTACATGGTTTTATCTAGCAGGCCCCTGTATACTATACAGTTGTTCAGTGCAACTTCCTCGAGTGAAGCGACAACCAGCTGAACTAGCGCACTTAAAACTTGAATTAGCGTACTATAAAACTTGTGTTGGAAAATTTTCCACCTTAAGGCTTAAGACAAAGCGCGTTTTTTGTATACAAGCTAAGCATTACTAATGGTCCACTCTCTCTAGTAATGCAGAATTTTAAGAAACTCACCACGTGTCGTCTTCTCTCTTTAAAGGAAATGTTCATTTCCTTGTATTTCTTCATAGCAGTCTCCAATTTATTCTTGAGATCAATGGCACACCTTAGCCGATCATCATTTATTCCTGCTCTGGTAAATAACTGCAAAGCAAGAAATCAACATTCTTATTCTTCTTTCTAGACATCCGAGCCAAAAAACATTTTCAGTTTTCATTCATAATTAAAGACACAACATTGTCACAAATCCCTTTGTTTTACAAATAACAATTTGTGAAGCCACTTCTTTTCCTATCTAGGATATAAAAGCTAATAGCAACTACTACAGGCAAACAAAGAATGAACAGCTGGTATGAACATCTCCTAAGAGTGTCCTTCTATAGGCCAAATTCCCTCTTGAGCAGGAATATTAATTGAGAGAAAGGACATACTGTTTTTCTGATACAGACATGTCTGACAAAAACAAGCTGTGTTTTACCTTAACCCTTTGCAAAGAAGCCCCATTTTACTATAGCTTAAAAAAATAAAATAAAAAGAAAGTAAAGTATGGCTGTAGGTGGCATACCTAATGTTGAGAGCCACCAAACAAGTTATGCAGCTCCTGTAGTCTCCTTTTGTCCATCCCTACTGAACCAGAAATCTCTTCTATTTGCATCAATGTTTCTTCAACCTTAATTTCCTTTTAGCCCACTCTCCCTCAGGATTTACTCTACCCCAGTCCTTGCTTCTCTACCTCTTTATAGAAGAATGAAAAAATTGTCTCTTTATCCTACCTGAATCCAGGACTGCACAGAGGGCCAGAACTTATTTCTGAGGAGTTTGTGAGCATCTGTGACACTGTTTATTATGGCAGTATTATCGTCATTCTCATGCACTTTTATATCTGCTCAAAACAGGGGGAAAAAAAGAGTTAATGCATGATGTTTATAGTATCTTCATTGCATGAGCTAAAGAAGCTGAGGGGAAGAAGCAGACATGAACCTTTCTAAAATACCTGATCAGTGCAGGGGAAGTTACAAACACCAGAATGTTTCTCTGTTCAGTACTAATTATTCTACCATTATCCACACATTCAAAAAAAAAATCAGAGGAAAAGCTTTCAGTCCAGTGATGACAGAGTTGTTAGGCCATCACTACTGAGTCACCACTAAATAAACCACAGACAAGTGCAGTCTTACTATTTACATTACATCTTGTCCTAAGTTCCAGTCAATGGACTGGGCCAGTTTCTGCATACTCAATACCAAAAAAAAAAAAAAAACCAAAAAATCCTGCCCCAGTGACACCAGGGACTCAATTGGCAAAGAATCCAAATATGCCACTATTTGGGCAAAAATGGTACTTTTTACCTGTTAGTCATTCATAAGCCCCACAGATGCATTTCTAATTCTGTTCCCTGCAAGCACAGAAGTAGATACCTGTCTTACTGGCTGTTTGTACAGCAAATTCCATTAGGACAGTATTTCTAAGAGACTTCACTTAGACTACCAAAACACAAACCATCCTAATTTTTCTAGAGGTAATTCATATTATAAATTTTTAATATAAATTTTGCTAATCATAATCCTTACGACTCTTAGCAAAACTCTACTTATTACTTCTGGCAAGTTTTCAGTAGCCAGGAAAAAAAGTTTATGAAAAAGCCAATTGTTAGATTTTTACATTAGCAGCTTATACCCCAGCTATAAAGAGAAAGAGGTGAATCATGAAGCATACGGAAAGTAAAATTATATCCTATAAACAGATTGTAATATTTTTTTAAACACTGGAAACTCGTATTATTCAGGTACTAAGAAGTGCTGCAATATGGTTACACCAACCAATGCAAAGGTTTAATCTCAGAAGGTAATTAGTAAAGTCTGTAAATCACATACAAGGACACCGAAACCAAAGAACGGTTACTAGATGAACCAGAAACAAAATAGAACTCCAAAATAAATGGTGCCCAGGAACCTCAAGCATTTAGGAGATAGAAAAAAAAACAAACCCACCCAAAACCAAACACCCCCAAACAACTACAAAGCACTTCAGTCTCCAGCCGTATGTGAAAAAATGTTCCAGGTACCTGTGGAGATTTCAAGGTCCAGAGTATACCTATGTGAAATAAGCCCATGGTTCCTAATAAAAGTCTGGTAATCATCATCGTTGAGAGCAGGGACACCAGATTGAACTTCCAAGCTTGTGCCTCCATCTAATTCTTTCTGCTCAGGCGTCTCCTGTTTCTCATCTAACTCTTTGTTTTCCTCAGTTTTAACACACTGAGAAACAGAAAGAACGTCCTTGCTGCAGCATGGCTGTTCATCATCCGGGCATCCAACATAGGACTGGATAACTTCCATCCTGGAGGACAAGAAGGGTGCAGGTCTATCCTCATTAGCAGTCGTTTGTTTGTTGGGTTCCAGTTCCGTGTCATTCACAGTGAAGTCGAAAGGATCCGGCATCAGAAGCTGGAAACAGTTTTCCATCTCTGTCAATGTGTCAGTAACCTCTTGGGACATTTCTGTCAAGAGACAGTTGTTTTAGGATATCGTTAAACACTGTAAAATGCTAATGTCTCCAGAGCAGACACAAATTTGCAAAAAAAGATGCAAGTGCCAAATGGGTAATCCATTATCCAGTTATCAGTGATAATTCATCCATACAGATCTCCCTCCCCTGCAGAAATTGTCCTTATAAACGTGACAGTAATTTTCTTAAGCATGAAATCTAGAACTTTCTGGGCAAGGAATCTGAAATCCCGTGTTACTCCTTTTCCTATTGTATTGGGTTTGCATGGCAAAATTTTGGTAGAAAAGGTCTACAGAAGTGGCTTCTGTGAGAAGCTGCTAGAAGCTTCCCCTCCGTCTGACAGGGCCAATGACCGCCAGCACTGGCCATTCCCCCTCCCTCTGTACAGCTAGAGGGGAGGAGGTAGAGAAATTGGAAGCAAAGCTGAGCCTGGGAGGAAGGGAGGGGTGGGGGGAAGGGGTTTTAAGATTTGGTTTTAGTTCTCATTACCCTACTCTGATTTGATCGCTAATAAATTAAATTAATTTTCCCCACGTTGAGTGTGTTTTGCCTGTGATAGTAACTGGCGAGTGATCTCCTCCTATCCTCATGTCAACCCACCATCTTTTTGTTATATCTTCTCTCCCCTGCCCAGCCGAGGAGGGCAGTGATAGAGCAGTTTTGGTGGGCACCTGCCCTCCAGCCAGGGCCAAACTGCCACATCTATCCTCTCTAATGTTTTACTGTGCAAAGATGACACAAATACTTCATCGGATCTGAAGGAGAACAAGGTTCATTGAGGATGTTCTCAGTGATGTTGCTGGATTCTACAGCCAGGAACCCTATAGCTGCTTGTAGGTGTAGCCATATATGTATGCTATTGCTCCACAAGATGTAACCAATAAAAGTGACTTTAGGAAGGTTAAATCTCTTTAAAATTCCACCCTCATGCATGAGAAGGTTTCCAGCATGCAGAATAAATGCAGACACAACTGGATGCATTGCATATACCAAAGTAATTTAATTAAGTAACCCTCTGTAACTGCAACATAATGTATCTCTGCTCTTCTTTCAGAATTACAGAAATAGGTTTGTGACATACGTATCACTTAGAGATTCAGCCCCCAGTTAAGACACAGTTTTTGGCAGCAGTATACTTCTCACAGATACCCTACACTGCATCCAGGGTTCCTGTGCAGACCATGGCCTCTGCTTCTGGAACATGACGACTGTATATACAATATCATTAAGGTCATCAGCCAACAAGGTATTGAGAAGTCTGTGCCCAGTCACAGACACAGAAATGAAGCCACTAGCCCCAAAAGGTCTCATGATATGTTTCTTTGAGGTTATGCGTTCATACTTTACTGAATCACAGACCAGACCTTGCTAACTTTTTTTTTAAAGTATTTTCATACTACCTAGCTCACAAGACTCTTACTTGTTTCCCCTGGTATTCTGTAGGTGAGAGACAGCTCTAACAAACGTACTATTCCCATCCTCTGTGGTCAGCTATTATTTGGATGGCTATTCTCTCAGGATTTGTTTTATACAACTTCAGAAAAAGATCGCTCTAAAAAACCGAAACAAAACAAAACAAAAAACCAAAACAAACAAACAAAAAAAACCCCAAAAAACCCCCCAAAAGAACCAAAGCAACTCACCTTCCATTTCTTTTTCAGCTCTGTTGGCTTTTTCTTTGTAAATGTTATCCAATCGTTTTTGCTTCTCCTCTTCCCTCTTCCTTTCAGCCACGGTTCTGGCATACACATCTTGAAAATCCACCTAAGGAGGAAATGAAGAAAAAAACCTGTAACATTCTGTGTAAGAAATATATAGAAAATCCATTTCCTAAGATCCTTATCTGTGGTGAAAAATCCTCTAACATCAGCGATGAGCCAGAAGCTCAGCAGTACTTCCTTTTATCTCTTCTCCTCCTAGAATCAATAACTACAGTAATTCTGAACAGAGTTTCTACTTCTACTAATACAGGACTGCTGAGAATCAACGGTTTTCAGAAAGGAATCCTAAGGTAGAAAACCAAAACGCTTAGATTTCCACATGTAAATTGCAGGAATAAACAAGGCTTTGGGAGACCTCTGTCACAGCATGGGAGACACGGGGCTAGAGGGAATGGGCAGGAAGAGGCTACACAGAGTAAGTATTCAAATTACATGAAAACATCACACTAGGTCCACGATTAGCAAAGGAAATCTAGGAAAATTTGTAAGCACTATTATCACAAGTACACATGTCACTTACGGAAGAACTTCGTGAGCAAGGAAAGTAGAAGAGAAGACATTCACAATCATTAAAAAAGACCAAATTTTGGATTTTACAATTACATTTGTTGGATGTGGGGGTCAATGGAAAGGATATCATTCAGTCTCACTTCCTTATGACTAATACGTAATTATAAAGCTGAGTGATTAAAAATGCTGTTTCTTAAAATAATTGCCATGAGGATTTTATTTTGTTTGCTCTTAGAAGAGCTTGAAAATGTAAGTATTTACATGAGTAAAACAGTGAAACTGAATGTCACTTATGAGCTGCAGGTCCAGACAACACTGAGATCACTCTACACAGGACAACTATCACCTATCTATTCCCAGCTGATCTGTCCCGTAACGTCTACATGGACTTACCAGGCACGGATCAAGCAAACCAAGTACATCCTACATCTCAGGTTTGCTTATTTTTGCACAATCAGGAGTTTTGTTGGTCTCTCATCTCAAACTCACTGAAACATCTGAATATTCATTCAGCATTAAGAAAGTAGGTAACTCCATTAAAAACTATGGAAGTTAAAAAACAAATGCTTGAACTTGGGCTTAGCCATGTGAAGGGTCTTGCTTTCACAGAAACTGGCACAGAGAGTGCCCATCACTTTAGGAAGAAAGGCACACTTACCAATATATTTTTTTGTTGGGGAATTGCAGGGGTGGAGTGGGGGGGTGCAGAGGGAAGGTAGGGAAAAGTTTCACTACCTATAGCAGCACTTGGATCACTGGGGTGAGGTTTTTTGGGATCTGATTTTTCTACAAAGTTTGCATAGCTCTCCACACAGCAGGAGGAGAAACAGAGCCTCCCAAACAGCAACGTGGCCCACAAAAATGGAACAAAGTTACAGAACCCAGGAACTGCAGCTACTGTTTCCAGGCAGTTAGATTGGACTCCCACAGAAAAATGAGTTTCCTAAATTACAACTCGTGCTACATACCAGAATATCTACAGTAGCTGCCCATTCTCTCCCCCTCTCTGTCCCAAAAGGACCAGCCACGTGCTGCTCTGCTGCGCTGTTTCATGCTGTGGCCCTTATCCAGATGCCCTTCTTAGAACATCTGCCAAATGACCATGGTCTGCCACTGACAACAAGAGCGCACCTCCCATGCTGGGTATCTACCACCAACCAAGCCTACAGCACGCACAAGGCTTTGAGTTGCCCAAAACAGGGCACGCTGGCTTCTTACAGAAGCCTCACAGGTCAGAATAACTCAGGGCCTGAGTTACAGTTGTGTGCACTTGCTACCTGGGGTCAGCACTAACTCACCAACTCGGACAGAACCCATCCAGCCTCATCTAGGTGATGCAGGCTACAGGAAGCCTTTTAGCATTGGTCTGCAATCATGGAACTGGATGCGATGATGCGCCAGCAATTGTTCCTGATTTAAAGGGTGTAAGTAGCAGGCCTAGTCAACCACTTTTAGGAAAATATTGAAGTACAGCAATAAGACTCTATTGAGCTGCTCAAAATCCTGTTCAGTCTGTAATTGCAGCTCACTGTAATTCCATCCATGTGTTCCTCAAATGCAAAGGTAATATAATGTGACTCAGTTGCATAAATAGGCAAACATTTGGAAATAGTTGTAATCTGGTTTGTTTTCCCCCCCATTTCTTCTTTTTTTACACTTTGAGACAGGAGTTTGAAAACAAGTCTTTCCATATATACTGAAATATTATTTCTGTCAAACACTTATATAGGTACCTACTAATATGGACCTACCAACATTAAAACAGTGGGTAGCTTTCCATGTTTACACCCTAAAAGGGCAGCAGTTATCATCTGACCAACTGTTTATAAGGTTATTTTGGTGATAATAAAAAAACCCAAACAACCCAACAACCACAAACCACACACACAACACTCTTCTGAAGTTGCCCTACGCTACTGTGCCAAACCTGCAACACAGAAGAGCAGATGTACTTTACTACTAGAAAGTACAAATGCCTCCTCAAACCTTTTGGTTTTTCCTCACACTTCAAGTATTAAACTGGCAAAAGGCCAGTTAGGTCAGCTGGCTTAGATCAACTCTAAGTGCAAGACTTATCAAACTACATAAGATTATTTCTGTTGGTACTGACATTTCCAGAAGTATCCAAATTCAGCTGCTCTAGAAAACAGTACAGGCAACCTTGCTGGGTAGTGTAGTATCACAAATATACAAAAAATAATGACCCTGTCATAACTGGGGAGCAGCCACTAACCACAGGAGCAGCCAGACATGCCAAACTTAAGCAGACTTGTTACACTTGCATCTTCAGTCTGCTAAAACTGTATTAGGTGGTAAAGCTCCCTTGGCCCAGTTCTGCATTTTTCCTTGTCCCTTTCATTTAGGTTTTTTTTTTTATTAAACAAGACAATAAGGAAGGATTCAAAGACAATCACTTTTTGTGAGCAGATGCCAAAAACTGTTTATAAACAGAGCATAGTATAGTAAATAATACAAGCAGGGTCCACTATTAGCTTAGCATGAAACTATAACAGAAATACATCATGTATCAAAAAAGTTTTTGATCCTCTGTTAAGAACACCGAACATTTGTCTTTCTGAAAAGAAAAAGAATCAATGCTTATTGAAAGCCTGATATTATTGCTGTAGGTAGCGTGAATGCTAGAATAGTGCTCCCAATTTTACTGTTTGCACCTCAGAAGTGCTACTAAAGCACAATAATGTTCCAAACCTAACGTGAAGCCTAGAAGGGAGATCTAAAAGCAAGTGTTTACATACATGAAATTTCTTTTTAAATACAACTTCTTGTACGACACACTAACACTGCAGCTGAGGCGAGCTAGCACCTACACTTACCGTCTGTTGTACTGTGAAAGGAAGCCAGAACCAGACAGCTCAGTACAGAAATCACACTAGTTTAAACTGGCATAGAAAGACTTCATAGCTGATTATTCTCGGTTTAAGGTATAAACATTATTTCCCCTTCTAAAAAGGCTAAACTTTGGGGCTTCAGGTAGGAAACAGTGGGTGAAAACCTACTGGTAAGCAATACTTTTTGCAGCCTGAGAAAAGGCTAGTTGAGACCAGCTCTCAGTAGAAGCCTGGAGTTTTTAAAGCTTTACAATACAGCAAAACAAAACGTTTGGGGTTTGACTTTCAAGGACCATGCTCAACAGGATGTCTCCTAAAGACACTGCCATTTCCAACAGCTTTCCTTTTACATGTGTTGCTTTCCTGGCTTTAAACACCTCCTAGAGATCATCGCCTAAAAACACACACAGAAGTAAAGACGCAGAGTACCTTCTTATTCTGCTTTAAGAAGTGGTATCCCAGAGCAAGCTTCTTGTAGGCCTCTCCGTATTTCTCATGCCAGTCTTGCACTAACTTAATGGCTTCTTTCCTCAGTTTCTGTGCCACCTCTTTGGGTGGGGGAAGAGGCTGCTCATGGTCTATCCCCACCGTCAGCTCCAAGAACTCTTGGAATTCGGAAATAATGAGCGTCCGAAACTGATGGGATCGGGCGAACAACTCCTGCACGATCTGGAAAGCCGAGAAGCGCATCTCGGAGTGCTCCTCCTTGAGCCGTGTCATCAGCAGGTGATAGGCATGGCTGATATGTTCCTCTGAAGACCTGAGAAAGGAGAAAAGGAGAGGGAGTTATTCCAAAACGCATAAACCCACAACTTTTCAGCTATTTTCAATTTAATCCAGCCGTTTCCGCGCTGGCAGCCAGCTGTGCCCGGCTCAAGCAGCAGGCCCCAGGGCGGCCCTCGGGGGCAGCCTCCGCGGCCGTCGGCCCGGGGAGAAGGTGTCGCTGCCGGGGAAGGCAGCGAGGAGCAGCTCCCACCCGCCCTGCTCCGGGTCGGGTCGGGTCGGGTCGGGCGGCTCCGGGCGGCCGTACTTGCAGATTTTCTTCAGCTCCTTCATCCTGTCCGGCTCCAGCCGCGGCTGCCCCGAGGTGGTGAGCTCCTCCACCAGCTCGGCGAGGCGCTGGTCCATCGCTGCCGGCACAACCTCCCCGCCGAGCCCCTCAGGCCCGAGGAACCCTGACAGGACACCGGCAGCCCGCGACAAGCCGCGACAGGCCCGACCTCGGCGGCGCCATTGCCCGCCCCTCCGGGGAAGCCTCGCCCCTCGGGGACACCTCCCCCAGGCCGGCGGCGGGTGGGACCTTCCCCAACCCCCCCGCCCCCGGCGCCTACCACCGCCCCACCTCCGCCGCGGCTGCCCCACCCCACCCCGCTTCCGCGTAGTGACGTAACGTGACGTCACGCCACCCGGAAGCGTGTCTAGCGGAAGGCGGTGAAGGCCTTAAAGGGAACACCGAGGCCGCGGCCCGGCGTGCAGGGGTGGCACAGGCCCGGGGAGGAGCTGGGCCGCGCCGGCGCGGGGAAGAAGCTCATACAAGGCAGGAGACTGGCGAGGAAGGCAGGGAACCAGGCGCTCATCCCTGACACCTAACCCGGCCGCTCCTCATCCTGCCTTGGAAAGTGACTGGTCATGAGCAGCTGCTGCTGTCCAGAGCCTGGGAGGGGCTGTCGGGATTTTCGCTGTAGCTCGGATGCCGTTCTCATGGGCTCCGTCCACCGTGGAACACAATTTGAGCTGCTTATCCTGGATGTGGTGGTTGCAGGTGCAAGGATGTGGTGGAAGGAGCAACTAAACAGGCACGGTCCAGTGCTCCCTGTCGTGGTTTAACTCCGGCTAGCAAAATGCCACGAAGCCGCTCTCACAAATCCCCCTCCCCTCCTCCAGTGGAGGGGAAGAATCGGAGGAAGAAATAAGGAAGCTTGTAAAATTGAGATAAGAACTATTTACTAATTAAACCTAAATCAATATATACAGATACTACTAATAATAAATAATTAAAATAGTAGAAAATGAAACGTGGTACAATATATACAATATGATACAATATGATACTATTTCCCACCATCCACTGAGCAATGCACACCCAGATGTTGAGTCATGAAAATCTGACCCCGAGAGCCCGAGACCCACAGCCTGAGAGCGATCGCAGCCTGAGAGCGATCGCAGCCCGAGAGCCGCGGCCTGAAGGCCGGAGCCCGGGAGCCTATGCAGCGGATTCCGAGCAAACCTTATCACTGATAACACGGCCAGAAAACTCAAAACAATCCACCAGCTCCCACATGAAGGAGCCAGCACAGGAGTTGGCAAAGCAGCTAACGCAGGAGGGTTAGCAAGTTGCCCGCAGAGATGAGCAAGGGAGTAAGGGAGAGAGAGAGAAGGGCAGAGTAATGGCTACCGGACCCTCTTCCCCACCCAAAGAGACCGGAACATGACGTACTATGGGATGAAATACTTCCTTGGTCAGTCTGGGTCAGCTACAGTATCCGAAGTGGACAAAAGACCTTGAGTTCAGTACAGGCCATCCCCAGCACCAGCTGAGGCCTTATCAATGTTTTCCCTTAGCATCTAGCAACAGACTTCCCTGGCAACCAGAGTAAAGGGAGTTAGCCCTTTCCTGACTGAACCCAGCACATCCCTTACCGAATTTACAGTAAATATTCCCAGAGCTTTGTGACATTTGGCTTCCAGTGGTGTAAATGGTGGATTTGCTCTTTGGGAAAGGTCCCTCCGCTCTGCAACACTTGGAAATTACATTGGCTTCAGAATAGTGCAGGGATGAGAGAATTGTTACTGTGTAACCCCAGAAAAATTGTACTTTTATATATAAAAACTGGAAGGAAACACGATGGAGAATACAGCCCAGTTGTCCAGAAGTGGAGCGTTAGAGCCTAACTGTGTTTATCCGATGCCTTCCCCTTGAGAACCTCAGAGTGCCTGGCAAACCTCACCGCTAATCCGCCAGCAGATGGAGGGAGAAGCTGATGGAGGGTCACAGCAATAAGAGAAGCCAAGGTACTGAGCATAGCACGGGGGTGCTACCTACTTGGGTCTCGTCCTTAAGGCACAGTACGTAATTCTGACGTGGTCAGATAATGGGGTTCACCAAAGTGCTCCCTCGTCTTTTCCACACATACCGGAAAGCACCCAGCGTGCTCTAAGGACATGTCGTTAGCACGTGTCCTGCTCCTCTTAGGGTCACTGATGGTGAGAAAGAGGCTAAAAGAGTTGTCCATATCCTGGTCTCCCTTTGCACCCGTCACACAAGCGTGGTTCAGTTACTGGAAGCAGTGGGGCTGCCCTGGATTCGCTCTTGGCAGCGCCTGACTTGCTTTCGATTTTGGGTGCTCAGTTAGAAGTGGTCTACAGGCCCCCATCTCTGAAAGTGCTTATTAACTGCTGGGAAAGATCAAGCCCCTGCAGGTACCTTCTATGAACATCCTAAAGAAGGATAGATAGATATTTAATAGATATTTAAAATATCTATATTTAAAATAACTATTTGCATCTGACAATGGGTTTGGCTACTTGAATGCTATTTCCATTAATCCAGAGCTAAGGCATGTGTTGGAAGTAACGTATGTGAATTGGTGTTGCTGCTGTCTCTGTTGGCTCCTGTGATATGGGAAGACATCATTAAAAACTTACTACAAGCAGTGAACTCATTTTCAAACAAATCTTCTTCAGTTAATGAATATGTACGTTTTGCAGTGGTTCTGTTATTTCTGATTTGGTACGCGAAACCAAAGCCATCTTACTACTTCATAATCTTTCTCCTTCCCTCATTGTTTTTCCATCAAGCTGAATGGGCTTCCATGTGAAAACCACACACAATGGCACAGCTCCTAAAAACTGAGATCAGTTTACTCTTTCAATATTTCATATTTTTCTATTTCTCTTCTTAATTTGATTGAAAGTGCCTGAACAACTGCTTTCTATTACGTTATTGCTTGCAAAATTAGCATTGCTGTACTATCTAGAAACAGTATTTCAAAATGAGCCTCAAGCAACATACTTAAGATCTACCAAGGCACCAATTTCCTATCCATGCATAATGTTTAAAGAAATCCCTGCAAGGAGCCATATGGTTTTGCAAAGAGTCAGTTGATAAATGAATGCTGAGTTTGTGTAACTCACCCATGGTAGTCCCTTAGGCAGATCCCAGCAAGAACTAAGCTACTTAGTGTCTTTTTTTTTTTCTTTTAATCAAAGACAATTACATAAAATTGTGTTTGCTCAAGTTGCTGAGTTTCTTTCCCCTTCTCCTTTTCAATGGACATGGTAAATATCCACCATTCAAGTGTTTTTATACTTCCTTCACCTGGACCAACCTGATCAAAGGCTAAAGAGAGCCAGAACAAGGAAGAATTAATTTAACTGCAGAAGTCACAACCACTCTGCACCTGCCTTGATTTTCCCCTGACATGACTGGTCTGAGCTGTTCAGTGTAGGGGAACACAGGACACTGGAATGCAAAGGCAGAACCACCTGCTACCCCGTCAGAGCCTCAAGGTTGAACATTACTATCTATTTACACCTGATTTCAGCAAAGACTGAGTCTGCTGCTTCGTGTCATGTCGATCACGACTGGTTGTTGATTCAAGATGTTGCTTTTCTTACCTCTGTGCTGAGAGATCAGCAAGAGCAACGCAGTTCCACTTTGTGGGTTGTCCTCCAAAGTCTGCAGGCGAAGACTCTTCCAGAAGCACTGTCCTGTCCACCACCTCTCCAGGATACTCAACACTATCATCATTGGCAAGAGGCATTTGCAATGGAAGTGTTCTCCTACAAGATACCTTCAGGCATGACCGACTGGTCCATCCAGAGGTCATCTCCAGTTGGTCCAGTAACTTTGGCCAAATACAATGGCAAAGGAAACACCGGAGTTTTGTCCACTGACACCAATTATTTGGGTCAGGGGCTCTTACATTAAATTAAAGCCATTTGTTCCATCACAAATTTCAAAGGTCAAACTGAAGACTTTCATGTAATGCTAAATTTTCTGGTGTAGGCTTCTTATAAAAGAAAAATCTAGGCAGGAGACAGCTTCACCATTTTACTAGATGATTCTTTGCCAGGGATTGTTTTCCAACTTCACAATAAAAGAGCATGTCAGGCAGAAAGAAATCCCACTTAACTTACGAGATAGCTCTATTCAGCTTAATGATATGAAATTAAAAAGGAAGGTTTATTTTCCTGCCAAAATGGAACTTGGGCAAAAAAGCTTCCCTGCAAATAATTTGGAGTTAAAATAACTTTGCTTTCAAGCCTGAAGATGCAGAAACATGATAAATATTGATATTAAATTGTCACAGAGTTTGTGTCAGTTGGGTTGCAAAGAAGATGCTGACCTTCCATGTGAGATGAATAGATGCTAAACCACAGGCTTGATCGAAGCAAAAGGGTGAGAGTTACTTGAAAGGTCGGAACTACCTCGTTAGGAGTAAGGACTATATTTAAACAGATGTTCTCAGAGGAGAAATACTCTACCCATTAACCATCAATAATGCAAGGCCAGAGATACTTGGCGACCTCTTCTAATTCTGTGAAATATTGACTGTGACAATGCTTCAGCCTGTTTTATAATTCTGACCTAGGAGGAGATGAATGAACCTGCTCTGTATGGTCTAGATCGCTAATTAAATAACCATTTGTAAGTTGGATGGAGCAGGAATAGCGGTGGGAGAACCATCACAAATCAAGGAGCACCTTGCTACACGTAGCTTATATTCATGTCTAGAATTATTTTTAAAAAAGATCCTACAGCATTTCCTGAAATGACGCGCCGGCGTTGACACACTTGACTAGTATCAGCGAGGGTAAATTGCTTTTTCCTCCATGGAAAGATCTGTGCAGGCTCTAAATGGAACCTAATGAGCATTTTTCTGTGCTAGACAACCTATGTCCATCTCACAAGTTAATATTTCTACATGAAAATCCTTCTACAAAGGAGCTCAAGGCACATCCCATTGCACTGCAAGCCAGTGTCTTTGGGGATCTGGGGGATACCAGCCTTTAAGGCAGGACTCAGGGTGTTTCAGAAAAGGGGCAGCTTGAAGCTTGTAGAAAAGGAGAGTGCAGAGGAAGAGAAGGACCCCGAGCTTCCAATAATGGAAATCCAGCCCAAATCCTGCTTGATGACGCTCTGATGCTAAATCACACAGCGACAGAAATGCCACTTTCACGCGTATGCAGATAGGACTGCTGTCAAACACACGATGGTAGCAGAAGTTACTTATACAACTTTAGGAGACTGCTTTGAGTGTCACATTGACTCATCGATGGTACATTTTTGAACCTCTTTCTGCCTGACGTCTGAGCTGTCCCGTCCTTGGAATGCCGCAACCTGTAATAGAACTGCGGTCGCTCGAACTGGCTTCTCCAAATGAGAGACTGCACAGAGCTGTGGCCTCAGATACCCAGAGGAATTCCTTTTTTCTTCTTTTCCCAAGGATGTGGAAAAGGAGAAAACTGCTCTGAAGCTGCTAAAAGCCGTAGCAGTGCCTCCAGATACAATGGGAGCCATGACGTCCATTCCTGATGTGAAACCGTTGCCATCGCTATCGGGCACGAACAGGCGATGGGGCTGCATGTGTCGCACAGCCATTGCGCACCATTGCACAAACACTGTCTGATCCATGGTTTTCCATTTCAGATCCTCTGTCCAGTTCATGCACCAGGTAGCTTGATCCCGCCGTGATGTTGCAATCACTCCTTCACAGGAGCGAGTCGTCGGTCATCTGGCAAAAGCCACTGTATTCCCTCAGCACCAGGAGAGTGCCCCAATGGGCATGCTCGCAGCCTTCAGGCCTTTCTGGTATTTCCATCATCTTTTATGAGCAGCGAGCAAGAAAGCCACGTGGACCAAAACAAGCTTTTCTAGGGAATTCCTTTTACTGTTATGATAACAGAACGCTTTGTCTTTATGAAGGGATTATTTATGCAGGTCAGCTTTTGCAGGCAGAAGGAAAGTCCCTGGCTTGCGGAGATTACAAGGTACTTGGGACAAAAATAGAGTACAAAGACCACAGTTGAAGAAGTATTAGTAAAAGGAAGAAGGAAGTATCTCGAAAAGAAGAAGCTAGCAAGTCTGGTCAACAGTCTGGAGCCATTAATTTATTTATGCTTTTAAGGAGGTGTTTTGCACTTTCGTGGCTCGATATGTAAGTGGGGGTGGAATGGGAAAATATTTATTCGTTTTTCATACATTAGGCCCCTGCGTGTGCCCGCAGTTTCCGCAACAAGCGCATCATGACAGCCCCACTGCTATTCTTTTACACTGTGCACTACTAAGACTCCCAGAATGTTTCACCAACTTTTAGGCAGTTGAAGCCCAGTACAGTGAGAAACAAGACTTGCAGATAAAGTCAGCACATATAAAGAATATGTTGATTTTAAGGAGACCATGCGCTAGCCTCCCAGAAAAGCTGAGCACAGAATTTGGGGTGCCAACTCCCACCCCTGAGCTGCAGCATCTCCAGCAAGACGTCCCCGCCCCCAACCTGAGCTCACCGGCATTACTCGTGCACCACTAACCATGTTCTGTGTTTCAGCTTGTTTCATGCCAGCGTTAAAAAGCCTCTTAAACGAATCACTGCTGCTTTTCCTCTTTGCGCAAGTCGTAACAGTAAAATATGTACGAAATAGCAGAATGGAGGCGGTGGTGAATATGCCTCGGTAAACTATACACCAAGTTTTCTTGACTTCCTATTAAGAGCAGCATAAAGGTCAACTTCTGCAAGAGGGACAGTAGATGAAAGACTGACCTTTTTGCTCCCCTAATAATTTCCTCCATAAAAAATGGGTCAGTTATTGATACATCAGTAAAACGTAGCCGGGGGAGACTTGTTTTTCTGGCAGAATCTGTGCGAATCTGTGGTATATGCAGGAGTGTGCCCTGGAGAGACCCCTTCAACCGCCTCCTGCACGGCCTTGCAGCGCTCCAAACGCCAGTTCTGCCCCAGGTCGTGTAAGCTGAATTCTAGCAAATTGCTTGGGGTGTTTTTAAAATCTAAACACAAAACTGGCACTCGGTAATTTCAAATGGAGAAGCTATATTTATAGGGATAGCAGGGGAAACTGCATTGCCAGTGGTGGTCTGAGCTGAGTATCTCCAACAGCCTTTTCTCATCCCAGATGACAGAAAAAACCCTGTCACTGCCTTCGTCACCGCGTTCCTACATGGCACAGCCACTGAGAGCCACAGCTTCCTGATGACTTAGGGAAAAAAAATCTCTGTATTTCATAGAATCACAGGCTCGTTTGGGTTGGAAGGGACCTTAAAGACCATCTAGTTCCAACCCCCCTGCCATGGGCAGGGACACCCTCCACTAGACCAGGTTGCTCAAAGCCTCATCCAGCCTGGCCTTGGACACTTCCAGGGATGGGGCATCCACAGCTTCTCTGGGCAACCTGTGCCAGTGCTTCAACACCCTCACCAAGAAGAACTTCTTCCTATCTAATCTAAATCTCCCTGCTTTCGCTTTAAACCAGTTACCCCTTGTCCTGTCACTACAGGTCCTTGTAAAAAGTCCCCTCCAGCTTCCCTGTCGGCCCCTTCAGGCACTGGAAGGCTTTGATAAGATCTCCCTGGAGCCTTCCCTTCTCCAGGCTGAACAAGCCCAACTCTCTCAGCCTGTCCCCATAGCAGAGGTGCTCCAGGCCCCTGAGCATCTCCATGGCCTCCTCTGGTCTCGTTCCAACTGGTCCACGTCCTTCTTAAGCTGAGGGCTCCACAGCTGGACACAGCACTGCAGGTGGGGTCTCACGAGAGCAGAGCAGAGGGGGAGAATCCCCTCCCTCAACCTGCTGGCCACACTTCTTCTGACACAGCCCAGGATACGGTTGGCTTTCTGGGCTGCCAGTGCACACTGCCGGCTCATGTCCAGCTTTTCATCCACCGTTACCCCCAGGTCCTTCTCCTCAGGGCTGCTCTCGATCCATTCTTCATATTTATTTAGAAATTAGTCGATTTATTTAATATGAGAAAAACAAAGTAAAGTTGTTCTAGAACAAAAGCGATTTTACTCTTCTCTAAGACTGGAAATGAACTTTCTAAAGCTCTGGCCTCCCTCTCCCTGCGGCACAAGCGTGCCCGGCTGCTTACACGCACAAACCAAGCTCCTTTTCCCCTGCATAAGCAGCCCACGGCATTTCAGCCCAGGGCTGACGGCGGAGGGGCGAGCAGCCCCCCATTCCCCCCCAGCCGCCTGCCGGGCGGGGAGCGGGGGCGGCGGGGCTGCCTTTGGGCGCAGCCCCCAGCAGATGGCAATGCAGGAAAACCTGTAACCCGGCCGGCAAGGCGTGAGCTGGGGCTGGGCTGACGTCCTTGCAAAAATCCAGCGCCTTAGCAAGCCTGCGTGGTTCTTTCTAACGTGCCCTGCAAGGGGGAGCAGGTCGTTTTCGCCGCCAGCAAGCTCGCTCGGCTTGGTTGTAAGGCGCAGGATTTCAGTACAGGGGCTTGTAGTACCGTCCTGTGGCAATGGGTTTGGCGTCCCAGGTCCAAAACCTTAGGGATGAGCTGGGAGGATATCCAAGTGCCCAAGGATTTTGGGCAGTCAACGGTGGAAAATACAATTTTTATGTACATACACCCACGTACATATAAATATATACATATGCAAATGCCACATAAATACAAATGCGGCACATTATATTTACCTGTGTGTACACACACACACACATCTCTCTCTCTCTCAAATGTCTCTTGAGAACTCCGCTCACAACGCCTTCCCACATATTCCCTGGTTGCATCTTCTGTGTGCAAGGCCACACTGTTTCCAAGCGAGGAGACAGTCTTTAAACAGATCAGAGTCTTTAACGTGATCAGAGTCTTGCAATAAAATAGGCAAAGAAGAGATTTTATTTGAAGAAAGCATTCCCGAGTATCACATCGAGGGAACTACTTTTAGCGACACTTAAAAAGAGAACACATCTCTGGGAGAAAGCGCTGAAGGTGTTTTCCAAGCGGAATGACTCACTGCTTTCCCTGTGCTTGGGGAGGTAAATGGGTCTAGTAAAACTTTCAGAAAAATACAGAAGCATTAGGCATCCTTTGCCTTTCATATGAACACACACCCACCAAAAAAACCCCAAACCCTAAACCAAACAAAACCACCCCCAAAACGAAAACAAAAACCAATAACAAAACCCCCAAAATGCTTAAGCCGATTAAAAAGCATGGAAGATATTTGGGCTTCTTAAGAAATTAATGAAAAAAGCTTGACTGCATGGAAAAGCTAGTGGAAAAATTTCTTTTTCCCCTTGTATTAAAACTGAAGTAACTGCACCTGGCAGAGCAGTGGCTCTTTCTTGAAAGGCCAAGGATGGTAAACTGAAATCACAACTATGTTGTCAAAACACTGCCATGAGTACCAAAATCACAGGTTGGTTAAAGTGGCTGCAGAGCAAACGATGGAAACACTGGGAAGTCTGCTTACCTGTATATAAACATAAGCATAAATTTACTTATATCAACAAAGAATCCAAATTATCTACCATCAATATGATTTCTGTCATCTCCATATGCTTGTACCACCGCTCGGACTCTGTTTTAAACGGTGCAATTAAAACCTTTTGTAGTGCTTAGGAAAACAAATGGGGACGTTGCAGTGTGGTGGGCTGACCCTGGCTGGAGGGCAGGTGTCCACCGAAGCTGGTCCATCACTGCCCTCCTCAGCTGGGCAGGGGAGAGAAAATACAAGGAAAGGCTCGTGAGCTGAGATAGGGACAGGGAGAGATCAGTCACCCGTTACTGTCATCAGCAAAACAGGCTTGACTTGAGGAAATTGGCTGAATTTCTTACCTGTCAAATCAGAGTAGGGAAATGAGAAATGAAAACAAATCTTAAAAACCCCTTCCCCCCACCCCTCCCTTCTTCTGGGTTCAGCTTTGCTCCCCATTTCTCTCCCTCCTTCCCCCGAATGGCACAGGGGGACAGGGAATGGGGGTTGTGGTCAGTCCATCACACGTTGTCTCTGCTGCTCCTTCCCCCTCAGGAGAGGATCCTCACACTCTGCCCCTGCTCCAGCGTGGGCTCCCTCCCACAGGAGAGTCCTCCACCAACTTCTCCAACGTGAGTCCTTCCCACGGGCTGCAGTTCTTCACGAACGGCTCCAGTGTGGGTCCCTCCCACGGGGTGCCGTCCTTCAGGAGCAGCAAGTCCTGCCAGCAAACCTGCTCCAGCCTGGGCTCCTCTCTCCACGGGGCCACAGCTCCTGCCAGGAGCCTGCTCCAGCACGGGCTGCCCACAGGGTCACAGCCTCCTTCGGGCACCCCCTGCTCTGGCATTACTATTTCAGGACCACCAGCTTATTTCAAATATGAAATAATGTATGTCCCTATATTATTATTTCAAATATGTCCATATTAGATTGAATCGTACTGTGGCTACGGCGGGGTTAAACAGTTCCAGAACAATAAGGAAAAGCTGTAAGTAGTGGGCATTTAGCTCTGTAATACATGTAAACAGCATGGCCATTACTAGAATAATATACATTTTCCAAAGTTCTTTTTTTAAAAAAAAACGAGTGATGCATAGGAAGGGTACAAGAATAAGCTGCAGAAAATAAATAGTTGCAATAGTGCCCATAAGTAGAGATTTTAATCAATTTTAATTATCTGAAACAAAAATGAGAGCTAACTTGTTCATAAAATAAAAGGATCTTCAGGGAAAAATATCACATATGAAATGATCTTGAGTATAGCAGCGAGCAACACGAGAAACAAAAGATGAATTCAAACTGGAAACCAGGCACATATTTTACCAGTGAGGAAACAGATTCTCTGTCTCATGATGATGTTTTTCTGACAGATGTACTCATCCAAACAACTCTGGCTTTTGAGAGTCGACATCTGAAATCAGGACACTGGAGGTTTATCACTCCTGGCTCTTTTGGAAGGCATTAGGTTACGGAGAAGACAGAACAGAGGTGGCGGGACATGAAGAACCTGGTGACCGAGTTAGACAGTAAATGCTAAAGCAGGAGCCCTGGCTACTCTTGCCACGAAGCAGTCAGTGGATCCTGGAGAGAGGACAGGCTGGAGCATTTTGCAAATGGAGTTTAGGAAAAAGGATATTATGGCACTTTGAAGAGTCCTCGAGTTAAAAGCAGCTATAGTAAGTTTCCAAGAATGCTCCCGATTTCAAGACACAGTTACCTGAGGACAGATAAGCGTGGTAGGAAGGTTCTTCTAATGGTGGAAACTGCAAGAGCAGCCCCTCTAGCTTCCCACAGCCGGGAGGAGTGCTTGGAGCAGATGAAGGTGTGAGGCTGCATTTTTAGTCTTTGGGGTTTTAGCAGAATTGATCCATACTGGTGTATTTATTGGGATTTGCCCATAGTTTTGGAACATTCAAGAAACCACCGCTCTACAAGACTTTACGTTTTAGCCTAGACATTTTAGCAGCACCTCAATTGAGCATGAGGTTTTCTGCAGGACCCTAAAGCTCTGTTTTGCTGCTTTGAATATGCAGCCAGGCCATAATTTTTATTCTAGCCGCTAGAACAATGTTGATGTTTTGATTTATCTTATGGGGTGAAACAGGGAAAATAATGATTCATTTTTAACTTGTCAGAACCTAGACGGACGTACTATTTTGAAATAATAACTTGTAAATAAACCCCTGAAGGTTCGGTGCTCGGTTCGTTAGCCCAAAGGTTCTTCTTGGCTTCCTCAGCCAAGATGACAAGATTGGTACCGGCACTCTGATTTCTTTTCATGCTGTTCCTGGAAATACAAAGCGTGGTGGGAAAGAATTAAGACAAATGCCTTATTAAGATCAAAACTTAATCCAGCATCTCGCATCCTCAAGCACAGAGCTCACGGACTATGTTATTTATGGTTTCCTGATGCAAAGGCAGCAGTTGTCATCCTTTGCTAATTGGTTTAGAATAAGATAGGTATTTCTGGATGTGGCAACGGCTAATCTTACTTCGGTGAGGAATTCATTTTGCCTCCTCAGAGGAGGGCTCCAAACACAGAGCTAGGGAGTATGTTTTGGCTGAGGGTAGGATCATCTGCCTTAACGGGGCAGGTGACATTCTTCCAGCGATTATAAAAATTAAGACACGATAGGTATTACGTCAAAGAAGGTCTGTTGTTCACTGAAGGAGCAAACCACAGCGGTTCAGCAGTAGCTGCTGCGCTTTTTTCCTATACCTTGTAGTTAAACTGAATAATTAGCTCTTCTGTAAGAACAGCACCCTTTTTATTCACTGTTTTTGGAAGTGGGATAGCATCTCTAGCATCCCTGAAGCTAGAGAGCTGGCAATGGATATGAAAGTGAAATTCAAAGTAAACGATACCCAATTTGGGTCATCAGAGCGTGACATCTGTATGCATGTCTGAGAACAACATTTACAAAGCGCTCCTGCAAAAAAACCCCACCAACCAACCCCAACAGATTTGCATCAGCAACATCAATTCCCCTCTGTTCTTCACTGACCATCTAACAGTCTTCCAAAATGAGGAGGGGCAGCAACAAGCAGACGAAGGTTCTAAACCTGCCTGTGGGGCCTTCACCCTCCTGCGCAGCAATTCTGTCGGCAGGGGAGAGAGATGGCAGGGAGCAGGCCTGGCTCGGGCTGGGAAGTTACTACAGCACGACGCCGGGATGATGGGCTACCTGCAAAGAATTGATGTAGAGCCCTGCATAAAGTTTTCCTTAATGACTGCATCCAGGGCAGCTTGAGCTTTCCTAAGACCAGCTCCTCCCTTACTTCTTTCAGTATTTAATAAAATATTTCTGTGGTTTCTATGGCCCCCAAAGCTGTTACTTGAAACAGAGGAGACATCTCCGTATGGGGTACGCACGTGCACCCTGAAGAACTTCCCACAGCTTTGGTCTTAGCTCTTGGGAGCGATTTGTCCTGTTGTGGTTTGCAAAGAAGGAAAAGGAAATTGTCTACTGATTTTATTATCTGTTTATTTCCTTTTGAGGACTTGTCTATATGATCCTGCTTAATCTCCATGGGTGGGGAACAAAATATTTAAGTTAGTTAACGATCTTTTTGTCCTGAAGTGAATAGGCTTTATCATCTTTCTCTCCTCATTCTTCCTTCTGGCTCCATCAGGGAAAAGTCCTGGCTGGGAACTCGGATCATCTCCCTGGGAAAATCTGCTCCTCTGCTCTGTGGGGTGGATAAAACTCTTTCCTTGAGAAATGCACAACAGAAAAGTTAATCTTATGGGATAGGAAACAGGGTCAAAGGAGGAGGTACAAGAGGTTCCAGCCCCTTGGATGTTATCTCCCACTTAACCAGCTTCGGTTTTCCACATTAATTTGGGAATGAAAGAGCCAGCTGGGCTGGGAAGGGATTTCTGGGCCACTCCCCTGACCAACTCCATGCTCCCTCTGCTCCAGCTTCAGTGTAAGGGATACGGACATGAGCAAGCGGGACTGTGCTCCAGCTTCCAGCAAAGTAGCGCCTGGCCCCTTTCAGCCCTCGCTCCTTCATCCCCACGGCAGCGCCACGTTAGGGCTGCATTTCTCTACAGGTGCAACACATGGAGGCTCAAAGCCCTCCGCAATCGCAGTGTGTGATGCGGACTCTTTCGAGTGAGGTCCGAATCGACAGCTGAAGTCTAGTGCTAAAACAATAATCTCGTTTATTTGTTAGTCCACTCCTCAAAGTTACCTGGTTTTCTTCCTCAGAGTATTCCAGCCTCTCTGGGCTAAGGCTTTTTACTGGTTTTGTCCCATCAGCACAGTCCTGCTTACTGCGGAATGTCAGTAATGACAACTAGTATCAGCTCCACACAGAACCTCGAGGAACCCCATCAGTTACCCTTTTATCCTATTTCCCGTAGCCAAACCCTCATGTAATTTCCACTTCCCATCCTCTCCAGTCGTTAGCTGATGTCGTCACACGTAACACTGCACTGCAGCTGGATTTTGTCTGAGATGACTCAACAGCAGTGGTCATCAGGGTGTATGGCATCATTAGCCGCAGGAAACGCTTCACGCTCACCGTCATCCTTCAGGTTGATTCCCCCCCCCCCCCTCCTTAAAAAGTAGCAACTACAGTCGAGGTTCTGCATTCAAGGGACACCATCTCCAGGACGAACAGCTTCTTCCATTAGATCCGAACGATTAACAACTCCAGCAGAGCGATCACTTGGCTTCCGTAACTTGCGCACCCTTTTTTTCGCCGTCACGTTGCGAAGCGATTTCTGTGTTTCGCAGTGCGTCTCCCTCTCCGCCCACTGCCGTCTTCACTGGGAGCGAGCAGCAAGGTGCTGCGTGTAGTTCTGTAATCGCCTGGATCTTGGCCACACAGTGCTTTCATGTTTATCATTTCCTCTTACTCGCACTTCTACGAACTTGTGCAGTTATTTTAGTCTCTCTGAAAGATTGGCTGATGGCATTTCTCAACTCTACTACTTGTTCTCATTTTTAGTAAGTCAAAAGGAGCTTTTCTTACTCAGCGGCCTTGTCTATTTCTTCTGCTTCTGCGATTCCCTATTGTTCCTCTCGCGGTGCTAATTATCCTACAGCTGATTTCCTCTGGCTTCGGACACAGATCTCTGATAATTTTAACATGGTCCAATAGCAGGGTTCTACGGTGGAGTGTGAAATATCGTACTGAAAACCGTGAGCTCCTCAGCGAAATTAACTTGTCGCTAGCTAGCCAGGATAAGGACTAATTTATTGTCGAACTGAAGAACTTCCGTTCACAGAGCCTTAGGACTTCAGTTCAAACTGAAACGAGGACCAGACTCCCTCCGATGAGGATTTCCAGCGACTAGCTCAGATACGTGTTGAACTTCTCCCAGAAGCCAGCTGTAATGCAGAACGACTTTGTGGCAGCCCTACAGCTGTTGTGCCGGAAACCCTTCAGCCCTCACGGCCGACAACAGGCCTATAGCTTCCTGCTCCCTCTTGCTGGACATGGCCGCAAATTTTCTTCTCCTGACTCTGTGCCAGGGATACTTTATTCTACTTACAGAACCTACCTGGCTGTAAGAAGAAGAAAAGTTAATAAAGAGATAAGAAGAGGTTCTGCTGTCCACCTCTGCCCATCCTAGATCTCTTCCTAAGACAAGGAGAAAGTTGAGCTGCTGAAAACTTGTCAAAGCTTAGCTAACAGGGCCAATTCTTTAAAATTCAACTCTCCTGTTGATCCGGGCTGGGGTTTATTTGATGCACTAGTTCAGAAAGCATGGAGCCAGGCAGCTGGGACAGCACGCTGTCCCCAAAGATGCAGATTATTTATACCGAATGTCAGAAAGTCAGGCCACAGAAAGAATTCTGAGGGCCAGGTAAACCCCCCAAAATAGCTCTCGGGGTGGAGTATGCTGGAGAATACAACCAAAAACCCTGGCCTAGGGAGTACAAGGCTGAGGCAGGGAAGCCAAAAAGCCCATCAGCCTGTGGCTGGGACGGTGCTCATCGTGCTGCAGGATCCAGGGCACAGCAGGGACAAACAACACGCTGAGCAGAAACCGGTACCTCATTATGGAACGTGGAAGAACAGGACGGAAGAGATTTAAATACTCATTTTGTTACATCAAGCGACCTCCGCACTGTGTTACAGGGGACAAAAGGGCACAAGACCCCAGTGTAGTCACGAGTCTCAGAGCATGTTCTGGTGAAGAGCCCGGTGCGTCCCCCAGCTCACTCTGCTCAGGCCGCCCGAAGCAGAGAAGAAAGCCAAGGCACTACTTTTTGTCTGAACAGTGGTCTATTAGGAGTGCTCAGAGGCTTCCTTTTGGCAGACTACCAGCTCTACATAACTTTCTTTCTTCCTCTCCCAAATAATAATTTTTTTCCAAGTGGTAATCTTATTAGTGAGTAGGAAATGACATGTTTATAATACTAAAAAACCCCAAAACCATACCAGCCCATCAGTCTTTAAAGCTTCCTGACAAATGTTTTGCCTGAACGCGGTATCCACTTCACTATTTCCTACCTGCGAAGGGCTGCGATCTCAGCTCTTGAGTCCTCCTCAGCCTGGTAGGCAACGGAACACTTCAAGCCGAAACGGGTGTTGACGAAACCCGTGGCATCCTGAACAGTTCTCAGTCCCTCTCTCCATTTGCAACACTGGAGAATCTTCAGCGTTTAGACTAGGGCTTTGGACCAAAACAAATAGAAGGAAAGGCTGAGGCAGTTCTCAGCCTCCGTGGAACTGAGGAAATTGGAGAAACCTGTCCTGACCACAGCTGGGACAAACTGTTGCCTTCGGACACCATAACCCACATCCAGAGCCTTCAAGTCTCCTTTTGTTAAATTGCTTGGCGAGACTGAAAAAAACATCAGAGTGAAGGGTATAGTTCATTTACAGCTCAGCCAGATCTTGAGGGGAGATAGTCTTCACCTCACCCATCAACCTCTTCCCTTTCAAAAGGATGTCCCTCACTGCAGGGCAGCAACTTGTACCCTCAATAAACGGAGTGCCTTTTGTCTTCCACCTCACACACTGCCAGGCATTCACATGATGCAGGCCACCCATAAAAAGACTAGACACCCGTAAAAAGACAGTGAGATACTGCTAGAATGAGAGGCTTAACGATCTTTACCCAAACTTTCAACTGTTGAGGAAAGCCTCCGTAAGCCTGCCGCACCTCCACCACTGTTACACGAGCCGTGCTGTCAAAGTCCTCTTCTCAACACACGCACAGGAATCGATGTAGTGGGAGAACGGTTATTAAAATAGTGTCTACAGGCAGTAAGTTTACAGTGACCGGAGTCACACCCTGCTCTTGGCTTGCCGTCTGAAGCCACCTGTGATACACGCTACGAAGTGACACCTCTGCTGGGTTCTGAACTCAAGGCTGCGGAGAGCAGGCAGGGAACGCGATCCAAGCTGCACCAAAGCAATCCATCCCATCACCATTTCTGACCCCCGGGAAGCTGGAAGGCTACAAAGCCATGCCACTGCATGCTTGGGAATGAAAGGCAGCCTGTAGGTGCATGCAGTAGACAGTCCGTAGGAGTCAGCCAGGAGGCTACAACTGCCTGTACCAAACAGGTCTTGCTGCAGTCAAGACAGGTTGGCTGACTGCAGGTTCCTGAAGTGAGCCGTCGTGGCTAGCAAGGAGCTGAAGCTCCCCATGGCTCCTTCTGCAGCACCTTCTTTATACCACACCGTCGGGACTCATGGTACCTGGCCCTCTGGAATGACAGTGCCCGTAAAGGGAGGCGCTCGTGTTGCAGAGCAGCTGCTCTCCTCCCCTCCCTTCCAAGCCTAGTTTTTTTGGGAGCACGGATTTCTCTGCCCCTCTGCTTAGGCCACAGAAAGCAAAAAGGGCTGAAATCTCAGGAAACCACAGCTCTAACTAGTGCTTAGAGAAGAAGCAGCATCAATTTCCATGCCCTACAACTGTTGTGCAGTTACCACACACTTCCTCAGGGTTTCCCCTTCCTCCCTGCACTGTCATTACATAAAGCAGGGAAAAGCGAGGTTGCCATTCTCAAAGTTATCCTTGCCGTTCTGCTATGAACAGTCTGCCAAAGAAAACCAGATGCTGTTCCACTTAGGTTGCAGCAGCGCTGTTCCCCAGGGCGATGTCCTCTCCCCTTTTGAGCTGATGATGCTTCAACTCTTGCCCCACGAGGCGGGAAGAGATCAGTTACTGCTTAACTGATCGCCAATTACTCCAGTCGCTGATGCAAGTTCCCTCATTATCCGCCTCCACCTACTCGTGGCACGTGGCTTTTGTTCTAAGCAATCTGCCACTTGAGAAAATCCTGGGGGAAACGGACGCCTCCAGCAGTGAGCGCAGGAACACTGGTCTCTGCTGAGCTGGCAGCCCTGCAGTGCTCCACACACCCCTGTTCTGAAGCATCCATAACACGTTTACTGAGAAAGGGACCTTTTCAGACATACCTCACCGGGAATCCCACTGTGTTTACAGTTTCAGAGCGGCTGCGATACATAAACTGATTGTATCTCTGATCTCTAAGTACTGAACGTGAATAGAGTGGTCCCTCCACTATTCTTTGTTAGCGTTCTCTAAAGCACTCACGCACACATCAAAACCTCCCACCTAGCATCTCCCACAAAATTTAATTCACAGAAAAGCTCTAGGACCTTAGGCAGTCTTGGAGGAACCGACAGAAAAGAATCATAGAATCTTGTAGGTTGGAAAAGACCTTTAAGACCATCAAGTCCAACCGTTAACCCAACACTGCCAAGCCCAGCACTAAACCATGTTCCTAAGCATCATATCTACATGCCTCTTAAAGCCCTCCAGGGATGGCGATTCCACCACCTCCCTGGGCAGCCCATTCCAGTGCCTGACAACCCTCTTGGTGAAGAAACTGATAGGAACATAGATTGGAGTGTACTGTTCATGTATGAAAGGATTAACAACAAAGAAGTTACTAACAGAGATGCTCCGATTCTGGAGTCTGAGGAACAACATTTATGGTGGTGGGCTCTGTTTGGTGGTTTTAAGTTGTGTGTTGGGTATTTTTAATGGTGCAGGACACTAAAAACCAACACATGGAAGTTGTACCTCTTTTAAGAGAAGCCCTTATAAAAGAGTTAATGTTTTTCACATTTACACACAAAGCAGCTTTCTACTTTTATATAATCAAGAAATGGAAAACAATTTTTATTAACATGTTTTACATTTACAATCTTTTATTAGCTAATCAACATCAACATGCAAAAATAAGCGCTAAATACAAACCTCTACAATATGGTTTTGTTTAAACTACAATGGTTTAATTCTTTCGAAAAGTCATAAGGATGTGTTCTGCAGTTGTTAAAATTGAACTATTAGTTTCAGTAATGAATACTATTTAGACCCTAAAATTATGTAATCATCCTGCAAGGCATCTTTAGAAACTTCGCCCAACACTTAAGAATACCAGCTCGTTTTCATGTGAGTACATTCTCAAAGCAAGAAATAAGGCAGTAGCACTAATGATTTCATATTGAACCCTATGCACATAACTAATAACTTTAGAAGGACTTTAACACTATGGTAGACTGGAAAAAGAACATTTAAACAAGCATTGGATTTTGCCTGAAATGTTCTCAGTTCCTCTTGATACTTATGCAACCTCCTTAGAATATTTGGGTTTGGAAAAAGACTTCATACTCCTTCAAACCAGTCCCTAGTTGATCCTCCAGAGAAGCCAGTCTCATGTCAAAGACACCCATTTCTTCCCGTGGAAATAAGTTAAATAATTCATGTTCAGGATTACTTCACAAGAGGATCATAAAGGCGGCAAAGAGGAGCTTAAAGGAGAACACATTGGTAGGACTGAAATATTTGATAACAAAAGGGTCTTGGACAGTTGTGAAAAAGAGGGAAGAAAAATGGATTGAATTTCAAATCTGTTGTAACTTTTCCCCCAGTGCAAGTGTCCATCTTTAAAGAAAGTTATCCTTTCGAGAAGAGTCCAATTTTTGACCTTATGTTACAAAACCTTAACAATCAAAATTTGCTTTTATTCAAGTACAAACTTAAGTCATAAGCCTCTCTCTTTTTTGTGTGTGTTTTGTTTAAAGAGTGTTTATTGTTGCTCATTGATCTTTGGTCGCAAGAAACAATAATGCCACCGACAGGTCTGATCCCCAAGGTGGCAGGTTTTGCTTCTTTGCCACACATTAAGGCCCCCCCCTTTACGGGTATGCCAATATACACTGTGTCAAAACTCCAGCGGCACTTCATCATGTGTTTTATGGACCTACATGATGTAGACTTTCTCAGCTTGTGAGAAGTTGAAGACTTCTTTGGTTCTTGGGCAAATTACTTTGTCATCTTGACGAATAGAAAGCAGAGACTGAAAAAGAGTGAAATCAGAAGGTAATATTCACCATAACAGCAATGCAAAGCATTATTTAACTGCTTAGTAAGTTTATTTTTTTTTAATTTAAAAATGATGCTATAGTCTGAGGTCAAAATATCTTCGCCCACAGAAGTTACTTACTCTACATTATTGTTCTCCAGAGGGAAAGATTTCCAATGCCATTTGATTTCATGTTATAAATCCATAGCTTCTTTAAAGACCCACTTAATCACATAAATATACAATCATTTAAAAATCACTGCAAGAAATTACTTCTATTCTGTTAATGTGGAAGATATTTCTAACTGTCTGAGTTTATAAGCCTTTATTTTGATACAGAAGTGAATATAACACTGCTGTTTTAGGCTCCAGTAAGTCACTGATTTCAACACTTACATTGTATCCATAGACATATCCATTTGGTAACATCATAGGAGGATTATTTTCGTTCATTACATCCCCCGAAATCTTGCAGACTAGTCGGGAGTTGGCACAATGTGCCATAGGCAGAGGCTGAGCCAGCTTGTTCAGGGATTTGCTACACACAGGGCAGTCTGGGTTTTTTGAGCTCCCATCCTCTTTATAACACTGTCTGTTTAACAGAAAGTTAAGGAACAATTAACGACCTCCATCAGAAAAAAGATAGTGAACTGTGCAGATACAGCCCAGGTTACAGCACATGCAGGACCATTTCATTCAGGTTTAATGTGTACAGGTAAGAATGCAGCGCTTGCTTTGTTTCAGGGAACAAGAGTGAGTGACGTGTCTGCCACCCTCCCCAGGTGACATCTCTGATGTAGAACGCTTGAGCAGCACCAGTCCTCCCCTAATACACCGCAGCGCGTAGCAAATCCAACCGAGGTTCAAAAGATGGGGGATATATTTGAGTATTCACATTAAAAAAAGGGTAAGTTTGTAAGCACTTTAAAAAATGATGAATGAAAACACAATGTAGATTTCACCTTAAAATTTTGGTTTGGTCTTTTTTTTTTAATTAAACCATACTTCTATTTACTATTACCTCCCTTTAATTTAGTAGAGACACCAGTTCAACACTCCATCTAAACAACTCATTTGCAAAAAATACTCGAGCATCACATTTCCTCTTGGAGCTCTCTGAAAAGCATCAATGGAACAAAACAACCCACTAGGCTTTTTTGCACTCGACAGTAGCATCTGCATTAAAGGATACGGTGTTTTTATAGCTGAAAGGCCTGCCTGGAGTGTTATAGTAAAAACAGAATTGTTTCCCAGCTGATGTAGTCTGTAGTTATCATATCTAAACTGTTGGATCAGCATTCTCCATCGAGCAGGGTCCAAGAGATCCTGTTAAAAAACAACACAACTATAAGTTGTTTTCAATCTAATTGTCCCCAGGGGGGAAGAAGCCTGGGAGTGGTAAATTGTGCAAAACTCACTAGACTGAATCCATCACAAAATAACAGAGTACACGGTAATGCAGAGTACGAATGTATTGTCTGGAGAGCACCTTTTAACACTACTTTACCAGAAATATGATTTAAATCAAGTATTACTTCAAACAGCTGGCCTAACAGTATTCCCTCTGCCATCTACCAAATGTTCCAATTAAAGCATGTAAATCCTGGTAAGGCTATTTCTTTGCGTTTAGTTTTCTACTGCTGAAGCGAGGTTAGTATTGGGGAATGTTTGCTCTGTAGCCTCTGAGCTATTAACATCAGTAAGTCAGAAGCATTTTTTACCTCAAGTCAGGCTAATTCTCCTGAAACCCCTTTGTAACACAGCGCTTACAAAATTTTGTAAAGACATTTTAATTTCAAGAGCTGACACGACCCCAGGTTAGAGAAAGCTTCGGTAAGCTATGCATTTAAGGACAAAATTCTTAAATATATATTGTAATGCTGTGTGTTACCTAAAAACCAGGGAACAGCAGTTAAAGTAAGGATGGGTTTTTTTTCATGGAAGCAAGAACTAAGCCCCCAGGTCAAGGAGATATTGAACCCTAAAAGTAATGCTGTTGGTGAACCCTGTAAGAAGTGAGGATTGTTTGAAAACATGCTCATGCTACATTCACAGGCAAAGACCTAACCCTTTCTTCTGCTCACACCCCTTCTCCTTTGTATCCATAAAACACATTTTGGTCATGAGAAGTGCCAATGTCTATTTATCTCAGAAATAAGTTCATATTATCAACTGTGTGTGCTATGCTGAGGCAACTAGGAGAAGCAAAATATCTCAGTATATTGTTTCATTCATAAAATGGGCTTTTAAAGAAAAAAAAAAGAGACAGTGACAGACAATACACTGAGTAGCAGCAACAAATTCAAAACACGTTATGCCAAAATTCCTAGGCGGTGATTTTACCATGATGTAGATACTAGTCTTCATGCTCTGTATCACCTTGGCCCACTCTGCCTCCCCTCAGTTCCCTGGTCATTTAAGTCAAGACAGTGGAGAAAGGAGGACTCTAGCATTACCTTTTCTTGTAGCCTGTGTCCTGGAACTCCCCCCACCCTGAGAAGATCAGACTGGTCTGAGAACTTTTATCCAGATGATTTAATGGTACCACAGTACTTTCTTAGTGTTTTAGGAATAAGTTTTGCATTATTATCGTAAGTGCAGAATTATTTCTCCATCCCTTCTCTAACTAAAAACTGACTACTTGAACAGTGGGGAGAAGTGGTTTATGTACAACTAGTAAATCTTAGCTGAGATTATCAAGTTGCCCATCTCCATGAGCACAAACAAAGTGATTGTTGGATTGGAGACAGGATCAATGCTGTTTTAATAGCTCCCATTCAACTGGGAACATCTTTGGATGAGGGAGGGAAGAGATGCAGCTCACAAGCCAGTCCTGGTGTGTTCCTCTGACAAGTGTTTAGAAAGTGGAATTACACAGAAGGTAGAAAAGGGCACAAAAGCGTAAGCAATGGATTTCGAGAGATTCAAAAAAGCCACCAGGGATACCAAGATGAGAGAGAAAAGGAACAAGTCTTGCAGCAGAAATATTGGATCAACTGTGGGCCTATAGTGGAAGAAAAACAGCACAAAAAGAATAATTCACATACGGAAGAGGCAGAAAGATTCAGAGGCAAATCTTCAGGAAAGAATCCTGGACATAAGCAATATTTATCTTGACTTCTAAGTGCTCCAAATCAACAAGCAGAACTGAGGCAGAGAGCCTATACAGATGGGGCAAAAGTAGATATGTTCATGTATCTTGCCTTCACTAAAGCACAAAGCACTGTTTCTGCCACCAGACTGCATCTCTGTTTGCTCTATCACCTGCCCCACCTAAGGCCAGAACCTTCTCAAGTTCCAGGCTGAAGCTTTTGTTCTGACCTTAAGGCAATCCTCAAGAAGATGTGAGAGACAGAGCCTACAGCAGATCCATAGTAAGGACAAAGTACTACAACTGATTAAGAAAAGCATGTGATTAAGGGCCTAGGTGATGGGGGACAAATGTAGCAGCTTACTAAATACCAGTTGGGCTAATTCCAACCACAGCTACACAGGCTTGTTTAAAGGATGTCAAAGGAAAATAGCCTGTTTTGCCACAACATTAAAAGTTTTCCTTAAAGTCTTAACAGATAGGAAGACAAGCAGGAGAAAGTTCTACTCATTAGCTACAGAAGATGCCTCTTCCCTTGGATTAATGAAAACCATTAGAGATGATATGACATCACAAACTTCCTTGCATATTTAGAAGTAATTTACCTAAAGGCATTTTAAGAAGCTACTTAGCACAGAACTCCTAGTCAACGTATTAAAGGTATTGCCGAACAAGCATGCACTCTATGATTCTGTTTATCTAGCTAGTTATTAGAGGACCCAAAACAATTCCATGAACTAGAAATGTATTAAGTCAGACCCATAAAAGGTAGTAGGGAAGTTGTTCCTATTGTACAGTTGTCAATGAAACAACACTAAATTCTCTCCTTGCTCCCTCTCATTGAAACATTCTGTCCAAGGTAGTCCTTAATGCGAAACACAGAACTTTTATTTCCTGTCTCTTTCTAAAACTAAATTTTAAGCTCTGTCTTACACCCAGTTTAACACATCTATAATTTATGCTCACAACTCACATACAGGCTGGGTGGAGAATGGATCAAGAGCAGCCCTGAAGAGAAGGACTTGGGGGTAACAGTGGATGAAAAGCTGGACATGAGCCGGCAGTGTGCGCTGGCAGCCCAGAAAGCCAACCGTATCCTGGGCTGTGTCAGAAGAAGTGTGGCCAGCAGGTCGAGGGAGGGGATTCTCCCCCTCTGCTCTGCTCTCGTGAGACCCCACCTGCAGTGCTGTGTCCAGCTGTGGAGCCCTCAACATAGGAAGGACATGGACCAGTTGGAACGAGACCAGAGGAGGCCATGGAGATGCTCAGGGGCCTGGAGCACCTCTGCTATGGGGACAGGCTGAGAGAGTTGGGCTTGTTCAGCCTGGAGAAGAGAAGGCTTCAGGGAGATCTTATCAAAGCCTTCCAGTGCCTGAAGGGGGCCTGCAAGGAAGCTGGATGGACACACGGGACTTTTCACAAGGGCCTGTAGTGGTAAGACAAGGGGAAACAGATTTAAATTGAAAGCAGGGAGATTTAGATTAGATATCAGGAAGAAGTTCTTCTTGGTGAGGGTGGTGAGGCACTGGCACAGGTTGCCCAGAGCAGCTGTGGATGCCCCATCCCTGGCAGTGTTCAAGGCCAGGCTGGATGAGGCTTGGAGCAACCTGGTCTAGTGGAGGGTGTCCCTGCCCATGGCAGGGGGGTTGGAACTAGATGGTCTTTAAGGTCCCTTCCAACCCAAACGAGTCTGTGATTCAAATGTGGAATCCAAAATACCAGGATCCTTCTAGGACTCCAGGATTAGCAAAGAAATTCACATTAATTCTGTGGGTTGTTGGTTTGGTGTCTCTTTTTGTGTTTGTTTTATTAAACTATTGATTTCATTATCAACTTTTTAAAAAAACATGTTTATATTGGCGTTGCACATATTAACTTGGCATTTCACAGTATTCTCATCTTGCTTTACCAACTCAACTCTTGTCTACCTTCTGCCTTCAACGCCAAATTTTAGAAAAAGTCAATTAGAACTCAGAACAAGCTTAAAATCTGTAGAAAGGGTAACTACCTACAAATTTTGCTTGATTCAAATTTAGATGTAGATATTGCTATTAATATCTACATTAACTTGTATAATCCAATAAACGAACACTTTTAAGCATCAAGAATACTGCTTTCAGATCATTCAAATCCTCTTTCCTTTCTTCATCTCAACCACTGCAGGAACAGCAATTTGAGAAGCAGAACTGAGAACTGCTGTTAGTTTATCAAGGCCACAGCGCAGTGTATTGAACAAAACTACCTCTTTTTTTTTTTTCCTTTGTACTTCCCCACCTTCTGTCTCTTGCTGTATATTTGCATTGCACGCTTCCAGTCCCACAGATGTTTAGTGCTGGGTTTGTGGTAAGCCTAGCTCTGTGTGAACCTGTCTGCTACTATCAAGATCCAGCTGCAAAAATACAAATCCTACCTGGATTAATGTACAGGCAAGGAGTGGGTAAGGACTATTATAAAGGTGGATTTTTGAAAATAAAATGCATGTTACAGTTCTCCTTCCTTACAGGAAAATGCATTGATAACCTGAAGATCAAATGTTGTTCTAATTTTATTATTCTGCTGTACCATTAAATTTCAAACAATGTTACCTTATAGGGGGAGATATGAGTGTCTGAAGGAAAGGCCAACATTCCCATCACTTGTCGAACCTCATCCAGCTGGCTTCCCTCAGCCTGACTGAAATGCTTTCTTGCATGTCTGAAATACAGAATTTATACCTTTATTTTACAGCCTTGTTTCTAAATCAAGTATATTTACATAATTATGTAATATTTCAGAGAAAAGCTCTAGAATTCCCTCTCAATACACAAACTCCAAAAGGTGATGCATTTAAAAGGCTTGAAAAAAATACATCCTGCAAATGTGAATGTGAGTATGACTAAGAATTAGCAATTTTACACTGTAATTTCTTAGAAACCAGAACTTCTTACTGTAGCATGAAGTCTTACCTCATCTACATCTAGAATGACAGATCCATCATGATTAGAAGAAATGCCTCTGCTTGCACAAGCTCAGTGTATCACACTTACTCCTTTGGCACACACTGGCAAGCGAGATAAATGCAGTCTGATAATCAGCTATTCCAAACCACTGAACATCAAGAGTGTTACAATATCTACCTTGTTTATACTGACGTTTGAGAAAATGTTTACTTTTGAATACTTTAATTTTTAATGGGCTGGAAGGCAATATCACTTTCTGCACAGACTACAAGAAACTGCAGGGTGATGTAGTGGAAAACACCTTGTTAATAACAATTTTTTTTTTTTGCCAGGCAGATAAATTAAGTAGAATATCAGTACAAGTTTTTGTACTTTAATGCATACTGATTATGACAGATAGACACAAAGCTGAAAACTTGGATATTTGAAAGGAGTGACAGAATTACCAGAAACCTATTTAAAGCAAAAAGACAAAATTTAAATATTTTTCAGGAAATTAATACCAAGAAACCTAAGAATTATCAGATAAGGATATTCAACTACTTTAAAACCACATATGAAAGCCTCCTCTATCTAGCCTTCCCAGTATCGACTTTCAAGTTGGATTTTAAGTGTGCAGGAAAACCCTCCAGCCTTTAAACTGGATGATTAGTTAGTTCAGCATTCCTTCTGAAAGCTCCTCTTTTCAGTGGTGCACAGATGCTGCAGAACAGACCGAGTATGGAATCAGCGCTGTACTGAGTTTCTGGCATTGCCTAAGTGTAGGAAACTCTTCCCCTACGCCGTATTTTCTCCACAGTTTGTACTACAGGGAAGATACTACATCATCTCTGAAGCACTCTGGTAAGTGTTTGCTCTTTTTAAGGTTTAAAGAGTCTTGTTAAAATCTATTTGAAGTTACCTGTAGGAATATACAATATTTGCCAATCGCCCTTTTCACAGGTTGAATTTAAAAAAAAAATCTGGGGTTTTTTTTTTTTTCCTGTTCTGCATTCCACTAACTAGACGTAGGTCATCAATACCATGAGAACAGTCTCCTTAGCAGTGTTGCAGTACTCCTACTTCCTCTCCCACCCAAATCAGGAAGCAATGGAAGTCATGTAGGACAGACTGTTTCCACCCGACTTCCTATTTTTGGTGAGCAATTCAGGAATGTAAACACTGTTCCCCAGGTGATTACCGTTACGAGAGCAGAAGTACAAAAGCCATGGCCTGAGAGAAGAGACTAGGCAGTGTGGACATATTGGAAGTGCTAGCGCAGTGCCACAGATGAAAGTGATAGGTTAGGCAACACAAACTCTTCAGACCTATCAGTTAAGCTGAGTTACTGTGTGTGCATACATGAGGGAGAAGAGCAAAACAAAAAACATTGAAAGAATTATTGCTGTGCACTTGCATTCTATGATGTTCAAACAGACATGCTACTTCAGCTTTGCGCCAGCCTCGTTAGTATTGTTGTCCTGCTCCCCATCAGGCCTTGACAATGTGCTTTTACAGACAGTGTTTCAACAAGACATCCCACTTACTTACAGGGAGACCCTGAGCTGCAGCAGGCAAATACTGACCAAACTTACTGCATGTGTTCAATAAGAGCTAGAATTAACACTTTTTGTGTATGCACGCGCTGGAATTCCAGAACGATTCTGGACAGTCTGTGGGGACAAAGTCCATCACCTTTTGTTTGAAACAGCCATTCCTCCAGCCCACACAGCTACAGCAGATATCTCCTACTTGACGAATCCAAGAATGAACTTGAAGATTTACAGTTTACTGCCTACTAAGGGTACATTAAGTTGTTAAAGTATAAGCTACACAGTGTGTATATGTATATCTACATATGCCTGAATATAAGAATGAACGTATTAACGGGCAGTAGCAATAACACCTTATGTTTGTGTTCTGTTATCAGAAAGGACTTGTTCTTTCTGACCGACACCTGAATGCCTTTATCTCGGAGACCATTATGACTACTGGCAAAATTGATACTCCAAGTGCTCACAAGTTTTATTATATTCATACATCTGTTCAACCCCACCCCATAAAAAAAAATAAAGGAAAACATGTTCATTCACCCATGTAGGAGAGAAATTGGCTAAAATAGACTCTGGCCACTTTCTCCTAACTCTGCACATCATCAGCTGTTTATATTTACTTCTTTTGTCCTGTATATCCTAGGAACAAGAAGTGCACAGGGTGTCGTGTTAAGCTTTTAGCTAAGAACTGTGTGTATCGGTAGCACCCCATATGAGCAGAGTGGCAGAGCGCTGTCAGATTTCCCAGAATGAAATTAGTGAGAGCCCCAAAAGTGTGAGATTAGCATCATTCATTGTTACTGTAATAGGTATGAGCTTTACAAACAAAACCTGAAGAGACTGTGGGAGTTATAATGATACTGGGCAAAAAACTTTGTGATGAGCTCAAGAGATTCACTCTTTGTATTCAAAAAATAGTTTTTGTACATTCTTTCTTGAAACATGTGCTTTCAAGACCACTCTGATAAGCTACCCGAGAGGAAGGTCTGTTTGTACTCATATTCTAAAATGCTACAGAAATTCGAACACTTACTAAGTAAGATGTATAATTTTAAAGCTCACATCAATTTTACCCTAAAAGCAATATGTCACTTTACAGGTTCTCAGCAGGCAGTAAGCAAAGCTTTCAAACTTATTTAAACACCAGCTGCGTTGCAACAAAATGCCAGTTCTCCGAGTTCCACTCATACAGGAAACTACTTTGTAAACAGGCTCTTTCTCTGCTTTCTAATGGATGCCTGACCTATTTATTGCACCATGGACACAATACTGAAAGAATCCTGCTGCAGGCACTTAACAGAAGCAAGCTAATAAAAACACAAGTTGCAAGGGTTTGCTACAAGCAATGAGATTTATGCTATACCTTCCTGAAATAAATTCCCTTATTCATCACACACTTATTTGGAAGGAAAGTAGAACAAAATGGTGAAAACTAACATTTTTAAGCCATGATTTAAGGAAAGCATCGAGGTGTTGAACTCTGCACAAAATTATCAAAACTCACAGAGTTTAAAAAGGAGTGAATTAAGACACAGAAGGACTTCTATAGCTCTTTTCATTTTACAGGAAGTTATAAAGTTAAAGCAGCATTGTTATGACTGGCAAGTTATAATTGCCAAGTATAAAATACATGTCAACCCTGGATTTTAGTCCTAACCACATTCAATACAGATACCTGTTTGCAATGTAGACAGGAGCTGTAATGTCTCAAACCTCAGAGACGATGGAAGTACAAGTTATCCCATGCCAAGAGTGCTCTTGAGGGCTGACAACTTGCAAATTTTACCAGTTCTGATGTGGAAAAGGGATCAGAGGGAAACAAATATCTAGTAACAACAATAAAATATAGAATGACCTTAGCTATTTTGTCCCAGTTCTCAGCCTATCTCCTTATTTCAGCTCTATGCCTGCCCTCTGGTTTCCAAGCTACATAAGGAAGCTGGAGCTCAGAGAAAATAGTTTTAGAGCATGGACTACTCATTGTTAAGATGCATGACTGCACAATTTGGCAAAGAGGCAACCTTAGTAGAGAAAAAAGCTAAAGGCACAAAGGCACAGGATTCATTGGATATAAAGAACACCATGGGCTTCAGAAGACAGATAATGTAGGTGGAGTCTTTCATCCTTTTCATAAGTACTAAGGAATTGTCAGGTACTTCAGAACTCTGTCAAAGGGTAAGTGCACAGATCTAAATACTAGCATGCAGGGGTTTAAAATTATTTAATTATTAACATTAAGTTAGCTGGAGTTTATCAGATTACATGTTTGCATGGGCTGGGACCAAAACAACGATGATTTAGGTTTAAGTAGGGCAAAGTAAAAACGATATGAGTTAGTTCAAAGCAAGCAACACATCTGAACGAAATCAGAAATAACACTAAAACTTTAGGTGAGCAATTTTGGGGGTGGTATTAGTAATAGACTGGCCTCTTCACTTACCTGCACTACCTTTTCCTTCATCCTTGTTTTTAACAAAGTCCTTCTCACTCATTCTATTCAAGAAAAGTTATGTGATGTGGTTTGCCCTGCAGAACAGTTTCTACACCTACAACTTGGGAATGCACAGGAATGCTTTCAGCCTGTGCTTCTATTACGATACTTTATGCGTTTTCTCTAGGTCTGTGCTCCGCTGACCAAAAAGCAGCTTTGCCACAAACAAGCCTCCTGCTGGTTTCAGTTTCTGGGGTACATGGTATGGCTTTAAAGGGAGCAAGACTTGCAACTTCCTTAACATAAAACTTGCCAGAAATGTTAAATGGTTACACTGTTATCACTGAAAGGTATGCGCAAAGCTTCAGGTCTGGTCATAAAACTTGCCATCTCTCCCTAGGTTTAAATATGTCTTATAAAACAGAAGCAGCCGTGAGGTTCCTCTCTCCCTTGTCCACGTGTAAGCTTCAGTAGCTCTGCCACCTGCACCAGCATCAGAGTTTGTGGTGCTGGCAAGATGACTGCTTATCAGAATTATCAACATATTTTATAGTCCCAGTATCAAGATTCCACTCATTTCAGCAGAAGTGGTTTCCTGAACATTATTCCAGCACCTTAAATCATCCACTAACTTAAAAGAACAGATTGCTTTGTGTTCTGAAATTGTACGTATTGCCAGAAAGACTGTCTCGGAGTTCAAGCCAGGCAGTTACACTTTCTTCCCAAAGTAGTCCCCACTGAACTAGTTCAGAAGAGGTAAAAAAGGATATAGAGTTTGTTTCCTCATTTGGGGCCCAGGCAGCCGACTGAGGGTAACAATCTAGCTTGTTATTCTCACTGGCAATACAGAACTCCAAATTACCCATTCAGTACAGAAGGTGAAAGTGGCCTCATGCATAACTCGCAGAGCAAAAAGTAAAACAGAAGAGAATTCAGTCAAAAGGGAGACATTAAGCTTTAGATGGGCATTTCATTCATCTTTTAGCATACTGTGTGATTAAAACTGCAGTGAGTTTCTATGAGAAGCTAGCTGTATCTCTTGAAAATGAGTTAAGGGTAAATATGTTCATTACATTGTATGCCACAAAAAATACAATTGTTTTATAAAACAGAATTCAAACACCTTGATTTTGAAAAGTAAGAAGATGACGTGTTTCAGAAACAACATTCAAGGTGTCATTTCACAGATGAACCTTTTAAAAAAAACCCTTACTTAAAAAAATTCAACCCCAGCTTAAATCCAAAGACTGATCCCATTGCAAGATCCTGTATAGCAGTGGGGCTTCTGGGCGTTGCAATAACAGTCACATTTCTAATGAAGCACACCACCATCTTGTTAAGAAAATTGTTAGGTAAGCATCCTCATTTCGTACCTCACAGCATCCAGTCTCTTGTTCTGTCGAATGAGCTCAATGAACTCCTGAATCCTTAGGCTGAACTCCAGACAGCTCTGGGATTAAAGACAAGACAGGGTCTTAGATGGTGCCCAAACTGCACTGCACAGTATGTTAAGTACTACAGGTGCACAACAGAAGAGTGTTAATAACATGCAGCCTTGTTTGCTTGCTTTTAGGCATTCATATAAAAAAAAAAGTTGAAATGCTGACTTGATGGACATCAGCACAGAGATCCCTAAAAGCAAGCAAAAACCTCCTCCTTTTGCCTCCTTCAAAACCTCAATATTTAGCAGAGATGACATTTTTCCTAATGACCAAGCATTGTTATGCGAGATGCAAGTGACAGTAAGAGGCAGTTCCTTGGTACTTTCTTACATTTTGAAGTAGTAGATTCAACAGACTTCTGGGGCTATGCAAAAAAGAGACCTCTCAACAAGAGAGGTCTACCCCAAAGACTGCAGGGACAAAACAAGCCTTTGAACACTATTTTGAAAGTGCCCAGTATTAACAAAAAAACAGCACGGAGTTTAAGCTGCCGCAATCCCCTCGCTCCCTTTTGTCAAACTTCTATCCCACTGCTCTTGTCAAGTATCTAAAAGCCATGCTGGACAAGTCTCAAACTAAAAAAAAACCCAACCAAGTAGCATTTACTGATTTTTGGAAAAAGGTAAAATTTGAAGCCTAACAAAGTTGATTGTGTCCCTTTAAAATCAAATTCCATCACCAGTTCACAAAAATCTATAAACCCAATTTTGAATATGTGGAATTAAAAAGATTCCCCCCCCCGTTGAAAGAACAATTCCCTGTGCTTCTTTACAGGGAGACAGTCAACTGTATTACCATCTTAAGAGAATAATGAAAACCCAAAGACCTCTGAATCTTGAGAAGAATTATATTCCTTGAGTTACCCTGCTCCATTTTGGCTAACGTTTTTTTTTCTTCCTCCATGACTCCAATGAATAGCTGCATTTGTTTATTGTCCATCAGCACAGAAATATCAAAATTCCTCAGTGACTTCAGTAGGAATGTGCGCAAGTCCAAATTTGTATCAGCTAACTGCCTGGGGTTACTAGTCACACGTTGTAACAGTTGCTTATTTTACAATTTGAAATGGAAGCCATTTTGACATAAAATGATGCTTTCTGTCCTATCTTAAAATATATTTTAAGTAATAGAAAATTATTTTCCAACTATGCATTTTTATGTACTCAAACCCATGTTTAGCAGAGAATAAAGTTTCTTCTCTACTTTATTTGGAATTTTAAAATAGGACTATTTTAAAACACCTTGTTGTTAAATCTACACACCACCATAATTTAGAATTTTACCTTAGTTCCTTTCTACTAAAAAAGTGATCAAGGTTTTCAACTGTTAATGATATAAATCCTAGGGCTTAGCATTTCATCAAAATGTTCCAACAGCAAAAACCCCACATCCCAAAACAATCTTCAGAGTTAGTTCTGTTTTGATGACCCTTCAAGTAAGCTGCAGGCCAATGGCTGTAAGGGTTCTGCAGACAAGTAACAAGAACAGAGTCCTAGACAATCAGACGATGCACACATTTCAACTTCGCGTACCCTCAAACAATTCCGCAGCAGCTATCCACAACACTTCAGACACCTCACATCTGTAAAGGCTATAGCACTATGTGTTCTCCCTGGCCAACCTACAGTTCAATTTTTAGATTCAGCTTGCGTGAGGGTGATGGCTGGGATTTCGTAACATTAACACTGATGAGTAGCTAAGCAACCAGAAACAGAAATGTTCATTTGCGTTTCAGAAAGCAGCACCATGATTTCTCTTCTTACAGTTCTTGATCTCACAGCCTTAGCTTTGTTTTGGGTTTTTTTGTGTGGTTTTTTTTAAATTTATTTTTAAAAATAATAAAAAAGAGTAGGGCTTGCAGAAACAGATTTTTGTTGGTGTTTTCCAAAGAGAGGGACAGGGAATTTTTGTCCTTATTTATTGTTTGTTGAAGACTAGTGATGAAAAAAATATTCAGATTATTTCTTATATTACTTGACATATTAGAATTACACAAGGGGGATTTTTTAGCAGTATAATTATGCAGCAGTATTTACATACCAATTCTGGTTTTCCTTTAATGGTTTCCATAACAAGATCATCATTTTCTTTAGAGTAATCACTGGCCGTTTTACTTTCGCGTCCCATCTTCGGTTCGTTCTCATTTTGGCGCTCCTGAGTGACAGAGAATGTCACTCTCTGCTTATCATTGAGTGCACTCAAGCATTTTTGGTTAAAGAAAGCACTTATTTTTAAACTAAGACACAAACATCTTTGAGGGAGGCAGGGATTTTGGTTAATATCAGTTAAAAACAGATTTCTGCAAGCCCTATAAAAGATCACGGCACATTTTGAAATGCAGACTTTAAGAGAAAAGGAAATGCAAACCAACTGCATAGGAACAAGTATACAGCGTGTTCAGGTCGTGGCACTCAGTGGCTAGAGGAAGACTTACTGTGTTTACTGTTTGATGAGACTCAGGTTTTATTTTTAAAAAAAACACAACCCCATTTCAACAGCAGTTTCTCACAGAAAGTTAGTTCTTTGCTCGTTTTATTTTTTTTTTTATATACAACACTTAAAAATACTAAGACAAAAATGTGTATGAGACTTATCTCAGTGTTAAGCCCGAGGACACAGATTTACCAGTTAATCTCACTCTTAAGATCTTATCTTGATATATAAGCTGTGTTATATTCTCAGCAGAGTGCAACAAGATATAAATGTAAGTTCACATGCATCAAGACGCTGCATACTTCTGCATTTAGATGCTTGCAAATCACGTTAAAGCCAGCCGAATACTATTATTTTATTGAAGTGTAATTTGTTGAGACAACACTTGCATTCAATAAGACAACTGATCACGCAGTTTCAGGTTTGGCATTTTTGTGAGGTAGTTTAGCTCCAACTACCTACACCTTCTAAGTGTTTTGTGCTTACTGTCCTTACTTTTATGCAAGGCCTCATTCAAGACCTACAATTTAAACCAAATTGACCACATCAAATACCGAAGGCATTTAGAAAACATTCAGAAAACTATTGAAGAAAAACATGAACATGTTACATTTTCATACCTTCATTTTTCTGAGCCTGGATTTGTTATCATGACACCAAGCCAAGCAAGTCATAGTCTCTTGTCTTTCCAATGACTCTTCCACTTCTTTAGCAGTCAAAAACATCTCAATGTTTACCAAGTCCTTCAAAAACAAAAAGGAAAGCAGGTCTTGTTAACTGTACTGATACTTCACACAGCAACTCACTCAGAGCTGGAATACAGAGATGCAAAAGACTGGTTTAGAGACCTCTGGTTTTTAGGATAGTACTTTTTATAAAGACATTATAGTATATTTTAAAGACTGCACTTCCATGCACCAAGATATTCTGATAGTGAGATAGTGACAGTATTTTCCTGATCCTACTTATACAGCAGAACTAGAGAAAAAGAAAGAGTAAAGATTAAACCTAGGATCTTTGCACAGGAAGCGATCACATGCCATGATCACTTCAGTGCAGTTCACACTTCCAGGAGTTCCTGGTTTCCTCAAAGCTTGGTCTACTACATCAACTGGGTCACGACTATGTCATAACATTTGCTAAAGTGAGCAACAACTACATAACCTGGTCTAGTGGAGGGTGTCCCTGCCCATGGCAGGGGGGTTGGAACTAGATAAGCTTTCAGGTCCATTCCAACCCCAACCAGTCTGTGACTGCACAATAAAAGAGGAGAATCTAAGTCTACTTTACCTAGCCATCTATCACTACTGAGTTTTAAGAATCCTACAATGGTCTGAGGTTTCCGATATATTTTTCTCACTTCCTTCATGCGTAAGCTGCAGATCTTCAATTGCTTACAAGTTCTGCCTACGACATCCAACACTGAGGCAACAAAACAAAGTTACTATATTAAAAAAATGTTCTGCAATGGGTGGGCCACAAGATTCCTTAAGTGCTTGTCACAAGCAGATGTTCTGGAAGAAAAAGCAGCAATCAAGTACGAAATCTGCACAGAGATAACCTGTTAATATACCTATGCTGTTCATAATTATCAGTAGTTTTACACATTTATACCAGTCAAGGCAAACACTACTGAACACGGTTTAAGAATTAGAAGGGTATTAAAGAATTTCTCCCTTCCCCCATATATTTCTGTTGAAAAACAGACTTAAGTAGATGTTCCCAAACAATACGAATTGGATCCATTCTGAATTGGCACCACCAGAAGTTATTTCAGAGCTGCATAAATATTACATGCTGTGACAGTTCATGCTTTGCTGAAGAAAATACACTGTAGGAAACCATAATTCAATACACAAACAGAAATTCAGTACTGGAGTATTTGATTAATATGCACTCTAATTTTGAACAAGTTCATTTTTATGTAGACTTCACAGCAAAATGATGAAAATTATACAACTGAAATGCTGAGTATCACAAATGCTAGAGCAGTTCTAGTGAACAAAACCACTCCCAGAGGTAGATGGTATTTTCAGCTGTTAGAACAGCTGAATACACTTAGTCTTAGAATTTACACCTTCCATGAGACAAAGCTAAAAAATAGAAGTGTATCAGGCATATCACATTCACATATTGCATTTCATTAGCCAATTTTTCCTTATTAATGCAAGTCTAATACTAATATTATTGGAAAAGTGGATCAGATCACGCCAGGTCTGTCAGAATGGTTATTTACAAAAACGTAAACAAGACGTAAGTATTTCTGAAGCCCAGCACAAGCTGCTGCTTTTACTAAAGCTCTCTTTCACAACTTGAATGTTAGTTTCAAAACAAAGCATTAAGAATAGTTGACACGCAACTACATTTTATAGATGGTATGATCACAGCAACAAAACCGTTATATCATCAAATGAATCAAGGGCCTCACTTGGCGCTAGTGGTACCAAATCCAGGTAAGCCAGACTGAGGCCAGAGCTAAAGCAGTTACAGGTTCACAGAACAAAATTAAGATTGGGATTTCACTGACTCCTGTATCCCCTAAAGGATAAAACCTAATAATCTATTTTACCCATGTGTTGGTAAGTGGACTGAAAGCATGCCAACCTATTCCACAAAAGGATTTCACCCCTGCCTTTCCCCCCCCCGCCACCCCTTTAATTTTTTCCTACAAGAACATGAGAGCAATCTTCCCTTTTGGTAGTTTAAAGTTCATCTGATATGGTCAAGTGGAAAGAAGTAGTGCGTTACTCCCCTGGGCACGATAAGGTGACCATATAAAAACCTCTTGCCTATGTAACTCATCTGTACAAGTAATCTGACATATAATGCATTCATTATCTTGCTTACATATTTTTTCCATACAACTGCTGAATGGAAAGACAATTCGAGTTAAACAACATCTCCATACATGTCCTCAAGCTTATTTGAGCTATGTATCCTCTTAATGAACAGCATTTGCTTTTACACCAAATTAAACCAAACCTATTTCTTCTACATTAAAAAAGGACTGGATATGCTAGGCAGAAACAAATTACTGTTTTAAACTATAAAAAGCTAAAAAATGAGATTAAGTTTCATCACCAAAAAAAAAAAAAAGCCCGAGGGCTGCATTCATGTTAAGTCAATGAGCTCGCAAAAGAATCCCAACTATATGCACTAATCAATCAGGTGTTGGAATAGCAACCCTCAACTGTGAGCAGAAAGACTGAAGTTGCTGCTGAGGTAGATGAAACTCAAAAAGAGAATTCTTACATTCTTTTCAAAAATTTAAAATAAAAAAGGTTCTATTTGGTAAAGAAATACTAATTAGACTCATGGTTGCCAAAAGAAGTCAAAACTTGGCAACCATCTATTAAATAGTCTGTATCCAGAAAACAGGAGAACATTTTTAATTAAAAGTGTTTCTTTCAGAACTAACAATCACATTTCAATTGTACCAATAAATGGGATTTTCTTCTCTGTTGACTGGATAGAAAGTTAGGGAACAATATAAAAAGGCATTAAGAAATCCATTTGTAGGTACAGAAATAGCTTTTACATTCGATAAAGAGTAATTAATGATGCAGACTGATAGAAAAAAGACACACACAATAAGGCAATAAATCTTTAACATGTGCTCATGTCACCCAATTTTTTAAAAAAAATCTGATAATGCTTTCCTATCTTCCTTTTTTGGTGGTGCCTACTCTTGATGCTTCTCCATAGTGTATTTCATTAGCTAGGACTAAGGAAATAGAAGAACAGAGTATTAGAGGATTATTTGGTTTTATTAAAGCCAGCACAGCTCTTCTACAGAGGCCAGTACTGGAGTACTACTTGTTTGCCACCTCTGGTATGGATGGGAACCAGTTAACAGCATTAGCAGTTCTAAGTCACATCTGATGTTCCAGTCAAAAAAATCCCCATTAAGGCCCCAGTCCTGAAGAGTTTTCTGAAGGTATTCTGCAATTCAGAGCTGCTCAGGCTGCAGACCATACAGAAAAATTGTTTGTCTCTGTTCCTGAAACGGCATTAAGATTTAATATGCTGTTACGAAGAGCCTCTTATATAATTTGTTTACATATAAAATTGAGTGAATGTAAACACGCAATTTTAGAGAAATATTGCCACCAGTTCTGCAGGTGGAGAAAAAGCTGAAGCGAGAAATCTATTGCCGCACGCTCCCCTCTAACTGACACTGCATTCAGCATCATGGCAAATGTTTTCTGACTTGTAGATAAATTAAAATGCAATTCTGAAGTCTTTAATTACCATCTTTTGCAACACTGTCAAGTCTTTCTTCATTTCACAATTTCATTTTTCACGCTGTAAAAGCGACTGCAATGCCTGGCTTCCAGTAAGTACTGCAGAAGTATGGGAGAACCCTGCACTGCACACAGATAATTTCAGTACTGTTATCGAACCATAACTCCTCGCACAGTCTTCCTAGCCTACCGTGCATCACTATGATAATTCCACCTATATTACCTTGCCATAACTTGCTTACAAATGCAGAATTCCTGACCTTGGGTAGGAAGCCTGATTAGCATCAAACTTAGGTTTAGTTTGGCTTTTACAACTGGACTGAAAAACAGTTTCAAATGGCCCAAGTAGGAGAACTCCACCCATAAGTATTACTATCATCCAAACATTAAAGAGGGAAATCGCAGCATAAGCCACCTTCTTCCTTTTAATACAAGCAAGGAAGTACTACCCAGGTTTTCCGATTTCTGCTTAAAAGGCTAATGCACTAAAATGAACTAACCTTCCCTTCTATTCAACAGTCACCAACCAGGCATCAGAAGGGTAACTACTTAAGCACTGGATGAACTTCACCATAAAGGACTATTTAATTCCATTGCAACAGTGCAGACTTTAGAGAAAAACATTTATTATTAGAGAAAACTGCACACGAAAGCTGAAGACACTTAAGTGAAATCAGACTTCTTTAAATAAAGAATACATCTATCCATCACCCTGAGCTCTGCCTGATTTACATATATATAGCTTTTAAAATATCACTGCTTCTTTTTAAGCTGCAAGTGCCTCCAGGGAGAGAGGTTACCAACCCTACAATTCTGCACATAACTCCAATTACTAAGGCATAAAATACTATAAAGAATGAAGATTTCTTTAAGATGATTATTACTACATATATACTCCTGGCCAACATAAAAGCTGTATCTCTGTATGGCATTTCCATTTGCCGAGATGGGTTCTTAGTAAGAACTTTACAAGCATGTATATGCACATCCCTCCTTTGAACAGCTTTTGGACTCTCTGGTCAGAGTGAGCAGGAGTTGACATGGGCTGAATTCTCAGGGGATTGCATTCTTTGCCAGGTTTCTCTCCATAGCAGTGTCCTGTTTTCAGGAGACTCCAGCACCTCCCCTTAACTGGAGGGAAAGGTTGCAGTAAACACTAGTTATTTACATGAGCTGGAAAGATCTGCTGCAGGTCTTCTTCACAGAGGGGGGAATTCAGAATAAAGCTTACATCAGCTATAGGACAAACCTGCAGCAAGCCAGGCTCCACGAGTTCTAGAAGCCATGGAATAACTGCTTTGTAATATAAAGTAATCACTACTCTGAACAGTACTTTCAGGCATCAAAACAAAGATGAAAATGGGCCCAGAATTTCATGAATTCGCAGGGTGGTGCTACATACAGGAAGAAAGTGATTCACAAAAACACAGTGAAGGTTGTATGAAGAATACCTGTGAAATAATGAGAGGGTGTGTACAAAGGTAGCAGGGTAATTTGTTTCTAACTGGTAGATATTTTAGCTTCACATGAATTTAAAATTAAACACATCTATGTCTACTGCAAAGTTGTGAACCAAGTAAGAATCTGGCAACCATATACTGAAGTGTGGAGTACCTTTAATTTAAGCCTTAAGTCTGTACTTTAAGGTCCTAACAGTTAAAAGAATTCAGTAGTGAATTGGAAATAAACAGTAGTAGTTCCACGTATTTATAGAAATTAAGTAAATACAAAATAGCAGAGTCTTGCTAAAAATTATGAATACCTATGAAACTTGTTTGCCTTTCTTCTTTGGTAGGAGTTGTGCAACTTCTGATCATACGCTCAAGTATTTGCAAAGATTCCTTTTATTCCGGAAGACCTCAAGCAAACTTCATTCACTACAAAACAACCTCATCTCAGTAGTCAGGTATCAAAGTTCAGCAACAGTAACCCCATGGAAGAGTTTTGGTTTAGTCACATGGTAGGAGTGACCTCCTCAAACACAGCATTTGAGTGTCACTGGGATGCCTTTAGAAAGCTCTACCTCTCTACTGAGATCAGCACGTAGGTAGAAGACTTCATCCAACCACCTTTCTTTAAAAAAGTGAAACATATTTACATTGCAACTACAGCTCAAGCAAATTAAAGTTTTCTGCTTCAGCTACAATAATTCATTAGTTTCACACTCATAGCTAAAAGACAGCAATAGGTAGATTAGTCTGAGAGGTAGAGTTTGTTTCATAGCAGACAAAAATTTGAACTTCACTGCAAATCCTGTTTTAAAGGGTCAGTAATGATTTTCGCTAAGACAGTGTTTTGATTACTCCCTTCCCAAATAGAAACCCCAAACTCTTCCATACACAGTTTCAGACCTGGATGCATGGCTCCATCACTATTCACCAGATGCAAAGTTGCAACTTTTTTTTTTTACATAAAATCAAAAGCAAAGTTTAAAACCAACAAAAGCATGATTTATCTAGTAGCAATACAGTTTTTGCTCAGAATTTCTGCAGTGTTTGTGTGAGGGGTTTAATTTACGTAACATTTTAAGATTTGGAGCAATCAGGTCAACAGTCATTCCTCTCCATCAGTCTCCACTCTGAACATGAGTTGAAGTACTTTCATTTTATGACATCTCCAACCACAGGTCTGGAAAACTGTCAGAAGGAACACATGATAACCTCCCTTGGAGTCACATGAACATTTAGGTATTAAAATAACATCCAGAATATTTCACACATGAAATGTGAATCTCTAACAAGGCTCAAAACCAAACAGAAACAAGTACTAAACCAAGCAATACTTGATATTTGCAAATCCCCCATGAGCTATCCTCAAAACAAGATGATTCATCCAAAAAGAAATGTTAGGCTTACAAGAAGATAAAAAAAAAAAAAGATTTGATTCAGGGGAAGAAAAGGTAGCATGTTGCAGAGCAGAAAGCTTCCTTGATGGAAAAAACCTAATAGTCATTAAACAATCTGTTGTATAAAATAGGTGATTCATAATATCATGCTGTTTATGTATTTTTTTAAACAAACAAATTGTTTATTTTTAATTGCTTACTAGCATCGATATGAAATTGAAAATAGGCCAGCGTGCCTCCAGCTATCAGTGGCTTGTTGCCAAGAGTATGTACCAATGACAGTTTTAGTAAGATTGACTATCTACACATATTACATGTGTAAGAGCACAACCTGCACATTAAAGTGCATCAGCAAAGCCTTTCAGTATTCAGTAATACAGTAAGCATTCACTTAAGCTACTTGTATACGAAATACAATAAACACTCACTTAGACCACTCTAAAACAACAACTTTAAAAAAAAAAAAGCTGTGTTGTTTTCAATGACTACTCAAGTACTGAACTGCACACCCTCAATTTGCAACCTAACCCTCAGTATGACTTAGGACATACCTGCAGAACTGAAATAGAAATGCAATAATGAACAGTTATAAAAAAAAAAAAGGTCAAATTAGTCTTCTGTATTAATAAATTAGTTTGTTAAAGCTTCCTCTGATGAATACAAAGCAAGCCCAGGGACTATCTAGCAAGCCAGGGACTATCATTACACAACTTAGGAAGAACACAGTAACACTGCCTACTTGGAAACATATATGGAAAGAAAGGGTGAGATGCAGACCAAGAGTCAGACAGGGTGATAGGTTTCAATGGCAGTAACATGGAGAAACATTGCCCTGGAAGTCAATTCCTCTGCCCCTATATAAGGGGAGGAACAAAATGCTGCTGGTTACAAGGAAGGTCCTTCAGACAGAATACAGAGTATATAGAAACTGCATTGAGATTGAAGGGAAACAAATAATTTAGAAAACAATGCAACAGATGGTGACTATATAGTAACATCAGTTACTGAACGTCAGTTAAAATGAGGCACAAACTAACATTAAGAGGCCTCCTCACTCTGTGCTCACAAAATAATGTCTGAAGTTCATTAAGCTACTGCTAAGTGTTATAATGCTACACACATTAAGAGGATTACAGAGAAAATAAACAGAGTAATTGACAGAATGTCCTACTCAAAAGCCAGCTGCAGAGTTTGTTGTTAGAAACAAGTACAGCCAGCCAAACCACAGATTCATCAACAGAAGAGACAGAAAAGTTTTTGTCTACAAAGTAAACACAGTATCCCACGGTGTACAGTCCAGCTGCCACAGGAGAGCATCTTCCATGACCTCCGTGTAGCACAGACCTTTTAATTTTACCTGCTTATTCTTCAAAGAACCCAGTAACGTGTATTGGCTGATTATCTGTCAGAAGATTGTCTTGAGCATTAGGAGATGTTGGTACTTCTTTTGGAAGTTGGTTCTAGTGATCAAATCATGTTCTAATCTTGTGCCTGATTTCAACCTTTACTTTTTCTGGCTTCTGATTCCTCCCTAAGCCTTTTTGATTATGAAGCTCCACGGTATATGATTTTAGCTCTCATACCTAGCAAAACCACCCATCCCTTTCCATTTTTCAGACATCTCCCTCCAATTTTTAACAGCTTTCCTAAGGTGTGGTCACCACAATGATACATATTCTGGCACCAAGTGCTCCAGACCCAGATAAATGTTTCATCCCCCTACTTTTGCTCACGCACAGAAGGCACTGTGGTAGACCCTCACAGCTGCAGCTAGCACTGAGGTTGGTTTTTAGCAATCTGTTTTCCTGATGCACCCTCTGCTCCTGCCTCAGCAATTTCAGTAGCTCAGCAAATGGTTGCACCTTACCCAGCAGTACGTTGTACCATGTTAAGCACAGTAATAAACAACTATGCTGGAGTAACACTACAAAGCCTCTAGAGCTTAAGATGCATCACTGAGTAGGGAAAAATATATCCTCTGGTCCTAGCTTTACCTTGACCATTTTTCTGTGGTAGCCTATTCCAGTAGAAGACAGACAACTAATCCTTTGCTTGTTGAGTGTGAGCCCTGCAGCTTCTGTCCAAGCAGGATCTGTCTGTATTAGCAGCTACACACATGCACAGAAAGTGAACTCCTGTTAGCTGGTACAGTAATAACCAGAAGCATTAAATGTAAAGTAACATCTACACCCTGAAGGACTGCCTGGCAGGAAGAATGTATAATAAGAAAATCAGAGGCATAACTGAAACCAAACCTTTTCTATATCTAGGCAATCTACAGGTGATGACACCACTCTCCCTTGAGATAAAATTTCAATTCAAGAGTCTTTCTTGAATCACTAGCCTTCCAGACTAAGCATTTTGTAATAAATCAGCTCTATTATGATACACTACAGGTAACCCATTTTGCCTAAAAGGACTGAAAAAAAATAGACATTGAACATCACAGCACACTTCATGTTGTTGGCTTTTGAAGTGTCAAATGATCTGTAATGAGAAAGTTTGTTATTCTGCATCGATCTTGACTATTTCACATTTACATAATTCTAATTCCCAACGATGCTTGAGACAAACTGCAGATCTAAGGCTGTTCAGGAATTACAGCACTTTGAAATTCAGATGAACACACCCAGACATTCATTATACCAATCTAGGGAAAGTTGCCATGCCTACGCTGTGAACAGCCAAAACACATTTACAGGAGTTTCTGAGCTGCTCCTCTGTAGCCTAGTATGGTACGGTAACTCAAAACAGCACAAGTTAACAACCTGGCACCTAAGTCAGTCATGCCAGTTTAGGAGCTCCTTCACATGCAACTGTCTTCAATGTCCCTAGTGTGGGAACAGCAAGTCAGAGGAGAGGGACACAAATAGCTCCAGACAAAAGACACCTTTTGCCATTCAGCCCACACTCAAAAGTCAGCTTGTCTATGTTGTGCATGACAGTGAAGCAAAGAATACATTTCAGCATTATGCTGAATCACATTTACCTATTTGAAATGGAAGTGTTAAGAACAAACTTGTTTTGATGAATTAATTTTGTACGTATTTGTGTTTGCCTACAAGCCATTCTTTGACTACGTGTCTTAACAAGGAAGATTTCCAAGTGTACACTACTAAGAGAAGTACTTATTCAGCTTTTAAGATCATACAGCTTCATTTACTCAAGTTTTTCTAAACATTCACATGAATTTCTTACTGAAGCAATCACGTTACTGACATCCATCATGCTCAAGTATTAAAAGTTTACTTATCCAATGCTCTTCAACTGTAGTACATAGCTTGTTTGTTACAACTATTTCAGATCTAAATCTAGATTTAAGTTCCACTCAGATTCCTTTAGGTTCACTCTAGACTTAAGTTTTCACTCCTGCTTCACTTAGCCATGTAAGTTAAATCCAAATAGCCATTTCAGGCTTTTTGGGGGAGCTGACTGGTAGAACACAGCTATACCAAAACAAAGCACATGCTTATTTCTTCCATGCATATATACTACTATTCAGTCTACTATGATGACAGTCTATCAGTTCTCAAAGCGGAATGCAGCTCTAGCAGTGTTAAAACTCAGTGGAGCACAGATCAGTCTTCAGAAACACAGCACTCTTACCTGCATGTTCCTCCTGATGTGCAGATCTGCCTGCAGTTGTGGGCATTCACTGACCACTGAACACCTTTATCCTGCACATCCTGCAGGGCAAGAGCGCCAGCTACACAGGCATAAGAAACTTTCAGCCCAGTCGGACAGGCAAAGAATCAACTTAAACAGGACACTTTCCTTAAAAATCCAAGCAGCTCTGGGGCCAATACCATATGCTCTCCTCTGTCAACAGCCAGAAAGTGAGACCTAAGCAAACCTAAACCTATCCCATTTTGGTTGGAATAGTACAAGTCCTAGTGAGCACTTTTCATTCAGTTTAAGACTTAATACTGTTCCTGTTTGCGATGCTCAGATGTGCAGGTCATTTTCCATCTCCCATTTTTTTTTTAGAGAGTCATGAAGTAGGAACAGTTATTTTGGTAAAAGATGACTTTAAAATGGTAGACTTCAGTAATATTTTGCCCCATAACATACGAAGAAATCATTCAGCAGTTTTCTGCTGAGATCTCAACTGAAGGATCCATTCCACAGTGCTGAGGAACACTGCTTTAGAAAGCAAGGAAAGAACCTTTAACTTTGGGGTTGAAAAAGGGATCAGTGATGTAGAATGGCATGAAGAAGCTATCAGATACTTGGTTAAAAGTCATGCAGCTTGACTTAAAGAATTCAAGTTTCTCATAGACATTATATAAGATTTCATGACTTTCCATAACAAAATTAAGGTGATGGAACAGACCTGAATTTGTTGCAGGTATTTTGCCAGATACTCAGTTAGGCTAATCCATTCAAAACTGTTTCTGAATTACAAAAACTGAAGCTGTGTTTATGCAGTTAGATGAGAGGAAGAAACAGACCAAATTAGAGACAGGCAGAACAGAGGATAATCAGCTTTTTCAGTGGATACTATTCCTTTAATTTATACTAATCAAAATATATTTATGATTCCAGTTTGAAAGATCATGAAATATTTTCAGAATGGCTTTGGAATATCTGCCCTGTTTGGATATTCTGTTACCACAGATTTAGAAGGTCAGCTCAAGAAGGAAAACATTGACAAAAACTGAAGACCTGAACTCCCACTTCAAAAAAAACTGGTATGTTTTTAGGACTGCTGTCAATTGGTTTAATAGTGCTGGAATTGCCAAGAAGCCCTTCTAATACAGGTCAATATTTACAATGCTCCTATGCCTAGGCAAAACTTTTGAGATCAATGGAATACTCAATTGTTTCCCTCACAATTCCCAAAAGCAAAAAGCACACTGGTTAATGCAAATGGATAGGTAAGTATCTTTGAAGGATGATGAACCTCCTTAATTGCGATCTAAGAACATTAACTTGCAAAACTTTGATTGACATGCATGATGCAGGGTCAAGTTAACTAGTTTTAGTTAAATTAACTTTTTTAAATAGCTTAAAACTAGTTAACTCAAGGGTTCTCTTATACTTGCAGCCTCACAGTGTCACTGCCCACCCAGCCAGGGTGTAAGAGTAGTTCTGTCCCTCAATGGTTGCTAGATTTCTAAATCATTTCCTCCCTGCCCTAACACACAGACAGTTGTTTATGTTTATGCTCTTCCTCACGGAAAAAACATTGCCACTTGTACATCTTTTGTACAGTAGGGGCATCAGGGCAAGGACACATTCTTTTACTAAGATAAACTAAGCAATGACAGAGAATTTACAGCATATATATGACAGTGGCAGCTGCAGAATCTGGGTTTGTTTTCAGTCATATAGGCAAAAAATCACTACAGCTATTACATAATTAAGCAAAAAGCATAAGAACATTGTACATGTTTTTTTTTTCCTTCCTAGTCTATAAAAACAGGGCCAGAAAAAGCATGAAATTTAAAAACCCACCACCACCCCCAAGAACAGCAAACAAAATACTACATCTCTAACCTAATTATAAAACCTATCTACAAACAGCAACCAACTTCCTACTCAAACACCACATTTCCAAAACTAGATTTGCTTATCAATTAACAGCAGAGAAATGAAACCGCATTTAATGTAGCGGAACATGGAACAGCAAAGTTTAAGTTAACACACATTCCTGCCAGCTAGCTGAATATATGAATCTGCAGATGAAAAATATGCATTTTTATATTGGTGTTGCACTCCAAGGTCATACTAGAGTCAAAACAAGACCATTATTAAGTGTAACAAGCTGATACTGATGAGCTTCATTTGTATGCAATAACAAAAACTTAACATCTAGTTTCCATCTTCAACCCAAACTGTTTTTCACATCATTAGGGAGCCAGGAGACATCAAGAAAAAAGTCCACACTAGAATCCTCTCCACCCCATATTTACTTTGGCACAAACGTGACATTTCTGTCCTTGACTGTCAGCTCTTACTTAATATTGCTCACATTTTGGTTTACTTTCCTAAGCAGCACTACTTAAGACATATCACACACATTATACAAGTCTGTAGTTCATCTCTTATATTGCCATATAACATTACGCTTTATATATGCTGCATGCCAAAAATTACTCCTAACTTGAGCTAGTTTATAACTCTGATATTTAAACTTCCCTATAGTTTTTCATATCCAGCATTTCTTTTCATAGCTGTTTGCTTCCTAGTACACAGCCATGGCTTTTAAGTGCTTATCTTCCATGATAAGAATTCCTGAAAATAATTCCTATGATGGTAGTTAATTCAGAAAGCAGACTAGAATTTGTCATGGCCCATCAATAACTATTAGAATTGGACACTATGGTGCACAGTCAATCTGTGAGCAAACTGTCTGCTGTGTATTACTGACAAACAGATGAGCAATTTAATGGTTGGCTTTTGGTCACCGAAACAGAGCTTTCTAAACTGTTTCCACCCATGAAGTATCTCAGCAGCTCTGCAGGTCTCAGCATTCAGAAGCCATGCAACAAACATAAAACAAGCAGGCTGAGACATGCTCCCAAGACTGGTCTAACAGCTACTGAAAGATGCTTAACCTAGCATCCACAAGCTACAACTGCAATGGAAAGAACAGCTTCCTTCAGTCTTTTCAAAAAGTAGCAAAGGGCACTTTTAGCCATTTGGCCTGCAATCACAGAAGCATAATCATAGAATGTTTGAGACTGGGACCTCTGGAGATGATGTAGTTCCCTTGCTCAAAGCAGAGTCATCTCCATCAGGGTACCTAAGCTCTTTCCCAGTCCAATCTGGGTTTGAGTATTTCCACACTCCACCCACTGTGTCTGCGGGGGAGCCAAGAGCTAGATCCAGCACTCCAGGTGGGTTTAACCACTGTTGAGTAGAGGGGCTGGATCACCACCCATCCCCATAGCTCATCCCAATGCAACCCAAAGTGCTGCTGAGTCATCTTTGCCACAAGAGTGCATCGCTGGATCATGCACAATTTGTCTGCCATCCAGAGGTGAGGCTGCTGGTCAAGTTGAGCACAAGCCCCACCTTTTTTTCAGGTTCTGACTTAGGGTGTAGTGCCTACCCAGTGGTAACAATATTGTCTTGATATATCAAAAAAATATGAGGGAAGACATGACCACGTTTGCTATATGGTAGTGTGCTTCTGAACACTGCAGTGGTGCAGACATTTATCAAAATTACAGTTAAGACTACAGTAAACAAAGATTACTCTGGATGAGAGAAAAATATCATGATATTTTGTAGTCCCTACAGCAAAGTCACATTATTAAGCATCAGAGAACATTTCAATGCTCATATAGTTCAGCAAGAGCAAAAAGAAACAGACTTATTAAACCAGCAAGCCCACAAATTCTGTATAACAACCAAATCTCTTTATCTTACCAACGTAAAAACTACTCACAATGAGTATCACCACAGAATAAGAATGAATGGCTACAATGTTGAGAGACTGAGGGAAGCCTATCCTCATTTAGCCAAAATGTAAACTTTAATGTTGAGTAAGATGCATAATTTCAGCAAACTAGAAGAAATACAGCCTCAGTGTGTTCAACGTGTGCAATTAAGTTCTGCATTATTCGAGTTACTTTGATGTTATGCAAATAAAAATATTTAGGCTTGAAGGCAGAAGTTAAATAAGCATATTTACGACTTGTCTTTTTTCTTTAAACCCGAGTTTCTATTCAGCAAACAGAATGAGAAGCTTCAAGGCTTCACAAGCACAACACTTCGTACCACACTGTCTCGCAGCATATCATGGATTTCCGTGCTTATGTCTAAATCAAAACTGAGCATTACTTACATCAGACATAACAGAACTTGCCATAGAAGTGACAATATTTCCATAGTGCTTTTTCAGCAGACCTAGTAGGTATGGTAACATGATGATTCAGCAGGAGATGAGCTCCTGCTCACAACAGAAGGAATCATCTACCAGAAGTGGAAGAGTTGCTGACCATTCAGCTGCAGGTATCCCAGAGTAATTGTCTGGGTTTGATTCATATGCATAGGCTAACTTTAGTGAGGCACAGCAGCCTCTTGTAGATTTCTTCAAGACTATTTCTTATTAATAGTAACCTACTTCCCCTCTGCCTTCCTTTCAACCTCTACTTGCTGTAAATACCTTCCTGGTATTTACCGAAATCACTGCTGGCTGAACAGATCAGGCTGCTGAGGCAGACAAGGAGTAACAGACATGTCACAGATACGCCCCGTTGTACAAAACAAAGAACAGGTATATACACTGATATTTGACACCATGAACAAAAATCTCTTCCCCTCAACTAGCTCAGGGAGCTGTGTGCAACCATGTCACCTAAGAAAGGCAAAATATCTAAGTCACATAATACAACTGAAGTCTCAGCATCTTTACCTTTATAGGAGGAAGATTTTAACCATAAGAGTCACATACCTTCTGGAATCAGGACTACCAAAAGAACTTAAGATTCAAGAAGCTCTGAGGATCAAATAGCAACTGCTACCTAAAGTTAGAAATACACGATTTCTCTAAATAAACAGCAAATTCAAGTATCAGTTTTAACATCCCTCTGGCTGTCGGAGTACTGCAGCGTGAATTCATTGCTCTGTATAGAAGCAGCTACACTGAGGTGCACAAACTCCAAATGCTTCAGAAGCAATTATGAGATGGAAGCAAAACCAACTACGCAACCAGTGAGAAGGAAAAAGTTACTACCACAGAATCACAAATGGCAAAAATGAGGAAAACGGCAAAAAGTTTCTGTGGACCACACAAAATACACTGGCTACTAAAAAACCCAAATTGTATCAAGATTTATTTTCTGTAGTATAAGCCAGCTTTCCTCTCCATGCATTAAATAGTAGGCTGATACCATAGAACAGTTGTTCATGCAATCAGCATATGTTCTTCTGCTCCGTCTGGTCACCTACAGACATTATCTAAGTGTGGCTAGACAGATGGGAAGCTCCACCAATTGCTTAATCAGCAGCCTGAAAGCCTCTAACAAGAAATTCTGTGTGACATTTGAGAATTATTCTAAGTTTTAATACGGCAAGGTGTTTATCTGAGAGCACTTAATTTGTGACTAAGAGCTATGCCTTCAATTTTGACTTAATACATTAAAATACAATTTAGGTCAAGTAAGGAGAACAAACTCAGGTCGAAAGATTAAAAGATAAACAACAGTAATAAAGGCACACTAATACATAAAAATAGCTGCTAGAGGGCTAAACCACCTTGTTCTTGTCTATTTCCTCTTTACTACTGCTCTGTTAGTAAGTTAGTGCACATTGCTACCAACCTCAATACCACTTTGTCTCGCTAGTTTTACAGCTGTATTGTAGTAGCCACAGCGCAGAAGATGTTCCACCATCATACGATCCATACGTTTCTTCTTCCACATGTTTGCAGCAGCTGGCTGGTCACTACTATGTTCTTTCAGATGTTCAATCCTACGTTTGCAGAGTTTTGCACTTTCATCTTCAGCTTGGATTGATTCAACTGCCTAAAAAGTAGAAATTACAGGAACAAATAAGAACTATACATTTTGAATTGGCCTTTAAAGTAAAACACTGAAAATTGTTCATAAGCATTCTTTACATATTATACAATTACTCCCAATAGCATGCTTTCATTTAGAAAGACATTTCCTATGGCAGTGTGGAAGTTTCAGCATGGCTGGTGGAGTTCTGAAATAATCTCGCCTATAAATGTTGACTTATTTGACATTTAGAGTATATGTATTTTTCTGCTTAATGCGCAGTTAGTCTGAAAACGGCAACATATCAGCTAAAGCAACTGCTGCAATAGTCTGCAAAGAGCTTTGTGAAGGTTTGCAGTGATCTGGTCCAAACAGTTGAAAATCATGAATTTCCACCTCTAACCTATGCATGGCTTCTTCCTCAAGCAGCTGTCCTACTGAATTAGTTATACTGAGGAGTGATGGAGTAAACCCACATTACTTCTAACACACTGGAGACATTTTAATCAGTCATGCAATAATGAAAATTATATAAAGGTGCCAACAGGCCAAATGTTTAATTCAAGGATCTTGGAGTAGTTTTTCAAAATTTATCAGCTTCGTTAAACTGGTATTATTTTACTTACCTCTGCTACTCTGGAAACAGGGATCTACTGTTACAAGTCTTACTTAAGAAAATAAATTTGTCCAGAGGAGGCAAAAGGACTTTTTTTTTTTAAGCCAACATACTGGCATGCCCAGTGCAAAACACACACCCCAAAATATCTCCACAACTTTTTTCTTTTTCAAATGAAAACACAACCACTCTGGTCATACTTGGTTTCCTTCCACCTTAAAGTGATACGGTTGATAAGTTATGCTGCAAATTTTGCCAGGCAATTTTACTACAGACCTATTGTAGGTCAAAGCTAGCTGACTCTGTATACAGTACACGACAAGAGCGGGTCACGCCAGGACGCAGAAGCTTGTAGTACTTTTACATGCTTGCTAAGGTAAAAGCAAACCAGAAGATGATGGAGGCTTAGTACAGTCCCATCTGCGATAAATCACTAGTGATGCAATTTCAGGTTGGGTTGCCTTACTTGCGGCGACTTTAAACTCGCTGGCTTGTGTTTGAGTAAGCGCACAGCTATGGCAGCAAGAAAGTCCACGCAGGTTTGCCGACCAAGCCCAGACCAAATCACCTGGCTGGATTTGGCAGCCCACTTTGCACTCCATGCTGGCACGGCTACCTTCCCAGTAATCAAGCTACTCATCCTTGGATAACAGTTCCTGCTCCGGAGACACAGGCTGGTTCTAACTGCTTTTGCCATGCATGCTCATTTAAATACTTCTTCTGGAAGGATCAGTGTTTGAAAAGCAAAGTCAAATAAATAAAAATTTGTGCAAGACAAGCCTACCAAGCATTTGTCCCCATTAAGTCTGACTCTGATCTAGCCCTTAATACCAAATTCAAGTATTTAAAACCCGTGCCACTACAGAAGACAACCTTTTACTAAATTTCATGTAAACATCTACAGCCTGAGTTATTTTTATTTAAGTCTCAGTTCCCTGTATTAGCGACTTTAGCTTTATTTTGTAACATAGGGTTTGGAGATCTGTACTTTAAGTTAGAACTGAGGCTTTACCTATTCAGCAAGCAAACACTAACTGCAGCCAAAACTCACTTTCACTTGTTAGATGTCTGCAGTATTATCAGACATGAAGGCAACCTTGAGAATTATTCTGAGCATAACTAGCAGAATTCAAGGCAGCCAGGCACAAAGGTTGAGCCCTTTCTCATTCCACAAGGCTCTCCTTATACGGTTTTGTATCTGGACTTACACAGTTCTTGCTGGGTTTTTTTTGATCCTTCTAGTGCATTCAGAAAGGCTTCAGACACTTTTCAAAACCCTCTGAAGCAAGTCTATCTGGACTTGCCCTGCTGGACATTAACAGAACTTGAGGGAATGAGCATATTAAACAGGATACAAAAGGGAAAACACAAAGACCTAGGTTTCCCTAGGATCATTTTCAGAACCCTAGAAACCTGCTGTGTTGACAAGAGTAGTTAAGGTGTTAAAGGAACCATCTAATTCTATTATGGCCATCTCAGCAGTTCATCAGATCCTTGTCTAAACACAGGAGGAAACAGATCCCCGCATGGGTCTGAAGGCCCTAAAGAAAACAATAATTTTGCTCGAGGCAGAGATTACAGAGAAGGCAGTTGGAGGGTTTGCAGCAGGAACAAGACCTTTGTATTTCAGAAGAGTTTTACTGTTAAAGAGAGTTTTTTTGCCTTTTGTTCTTTCTGAGCAGCTCTAAGATTCCCCAGAGTCTTTCATGCAGTCAAAAACAAATGAGCAATTACACTAAAATGGAGCCTTGTACCCAAAACATTCAGCAATGCCTTCAGACACACCCCCACAGTCAGCAAAGATTTAACAAGTAAATAACTCCTCCACATCCTTACTACACACCTACAAGCAAAATCTAACACCTCTTTCAGAAATAGCAGTAATTTCTTTCTGTAAGTAACAGAGAAGTGAAGAAAACATCCTTCAATACTTCTAGGTCTCACAAACCAAAGATGAAAACAGCAATTAGATTTATGAAGTCTTTTGCAGAACAGCTTTTCAACACCTAGCTAACCTGTTCAAGCAGAAAACCCCAAATCAACATACATGACAGCATTATTTTCATGTTGTGAACCTCCAAGGTATTTTGACGCTTCACTTAATACAGTCTCAAGATTTATATCTGTTGGTTATTTCATTTAAGTTTTAATGAAATGACTTTGCAACCATTTATTTCATGTATTTATTTTTATAGAAACACTAGCAACAGAGCTATTTTCATTTTTCTACAACATTTGTTTCAAAGGAAGTGTTCTGATGAGTCTCAGGATGAGTAATATTTCCATCCAAAATAAGGATGGTTTACAGTATGTAGTTTATGTGTTTAACTCATTCTTCTTGGAAATATGTGGTAAAGGCAAGCATTCAAGCTGGACAGCTAGAAGAAGGTTATCACGCTAAACTTTGTTTAAAATGCTTTTAGTATTATTCCCTAGGGACCTTTCAACCTGTAAGTTCAGCACTTATAAAAATGTTCAAGCAACAATCCAGGGCAACTCGCACCATCTTCTGCCAAGAAGGCTCAACACCGCATACAACCACGCCCCCCCCGGAATTTAAACATTTTTCAGACTCATCTTCTACCTGGTTTTGCTTTTCCAATGATCAATTAATGCAATAGCACAAACCTTTCCATTAGAATTGATGCAAATCAATTAATTTTGCTACTATTTCTTTTCCTGTGGGTAGTGAAATTCCTTTTCAGGACTACAAATTCATAGTAATTTTACCTCTCAACAGAGGCTTGTTATACTTAGCACAGAACACCAAGTCACATTTCATAAGCACAGTAAAGGAAGATACAGTAAGCTTTGCCATTTTGCTGTGCATGTTAAGGCCGTCATTTACAGCCCCAGTAATACCTGTATCTCAAAAAGAAAATCCAAGCAAACAGCATGGCAGAAACGACTTCTGTTAACTTTGTAAAGACAAAGCAACCACAACGTAGAACGCCACTTACCTTCCGCTTCAGAACACTGAGTTTTTCAACTACTCCATCCAGGAGACTAACAACTGAATCCACAGCAGGACAATTGCTCAGCGTCTTCTCCAGCTCTGCCACCACCATTGTAACGTGGCTAGTCTCTCGATCAATATTTTTCTGTGCAGCTCGAAACCGTTTGTTCAGTGTTTCATATGGCACCTAAATGAGAAATATGAAGTCATGAGAAATTCTATGTTAATGAAGTCAGGTCTTCTAGCATTTAAAGAGAAAATCTCTGCATCTATCTGAAGCAGTCAGAACACCACCTAGGTTCCTGGACACTAGAGGTCATTAACTGAGCTCAAGTTCTTATATCAAAGCCCTTATTTAAGCCTTCTCAGCAAGAAGCTAACACTTCAAAGTTTATGGAGAAAAACAGAGACAGGAAATGAAAGCTGGCAGATTCTTTTCTGATACCAATTTCACCTATCCTGCCTTGACTGATGGAAACAGTTCAGGAAGAGCAGAAAGCAAAGAGAAATGGAAAGCTACACTTAATTACAACTAACTAAAAGCTTTCAGTATATGGCTTTTAAAATTTACATTTCTTTCCTTCAAGAAATCATAAGAGAAAGCTGCCTTTGAGAAAGCATGTATAGTGCATACTGAAAATTTTATATGTAGTACGCCAATGGTTATTCGGGAAATCCAATAGGTCTCCTACCTACTTCTGTCCATAAACAACTACTTTTTAATATTAATTCCAGTAGGACTATAATGAATGCTAAGAGAAACTCCATAAAAGTTTTCTTTCAGTGAAGAAAGCCTACACCACATGACTAAGTTTGTTAAAACCCTCTAACGCTCCTTTCCTTGGCTTAGCGACTAAGCAGTCCTGGAGGTCTCCTGTCCTACTTGTCCCACAGCCACATCAAAACTCCCACTGACAGCCACTAAGGACACATAGATGGGAATAGGCTACAGCCTGGTCAAATTTGAGGGTACTGAAGGATTTGGGGAAAGCTTACAGTAAGTGTTAAGCTGCCCCCATCATGTTGCTTCTACTACAGTGAAAGCATAAGCAATTTAGACAGGAAGTCCTACTACTTCACAGAAACAGGAATTTTAGAACTAAAAACATGCCAAAGTTCGACACTTAATTCATCCAGATCTTTTATCTTGAAAAGGTCTGTGAGAGTTCTTCCAGGTAGTTATGATAATCTTGATTGCTTTTCCATGAATCAGACATAATTTAGCTAGCAATCAGATTACACATATTAAAACAGGAAATGCAAATCAGTGTTCTGTTTGGTACATACCACGTGTATGTTTGATTAGAAATCTTTCAAGCAGTGAAAACACGGGGTGTTTTGTGGGGCCATTATTTTGACATCTCAGGCTTTTGAACAGGGGAAGCTTTGTTTCCAACTCCAAGATTTGAAGCTGGATAGCATTAAGACAACTTCTTCCCTTATTTGCCACCTGCATTTTTCCTACTGTTCATTGAAAAACATGTTTCCCTCAGTTACATGCATCTAGTTAATTTAATTTCTGCAAGTACTTCGCTAATCAGCTTTCTACACCACACTGAAAGGCTACTGAAAGGCTACATCAATCAAGACTTTCACAAGCTATTAATGATTTACCTATTTCACTACAAAAAGTGTTTTTGTTATATTTTGAGCAGTCAGTTGAACTGGACACACAGATCTAGTCAGTTTAGAAAAAAATTATCTAGCTTTCATCTCCCTTTCACCTAGTTTCTTATCTGCACACAAGAGCAATAACAGTTCCTGTTTCCCATGCTCTGTCTCTTCAGCGTGCAAATTTCTGGCACAGCCTGTGTTCATATGACATTTAGAACAATTGGACTTCCAATTTCAGTTGGCATCATTATATATAATTTATAATGTGTCTATGTGCAATAGAGGGTTCGAATCTTGGGGTTTTTTTTCCTACCCCAAAAAAAACCCCAAAATATCCTGTGTGGAAGAGGCTAGGAGTTAAACTGTTCTATTATATACTTTGAAAGTAAATATAGAAAAATACTGGTAAACATAATTTTAGTGTACCACAACAAGGGAAATGGCTTTAAAAGTACAATGAAACTATCTGCACAACCGAAACTGACAGTAAATACACTTTACCAGAACTTCTCATAATTTGCATGGGCACTTGTTTCTTACTATAGAGCCAGCAGTTTTTAGGGAATATTTGTAAATCGTGTCCAGGTACAACTTTTACACTTACTTTACAGGACTAGATTCTAGGAATGCCAAAATTTAGAAATTTGCCACCACTACGTTCCTTACCAAGAAAGTATCTTATCTAGACTCTGCATCTTGATCCATTGGTTCTTTTATTACAGCTCCTATGCTCCAAAATAAACACTGCTTCTCAGCACTGGTTTACTTTACCACAACACTCTTCAAAGGTTACAGATACTGTACCAGTAAGTTTATATTTTTTCTCCAATAATGAAAGTAAATGGAAGGAGAACATAACAAAACAATGCTCTGGAAAATGTAATTCTAAAAATTCTTAATTATGGTTCACTTCAATTTTCAGGTGCCACAGTGAACACCAAACTTTTTGGACCAAGAAACAGTTGCAGAATTTATATTAACTGCCACAAGCCTATTAGAGACTTTCAATTTTTACTGCCAGTAACATTCTGTGATGAAGCCTGGATTACAGTTATTCTTCAAGGACAAGAGTGACCTACAGAACTCAGCCTAGGGAAGCATTACCTTAAGGAAAAAAGCATAACCATCTACCAAACACTGAAAAAATTCAGACCATAAGCATACAAGAGGACACAAAGGAGAGATGTGAAACATCAGTGGGTAGTACATTGAAATCCAGTGTCACTAAACAGGTTCTGGTTCTTTTGTTCATCAGCTTCCATGGCTGCAGACACATGCTGTGGCTTAACCCCAGCCAGTAACCAAGCACCACACAGCCACTCACTTACTCCCCCGTTTGGGATGGGGGGAGAATCAGAGAAGTGAGAAAACATCTAAGTTGAGATAAAGCCACAGACACAAGCACAGCAAAACAAGGAATTCCTTCACCACCTCGCATCGGCAGGCAAGTGTTCAGCCATCCCCAGGAAAGCAGGGCTCAGTCACACATAACAGTTACTTGGGAAGGCAAATGCCATCACTCTGAACACCTCCCCCTTCCTTCCTCCCCCAGCTTTATAGGGTGAGCATGACATCACATGGTATGGAATATCCTTTTGGTCAGCTGGGGTCAGCTGTCCCAGCTGTGTCCGCTCCCCACTTCTTGTGCACCCCTAGCTTACCTGCTGGTGGTGTGAGGAACAGAAAAGGCCCTGACTGTGTAAGCACTGCTCAGCAATAAAGATGACATCCCTGTTATCCACACTGTTTTCAGTACAAATACAAAAACTGAGGAGACGTGGACCGAATGGCTGGAATACAACACAGGTTAGGGACTGACTGGACAGCCAGGCTCAAAGGCTACCTGGGGGACAATTATAACTACCATGTGACTCCCAGGGAATGTTATCAGGTCCAACATGTATGTCTTCAGCTGTCTCACTATGAAACGGAACACACAATCAGAAAGCTCAAGGAGCACAACAAATTAGTGGAGTGCTTGATAGTGCTGGGTGGCAGAGCTGCCATTTCTAAGAAATGACAAGCTGAAGAAACACACCAAAAACTTTATGAAATGCAATCAAGGCAAAAACCACAACACAGCACTGCACCCAGCACAAAACCACCTCATCCATTAGCACAGGCTGTGGAATAACTGGCTAGGACCACTTCTGCAGAAAAAGATGTGGAGGATGGATAGCAGGTTGGACACAATCAACAGATGATTGTGACAATGAAAGTTAACCACATACCAGGCTGCATTAGCAAGATTAAAGGCAATGGGTTAAGAGGAGTGATTGTTCTTTACGCCCAGCACTCAAGCAGACTCATCTGGAGTAGAGTCTGGTTTTTACATTGCTTCTTCCACCCCCATCAAAGAACGCTGACAAACCAGAAAGAGTCCAGAAGGCCACCACCACGATGGTTGTTAGCTGGTCGGAGGATACACAATCCAAAGGGGCCAAGACCGGCAAGCTTGTTTCACTTGAAGAGAAGGCTACAGGGAGCTGGGAGCGGCACAATCTGATAGAAGTCTTCCACTACCTAAAGGTGAAGGTCACAGATAAGAGCTAGCCAGCCTTTTCTCCGAGTTAGAGCAAAAAGGAAAGAGGCAGAATTGACAACTACCAGGAAAGAAAATTCCAGCTGGACAGAAGGAAAAAAGGTATTTTAACCTGAGGAGTTGGTAAGCACTGAAACAGCAGCCCTGAAATATGGTGGAATGTCCACCCTTGGAAGCTTTCAGAACTAGGCAGGACCCTGAGCAACTCAAATTAGCTTGGAAGTTAGTCAGGATTTAAGCAGAAACCTGAACTGCACTGTCTGCAGAGGTCCTTTCCTACCTTTGTTTTATGAATTAACCTAGAAAGAGCCAACAAATTCATCTCTATATGAAGACACGAATGGCAATACCAGGTAAGACCAGAAGTCTCTCCTCTGTCACTAGCCTTTCTCTGACAACATCCAGAAAAGTGGTAGCACTTGAAAAAAGGCAAGGACAAAAAGTTACTAATCCCCAATAGTCTTTTTAGGCTTCTTGAGCTAGAGGTGGGAGTTTTGCAGTAGAAACACCACAGTGTTTCTCATCCACAATCTCTGGCAGTTGCTGTTGACCTGTAGAGTTTCAGCACTGCAACATCCCGTGGCCAGACTTTCTCAGCCTCATATGTTGTGCAAAGAAATGCTCCTTGGTTTTGACTTGTCAACTGCTGGCCTAATTTGGGACCCTTTTGCTCTTGTTTTGGAAGCAAAAGAAGGGAACATTCACTCTCTCCTATGCCTGTCTTATCTAGAGATCGAAGAGGCTCTTTCCAAACCATTCTCTGAATACAGCCATTCAGTAGATCTCTAATAATTCCTGCCCTTCTGTAGACATTTTCCAGGTCTACTACATCATTTTTCAGGATGAGGGAAGGGAGAAAATAAGAGTAACTCATACTACTTAGGAGAAGAAGAAACCATGGATTTTCACTGCTACATAACGAGGTTCTCCAGTCTTCCCTTTCCCAACACTTCTGTCCCAAGTTTGTCAGCATTAACCTGATCATTCCCAGAAAACATCCACTACAACCCCAAGATCCCACCAAGCAATGATAATTTCTGATTCAGTTATTGTGTATATAAGGCTAAAATTGTTTTCCTCTCACCATACCTAAAAACTCTGTCACAGTACACTTGTCTGTATTTAATCTATTTTAATACCCATTCAGTCTCCTTATTCTTCCCTAATGCTTCACAGTTGGGTTGTAGCTGTAATACTTTGATTATCATAGTATCATCAAGGAAACTGAATCATCTCAGCACTCACTCTCTTCCAGGCTGTTCAAACAGCTGAATATCAGCAGTGATGGCAGAGACACCAGCAGAACCCTAACACTAACCACCTTCTATTACAGAAATTGGCTACTAAACCTTGTTGTTTGTTTCTCATCTTGCCCAGTTACCTACCCACACAAGGGCTTGTGTCTTCTTTCTTTTCCTGGTAAGGAATATCTCAACACCCCACCACTCCACCCAACCCCTGAAAAAAACCATTAGTAATGCAAATAAACTATCAAACAAATCCACCACCACTTTTTTTTTTTAACACAGATGTCAAGTATCTTTGCATGGCATGACTTTTCTTTTTAAAAATCACATTAAATTACGTATATTATTCCATATTTGATTGGTCAGGACAGTATTTCTACAGCAATAGGCCATTGGTTGAAAGGGAAAATTAAATTACATGTATTAAGAATCTCACTAAAATTTTACTTAAGAAAGTAGAAGCACTGAAACAAAGTCTTCTACTTTGCCTTTCTCTCATAGCTATCCATGAAAATCCTCAGAATACTCCAGCATTTGTCAGGAACTTCCATGGAATTAAGGGGAGGACTGGACACGAGAAAAGGATATTCCCTCAGCCAACTAGGCTTATTTATAAGAAGTGTTACATCCTGCATTTCTATTCCTTTAGAGGTGCAGGATGATATGCCAAAATGCAACGGCTACTGCATGAAACTTCAAATAGCAGCCTGATGCTGCCCACAAGTTTTCCTAACTGGTACATAGTAATACTGAAAGATTGAACCGCACATGTGTTTTTCATAATTAAAGTTTTGTGGAAAATGTAAGCTTTTAGGCAGCCCCCAGTCTTTAGCCTTCCACTAGACCTTTAGCACACTGGTTTTCAAACTGTTCTGGTCACACCCTACACTTCATTCCTTCTTCACTTACGAAGATTCAAGCCTAAAGAATTCAAAATAAAAATGGAAACTACAATCCAAAGAATCTCTTTCAGACCACAACATTAATCAAAAAGAGTTTCTACCCTACTGTGACCACACACGGGAAACTTGTTCAGGTGTAGCAGAAAGTAACAAAGTAGAAACCAGTTTGTATAGCTACCACTTGGTTGTTAGAAATTATAGAGTAAGAGTGATACTTCAAGAGAGTCATCACAATTGAAGGAAGAATTGTTTAGTGGTGAAAGCGAGACATTAATCATTTCCCGGCTTCCCGTTAACCGTAATTTTCAAAGGCTTTTTTCCAAAAACTGATTTCCACAGAAAACAATACAGACAACTGAATCGTGCATCTTTCACATACGTTTGCACTTGTGTAAAAGAACATCTGATTTGCTCCTGTACTTGGGAGAAAGTAGTTAATCAGGCCTAACTTGACAGCAGTACCAACGCACATGCCGGGAAGTTTTATCTATATATCCTGACTTAACTGATGTCAGTGTGAATCATCCTTCGCAAACATTACAGTCTCCTAGCTGAAAGCAACTCCTTGCCATATGAAGTGTAGATTTTTTATTTAAACACACCTATATTTTTCCACTAAATTCATGGGTAGGATAGAATTTGAAATGGATTTAAAAAGTTTTTTTTTCAGGTACATAAAGTGAGATAACTAGCAGGGAAAAAAGAAATAAAATCAAGAAAAATAAAATAAGAGTCCTACCAGATTAGGTGGGGGGAACCATTACAGAACTATGCTCTCCTTTCAAGGGTCAGAAAAGTGATGTGCTTCCTCTCCTCAATTGTGTTAGCTTATAAGACCTGAAAAGCACCAGAGATTTGTGTGAATCTACAGATCTCCAAGATAATTCAGTTGAAGACTTTGAGGTATAAATAAGCTTTTTTAAATGCCATATATTGTGCCCTTATATGAAATTAAACCTAGCCACAGGTAGGGAGAAGCAAGTGAGAAGCACAGTGATGAAAGTGCCTTTCAAAAAAAATATAAGCAAAGACAACCTAGTTCTACTTTATGCAAGGGGAAAGAGGAAGTATGGGAGTATGGAAGAAAAATTAAGCATCTCCTGAATAGTTTTAATAAACAAACAGTATCAAGGGAAAAGGTAAGCCCAGCAAGAAACACCTTTGAGCATTAAGCTATTTCCTTGAGACTAAATGAGATCACCATGCTCACCTTCAACAAAACAAAAGAGTACAGGACATCGGTTATACATGATGCAGGGTACACTAAACTATCGCAATTTTTCCCTCAAACCAGTACCAGTTAAGCATTTCCATCCAGAATTCCTAAAAATCTGTATTTTTATACACTGTTTTTTCCTCTAACTTTTGGATTATTTCAGAACTGAGTCAGCATCATTATTGGTCACTGAACTAATGAAAAATTTAAATTATATCACTACTTATTCACAAAATGAATTCTTCTGAAGTGTTGCTCTTTTCAATCCCTTAAAATAGTAATATTTTTTCCTTTTCCTGGCAAAATCAGAGAAGGAAAAGAAGGTTAAAGAAAGGAGTAGCGTATTTCAAGAATGAGAGGCTTAGAATAACGGCCAGATTTAGGTTTAATTAGGTACAATCATTAATATAAACTCTTGGAGATGCTGATCAAAACAGGCAAAATCATTTCATGAGCCTAAAAGCAGTTGCAGATCATTTGGATTAAAAAAAGAATAGTTCTTTTAAAAAAGCATTTGAACTGTTAAAGTGTAAAGCCTAGTAACTCCCCTTCGTTAAAAACATGTCAGTTTTACAACTCAGGAAGCCAGTACTGCATATTCTAGAGCAGCTGTGCCTAGAAAGAAAATATCATTATGATATTCAAAGCTGCTACTTCAATACAGGAGAGAATTAGCAGTGAGAATTCTTAGACAATCCATCTGCTGCACCCGTACTTACTCAACAGAAGCAATTATAATCCTTCAAAATATTATCCTTTTACACAAACTGCTAGTAACTTATTATTGAATACATTACAGACTTTTCAACAAGGCTTCCAACAACAACATTACGTGCTTTACAAAGAGATTTTGCAGTTATAGAAAACTGTTTTGCATCCTTATATAAGCAAGTTGACAGCCATTTTAGAGTCCTGCCTAAACCCACACTAGGGACATCAGAGACCAGTCATTTTCAACACACTTGTTTACAGCTGCCATCTCAGACCCATGTCTCAAAAGAAATTTATTTGCTTTTCTCCTTTCAGTAGAAATATTTGAGTACTAACAACAACCTAAGCATTCCTCCCTGCCCAAAGAGGTGCTCGAGTTGCTAAGCTAAGGTCACACAAGTGACCCTCAGGTTTGTGTCCTGAGCGAGTCCCTTCATTTGTGTTGATCCTTCTTTCTTCTCCAAATATTTGTTCATTTTAATCACACCATCACCTCTTTAAATGAAAGAGGTCATCATCCTCCTATGTGTTTGCACAGTCCAGGCACCATGATACTGGCTGGGGCCTTTAGGCTAGAGATCCCATTTCCAATCAGACTGCTCCCAAAATAACCTCCTCCAGCTGAAGTGACTGCATTTCTCCCAAGACAGGTAATTAAGGATTTTCCATTCAGGAGACCAGTATCAGAATATGATCAAAGCTCTACTCAATATATTAGCTGTTTTACTTTAGGTCTCACCACTCTGCAACTCAAGGTAATCCACAGAGCACCCCAAAAAAAGCTGAGGTCAATAAAAAATTGGCTGTGAAGCAGTTAGTGATTGGCAAAATAAAAGATACCTTCACAAAAACTTGCTTTATTTGAATGAACAATAGTGTGTTGCAAGTAAGAGCATATTTCACATCCTGGGTTAGCGAATACTTCCTATGCAGTGTACCTTGAGGCTGTAAGCTATGGGAGCCAAGTGTACGATGAAGGCAGTTTCTCAAGGACCAATGGATTTTGCCAGTATGCCCTTACAGCAAACACCTGCCTGCCAGCACAGTACTTTCCTACATCTGTGCACCCAAAATGTGACCCATTGTGCCGATTAATATAGGACTACTGAACTGAAACACCATGGGAAGAGGTTTAAAGAGACAAGTTGACACCAGGTGGTCCTTAACAGCCAATGAGTTCCATTCCTAAAACACTAAGCTGGGACATATCTTCCTCCTACTGTGATATCTAGCAAATGTCTGAAGCTCATCTTTACTCCAGTTTCCCAGATCTTGAAAAACATTCATTATGCAAAGAACCAAATATTTCACAGATATTCTTGCTTTATGTCAGCATTTAAAGACCCAACACGTTAGCTACCCACACAAACACATTATTTTTGTACCAGAAAACATACACAAACCAAACTCACAAGATCACAGGGCACTGCCCTGCGAAAACACGACAAATCAAGTATGCTGCAACTGTGAATTGCAACATCAGAGAAGCATTCACTTTGAAGATACTAACAGGAGGGCTTCCATAAAACATTTGAGAGCGTTTTTCTTGAATCATTTTCCTACAAGCGCAATGGAATACTGATAAGCAACATCTCTACCTCATGGCCACACTGTTACTTAGTGCCTTTTACTGTGCTTTCTTCCTTCATTAATTACTTCAAAATGTGTTTTATAGGGAGCGGGCAGGGGCAGAAAAGAGACCAATTCCCACAGAGGCCAAGTCCTACTTTAGCTGCTTTCCAACACCAAACTTGGGAAGAAGTCCCACAGTCTCACACAGCAGCACAGAGTCCCAGTGCAGAACAACAGGAGCAGTACAAAAGAAGTCACGCTTGTTTGCTGACATGCACACACGATGTGTCAAAACAGGAAGTGCATTATCCAGCAATACACAAATGCTCAGTATGGACATTCCGTGCACACTCGGTGAGTCAGAGCACCCAGTCTGAAGACTGATTTAGTGTGAGACAGAAGTGTTCATACCGAGTTAGCACCGAGATGACTGTTTCTAACATCCACATTTAGCTTACTGTGTCAACCCTATACTTGAGAAGCTCTTTACAAATCAGGTAATGATCTAGAAGCACCATATGTATATATTTTTAACACACTGATGTACTGACAGTGCATTAAACGTTACAAGTTCTGTTACTTCTGTCCATCTCAAGTTCTGCCTGAATCACTTCCACTGAAGAATTTTTGTTGCTGTACGTTCAAAACTTTGACAAAAGTGGCTCTGTGGCTCATAATACCAAAGTACAAAGCCATACTCAAACCCAACAACTTCTAGTGAAGCTTATAAACAGGGAAAGTAGTGCAACCAATTATGCAAACAATTAATCTTGCACCTTTTCTGCCACAGTGAGAAAAGCAGTTGACCTGAACTGTTTGACATCTTCATTAGCGACCTGGATGATGGGTCAGGGCACACCTCCAAAGTCTGCAGATGATACAAAACTGGGAGGAGCTGTTAATATATGTCACAGGGTTGTGCTGCCCACCACAGGGACCTCAACAGACTGGAGAAATGGGCAAACAAGAACCTCATGAAATCCAAAGGGAAATGCCAAGTCCTACACTTGGAAAGAAACAACCACATGCACCACTACATGCTGGAGAAGAAGAGCCTGGAAAGCAGCTTTGCAGAACAGAACCAGGGGGTCCTAGTGGACAAGCTGCCTGTGAGACAGCAACATGCCTTTGTAGCAAAGAAGGCCAACAGCACCCTGTGCTGTGTCAGGAAAAGCATTGCCAGCGGGTCAAGGTGGTGATCCTTTCCCTCTACTCAGAGTGACTTAGACCCACCTGAAGTGCTGCAAGAGAAACATGGACATACCAGAATGAGTACAGCAGAAGGCCAAAGAGATTTCTAACAGATCGGAGCATCTGATGTATAAAGAGAGCTGGGATTGTTTAATCTTGAGACAGGAAGGCTTGGGGGAAGGCTTATCAATGTGTCTGAATACCTGATGGGGGAGTACAGAAGACGGAGCCAGACTTCTCTCAGCAGTTCATAGTAAAAGGACAATAGGCAATGGGCATAAACTGAAATACAGAAAATTCCATGTAAACAAAACATTCTCTTTTTTAATACCATACCAGCAGTTGAACACTGGATCAGGTTTGCCTGGAGAGGCTGAAGTCTCCATCTTGGAAATAACCAAGAACAGCCTGGACATGGTCCTAAGCAACCTGCTCCAGATGATCCTGCTTTGAGGGGAGGCTGCTGGACTAGACTGTCTCCAGAGGGCCCTTCTAACCTCAGCTATTCCACGATTCCATGGACTCAGGATAGAACCAATGTACACTTCATATTCTCCTATCTGCTCCCTCTTTAGCAGTCAGGTAAACACAGTATTTCCACAAGAAATTAGTATCTTATTAAATCTGCTGCCAGTGTTTCCCCTGCCACAGCTGTAAACAAAAGTAGCCAAACAGCAGCTCTGAGAAGGTGCTCAAGTATCCAGTACTTCCACAGCTCTTCTTTTGATCAGCAGATATTTTAAAGCAGCTGCAGTCCAACTAACCCTAAACTGTTTGCCAGTGAACAGTCCAGATAAGAATATTTTCACAAGTGATCACTCCTGTTTTCAGGTCTTCCGTCTTCCACTTCTGAGGTCTTACTCCTTTGCTAGTTGTTTAATAATTATTCACACTTCTGAAGATACGGATGAATTATCTAGCTTCCTGTCATCACTTGTTTATTAGTGTTTCAGCAAAGAAAGACAACAACAATGTTCGCATTCATTCGTTTTTAAATTGTCAGCTTTCACGTTAAAAGCTCTCAGATGAGACTAGCACAATTCTCTATCAGTAGGCTTTTTTTTTTTTTTAAATATTCCACAGCACTTTGGAGGAAGAATAGCTGGCAACCTTCTTGTCCTTGAGAAGGGACTGGAGTAGGGAGGGAATATTCAAGTATTATTTTATACACTTAAATAGCTTCCCTAGATTGAGCTGAAGAAGTCTATTTACTTCCTCTGAGCTGAACTGTTGAAGAATGGCTGAAGCATTTCCACTCCTGCAGCAACTGCAATTTTTCTATGGAAAAGGGCTTTCCCTCTGCAGTTTTAAGCACGCTCTCACATGAAACACTCTGTGGAACATACTGTAAATGTAGAGCTATTACACAACTATTATCTAGTGATGTTGGCATGAGGAAGCTAGAGGGAGGAAACAGGAAGGACTTAAATACAAGTCTACAATCTTTTATATTTTACTCACATCAGGGAAAACCACCAGTGTCCAGAGCTCCAAGAAAAATATCTGAGCTACTGTGTTGGTAGACAAAACTACAGAAATAGAAGCAATACACATTTATTCCACAGAGTGGTTGAAGAACCTGGAAATAAAAATTCACAGAGGCTCAGTCCCACAGAAACCTGCAGACACCTGCCTCCTAATGAACAAACAGCCGTGTACTTCAGTCGACATTAGCCTTAGTGTTCCTTTCTCCCTGCTGTTCTCTCACCACCACCACTAAAATGTTTGGATATATGACTCACAGTTAAGAACACTGAAGAGGATACATTCAAAAGATTTGAGCAGACACTGTTCTGGCAGGTTTTTTAAACAATGAAAAATGCTATTAAAGATTACAGGAACAACCCAGAAGTTGAATGGGTGCTGGGAAGAATCAATAAACAACACCTTTGCTTGGAAATTAAGTTTCAGTGCAAGGGTGTCTCACCCTCTTACTATTTAGCTTCTCAACTTCATAAACAACATTCCATTCTCTTATGTATATTTTTGTTAAGATTTTTCAGGGAAAAAGAATGCTTGTAGAAATAAAAGAATTAGTCAAAAATATTCTCTACATTTTAAATGGCTGGCACATTGACAATTTGTCTTAAGTCATAAGCAGCAAAACAAGAACTCACTGATCCTCACTGCCAGTAATTTTTAAGGAATGCAACAAGCAAAGCTGTGATAACAACTGGAATACATCTAAAACACTGTCTTAAAACGATCTGAACTTTAAATGCCTTCACAGTGTTCAGGCTGTGGAAAGTGCTAGAGCGCTCTTTACAGGTATTTTAAAATTTAAGCCTGATGCTGTCAGTTTTGAAGTAGTTCACGATGACAAAAATAAGCCTTCGTAGGTAAAAAGGAAATCACCACTTTGTCCTGCTTCTGGGATCTAGGCAGAATGAAGCTCGGAGAGTGGAGAAAGAAGACATGCACAAGAAGAACATGGCTAGCAAGCCTGCAAAACAAACACTGCAAAGAGCACACGGTACTCCCTGTGCGGAAGCACTGCATGATCTCTGCACAACAAAGTTTGCTTCCCCTAAACATCTTCTATAGAAAAAAAAAATGCTGATACACTGACGTGACAGACGTTTAAGTAAGCATTTTGCAATATAGATCCTTCTCCTAGCGCCCTTCCACAGTTACTGCTGTTAGTGGGGTAGCCCTACTGCACATACAACACAAGACTTCAAACAAAGGTTTCCATTGATTCCTATGAGCATCACCCTTCCAGTTCAACAGTTCTTGGATGCCATGACCTTAACGCTCAGTACCGAGTCCTTCATTCCCGTTACGATACCTAGTAAATACCAGCTGGGCAGTCTTGGGAAACTACCATCCCTCGGATAGACCCAGTACCCTCACGCACACCCCATACTTTCACCAAACGGTCAGTCTTTCGCTCGCTCGTCTCTACAGGCCCCCAGCCTTTTCCCCTACGTTTGTTCTATTTTCATATTTTAACCTCATCTCCATCTTTGGGGGACCAAGACGCCAGGGAACCATATTCCGCTACCACCCCCACTCCCTCCCCTTTAACACGTCTCCTAACAACGCCACGTAGCTTCAGCTAATCATCTGGGATGAGCATTTAAAGCAACCCCGGCTCTTGCAGAGCCATCATTCACACGCCCCTAAACCCTCTCCCTCCCCAGCTCTGACTCCGTCCGAGCCCTCTCGCCCCCCTCCCGTCCCCTCGCATCACCCTACGGCCACAGCTTCGCCTTGCCACAAGGACCTGACTCCTCCTCTCCATCCTCGGCCAGCTCCCCCCCCCGCCCTCAGCGACCCTTTTTGTGTCCCCAGCGTGGCCTCCCCCTTCACCTCAGGGCACGGAGACACCCGGGCAGAGCAGCATATTCCAGGCACGTCCCTCGCCCTCCGCGGAGGGGGAGGGGGGAGAGGCCGGAGCGGCATTAACCGACACGTCAAGCGGAGGGAAACGGGGACGGGCGGGCAACTGCGTGGGGGGAATCCCTCCCCGCCCCCAACCCCGCAGCCCCGGGGGCTCCTGAGGCGGGGAGCGGGAAGGAAGGGGGGGGCGGGCTGGGGCGCCCGGCTCGCCGAGCCCTCATCTTCCCCCTCAGCACTGCGCCGGCGGGACGCCACCGGCTTCACCCCTCTCCTCCATGCCGGGAGAGGAGGAGGAGGCTCGGCACCCACCTTGAGAGTGGGATACTCCTGCACCTTCAAAGTCATTGAGAGCTGAGCAGCTGATTCCTGCACCGCCATCTTGGATTAGGCACCAACCTCCTCCCTCCCTCCCCCGCCCTCCCGCAGCCCAGATCGGAGGGAGCTACCTACAGCGCGCGCGGCATGACGGGCAATAACCGCCTTCCTCCGCCCCATCCCTAATGGAGATGGAGCAAACCAACGGCGCTCACTCCCCACCACGGCCGGACCGCCCCCCCTCCCCCGCCGCCGTGGTACGTTCCACGGGGTGGCGGAAGAGAAACAGCTGGGCGAGCGGTACCAGCCAATGAACGCCACCCTTTGGCACGTTCCGTTTGTGAGCGTTGACACCGCCTTAGATCCTGTGAAGCCGCGCCTGATTGGGCAACGGTGTGGAAATGGGCGGGACCAGATGGGGGCGCGGACAAATCAAATGGAATTACCGCCTCCAGGTAGGCGGGATTTGCGGAGATTATGAACATCCAGCCACCCAGTCACGATAGAGAGGGTTTACCCATGGTCCAATCAAAATCTCCTCTAGAGCCTAGTAGGCGGGACTGAAAAGTAAATTCTGATGGTGACTTAAAACGGCCGTTTTAACACCCCCTTGAGGTGTCCGGGAAAGGGAGGGGCGGGACAAGGGGCGGAGCGTAGAGGAGGTGCTGAGGAGTGCGCTTTAATGACAGGTTCCCTAGCCAACGCTGTTGCGACTCCTCGCTGACGGGCAGGGAACTAAGCGAATGGGTGTTGACTCCCGGGAGGGCGGGCGGGGCGGCGGCGGCCCGGCGTGTGGCTGTGTGTATATTGGCCGAGGAGGGGAGGGGGCCGCCCCTACTAAGTTCCGCGGGGAGGAGAGAGCGAGTGAGAGTCAGTGAGGCGGAGGCGGCGGGAAGAGATTTAAATAGCGGAGACAGCGTGAGTCCCCTTCCCCTCAGGTCCCTCCCCCTGCTATCGGGCTGCGCCCCCCCCCCCCCCCCCCAACTCGCTCCTCAGCCGGGGCAGGTGGAGCCACCCGGGGCGGCTTCCCTCTCCCCAGCCCGCCGCGGAGCCACCTGCCCATACCGCTGAGAGACGGCCCCGAGCCGCGGAGGGGAGGCCGCGGCGGGGCGGTCGCGGTGGGGCCCCGTTCCCGGGGCTAAGTTTACCCTGATGTGATGAGGCGCGGGGCGGGAGCGGCTCCCTCAGCAGCCGGGCTGGTCTCGCCTTCCCCGCGGGGGAGCGGGGTGGGGGGGTGGCTTTCCCTTCGGCCCTTGAGGGTGCCCGGCCGGCCCAGCGCCCTCCTCCCCCCGGCTGGGCGGGCGCGGGCGGCGCAGCTCCCGCCCGGTGCCCGTAGGACCGGCAGGGCTACCAGTTCAGAGCAGCGCTTTCCAACTTCTGGGCTTTTCCTTTTTGGTTTTTTTTGGGTATTTTTAGTGTTCTACTGGTTGGGTTCGCGGGCTCCTAGCTCTGTCTGGAGCGAGTTGCGGGTCTCTGACCGGCGTAACGCTGCACTCCAAAGGCGTTGCTTGTCTTGCTGGCCTGTTCTTGTGGTCCACGGGAGTTGGTGGGCTATAAGGTGAAAAGCACCGGTTTAAATGACCAGTAATTCCTCTGCTGAGCATACGTGAATGTGTCCGTACATGAAAAAGGGGCCTGATCCTGCAGACTGTCTCTACTTGTGTGTCTGAGGGAATAAAAACACTCTTTTGGAGTATTAATCCTCTGGCTGTTGATACGAAGCTGCTATTGATATTATGTAGAGGGTCTTGAGATCCCACCATAACGTGTGCCCTCTTTCAGTACTCTACATGAAGCTTCTGAATGCCATTTATGCACCTCAGTGAGGGAGAGGGCAGGCACTTTGTCAGATGGCGAAGCTGTGAGGTTTGCAGCATAATAGAAAGCAGGTGGAAATACACTGCTCAGGAGCTGTAGGTGTAGCGATACAAACTTTCTTCTCTTGTTGAAGTCTGTGGCAAAAGTTCCTTTCTCGTTGCAGGTGCTTGCTGTTGTTAGCAGATATGTTTTGGGTAGTGCGCTGTTGCGGTTTGAGGCTTTAAAGAGACCCCCAAACCTGTTTCCATTAATAATTGTGGTGTTTTATGCTGTATTTTCTAAACTTTGTGGTTGTATTGTTTTTGGTCTGCAGAAGAGTGTAGAAAAATAAACGCAAATATTTAACTTCATGGTTTGAAAGAGCAACTCATATTTAACAACTGTGTTTCTTAGAATATTTGGTAACATTGTTTCCAGTGCATATAGGCCCCTTTGCCCTGAGAGAATCTTCTAGCCACCACACAGGGCTGGTGGTAAATGAAAGAAAATGTGTGAAGTCAGGTAGCTCTGCATTAGAGTCTCTTCAGCTTTGGACTGCAAAGTATTTACTTGTGTTTACTTTCCCTGGTGTTCAGTCTGGTACTGACCATAATCAGCAAATGTATGCCTAAACATAATTTGCCAAGCCCACACCAGGTGCAAAGCCTTTGTTTAAAATGTATATTAGTAAAAACATTTGTGTTAGTTACACCTGGGATTAACCTTCGTGTCTAGACACGATCTTGGGCTGGATTCTGCAAGAGGATTTGTGTAAGAAGGATTTTGACTCCATTGAGGCTCTGTGTGGGGAATGGTTCACCTGAGCTTTTCAAGTGGAGTGGACTGAAAACTTAGCTCGATTGTTGCTGTACTTAGAAACATAATAATGTGGCATTGTAATTTCTTTCTGTTGTTCCTGTCTGTCTTAAATATTCTGTAAACTAATATTTAGAAGAAAATTTGCTGTTCAGTATTCTGTATCACTGATGATACGGTACAGCTTGAACTTGGCATACTTTACTTCTTTTGGCTGTGATGCTTATAGCAGCTGAAGAAGTGTGACTTACCATGTAATTAACCAAGTCACATATGTATTTGTCCAAAAAACTTATTTACAATGGATTTTTTTATATGTAACCCCTTAATAGTGCTTTCTCATAATACAGTAGCTAATATAATGTGACAAATATTCTATAGATCCCTGTTATGTGCTCAGACTATATCAATCTTTAAACTGGAGAATTATCAGCGAAGGTTTGTCAGACATGAGTAGCCAAAGTTAAAGGGTTTGCTTAATGGAACAGATGGCCAAGCAACCATCATGTCAGAGAAAACAGCATGTATTCCGTGTATTCTTAGTTTAACACAAGAGGGAGCATGTCTAATCTTTAACCTCTAAATATTGCAACTTCAGAGAGGAAGCTTTAAGTGTTGAGTGTCAACTAATTTATGTTCTAGGCTCCATGTGCAAATATTAATACAACCTATGCGTATTTCTGGCATGTTTTCAACTTCATGTTGCAGCTGTTGATTTACAATATAAATGTTGGCGCGATAAATGTGGAGATAAGAAAGAAGTTAATGATCTTTTGAACTTGTTAAAATCTGTAGTTTCCTGCTAAATTTGACAAAATGTATATGGTTATTCTTATTCCTGGCTATGGTTATTCATATACAGAGGTTGTACTTTGTTCTTTAATATTGGGTTAATAAATGTCTTCTGCTTAACCTACCATAGAGAGTTATAAAGCTGAGGCTTAATTTAATTAAAATTAGTTTAATTACCAATACAATTTTGCTTTTACAGATCTTATAAATTCTGCTGCTTCATTCTTAAATAGGAAATAGAAATGGGGATCAACTAAGAAGGTTTGTGTACCGTAGCTCGTTTAATTTTCCTTGTCCCCTAGTGGTGTAAAAGGAGGAATAAAAATCAGCTTCCATTTTGTATTTCTTGGCATTGTCCAGTTGAATCATGATCTATTAATGTTTGTCCTCATTTAATGCCTTATTAATGTGAATTAGCAATTTGTTAAAATTATGGTGTGCACACAGAATGCTCCAAACCTTTAGGGGAACCTTACTCATTCGATGGTATCTTGAAAGTATTTCCAATAGTCCTCTGCTTTGCTCCAGATTAAGGATTAGAGAAAAACATCTGTCTACGATTAAACATTGCACGCAAATTATCTTTCAGAGACATAAATACTCTGTATGTTATTTGGTAGAGCAAACCAGAAACCTTAGTGCTCTGCTTCCACGTGCCTAAGCAAACTGATGTGGATTGAGATCTTACCACACTTGCTTCTCTTTCCTTGTTGTGGACATGGTAACCTCTGTGCCAGGGTGGCAGAAGTGAAAGTGTGTCACCGTCATTTTTTGTTTTAGCGGACAAGACTGGCATAGGCCAGTGATATAAAGTCATATGCTGGATCATGCAGGAGCACAGGTTGCCTGCTGGTCAGGAGAATGCTCTCCCCCTGAGCAGATGAGTAGGGATAGCCCTGTCGATCTTATAAGACAGAAATGTGAGATAACCTGTACTGATAACCTTGAGACAGATATTCAGCGTTATGATTTCTAGAAGGTAACAGCTCCTACTGGGGAAACTGTTGCTTTACCGAGTTATTCACAGCAACTGAGCGTTTTTAATGGATTGCTCCATTTTAATGGATGCTACTCGATTTTATATGATACGTACCAAACAATACTGCGCCATCAGAAGTTCCTAGGGAGCCGAGAGATGCCTTGATGAGCCAAGTGAGTTTTGTACTGAGTTTCGTAGGGCTCAGTTGAGCTGCCTGTTTTCTTGGCGATTCAATATCAGTCAACAGGGGCAAAACTTACACTTTGGTTTTCTTGGCCAGCAGACTTAGGCTGTTGCACAATTTTTACATTAAGTGCATGTTTTTACTTTGAGAAAGTAATAATATGACAGTATAGTTCTTTTTTGTTATTGTAACTTTAAGTTTATAGCTGAAAAGTGTGTTAGTCTATCTGGCTTATATAAATAGACTGGAGAAGTTGGTGTGTTTATTTATGTATTTGAGAGGAGATTACAATGAGTGTAAAAACCCTACAAACAAACAAAAAACAAAGCCCCCAGCAACACAACCCGGAGATTAACAGCAGCAGGAGAGATTGCCCTGATTGCCCACAGTTTAGAGACTCGTAAAGTAATAATTGCAGATCAAGTGTTTTGTTTCCTTATTTTAGCGTGATTATAAGGACACTTTCCTTATCAGGGGAAAATGCAGATGCACTCAGCAATTGAGGTTACAAACTTGCCATAATGGATTAGAGTTGAGACCTCAGTAGAGGCCATTGTCTGTGCTGAATCAGCTGTGTGAGCAGACAATTTAATATCTCTGTTACTCATCTGGTACCTTTCAGGCAATGCCTGCGTGTAAAAGTTATTTAGAAATGATTCCATGGTTACGCAAACCAGTTTTCAGGTGTCGAAGTATTTATTAATTTGCTTTTATTAAAAAAAAAAAAGAGGGGGAGGAGGAGGAGGAAAATTAGCAATGTAGGTCAAATTCTTGTAAAATCTCATTTAAAAAAAAAAAGTAGTTGTATTCTCATGGAAGATGGCATGTGGGACTTAGTGATAAAGTGCACAGAGTCCTGTAACTTTCTGAATGGTCCAAATGGATGTTTTAAAAGGTAAAGGGGGCGGGGGGGTGTACCTGTGAGCAGTCTTTTAGCCATGAGCATTTTTTTTATTTTGCCTCTCAGAGTTACAGCCCCCTGAAAAATGGGGGGGTTTAAGCAAGAAAGTGCTGACACAGCCTTAACTACAGAGCAGTGCTCTGCGTGCTGCTGCAGTAATTGTCCAGGCAGTGTTTTCTGCTTTCCTGCCATTGTCCTTTCACATTCCTTCGATTCATTCCATTTTTAACTTTCTGAAAGTTTGAGGTGATTTAAAGCCCACGGCGGGGGTGCAGGAGCCGGAGGAGCGAGGCTGTCAGAGTAGCATGGACTTGTTAATCTCAGCCTGATCTTGTCAGTAACAGCAGAGCAGAGGGAGAGGAACTCCAGCTGGGGCAGCGCTCCAAAGGTTTGTCTGTTATTTTTATACCGAAATTACGTCTTAGCAGCAAACTATTCGGTACGCGGAGGGTTGTTTGGGAGCTGTAGGTGCCGGGGTGGCGGATACGTGTGCGTTTCGCCGCGTTGTTTGTTTGGAAGAGGGGAGGTTTGCCTCTGTGTGTCGGAGAGAGCGAGTGTGTGTTGCGATCGGGGAAACGCTGAAGAAGAAGAAACCCTGTTGGTTCTCCATGCAAATGACCGCTTTGGTTGTAACAAAAGCCTTGATGTTGGGCTTGGAAAAATGATCTGACAGTGTAACAACCCCAGGCCACTTTCGCCATGTTTTTGTTTATTCATGTTTCATTCCGTTGTCCGTAGCTATCGCGCAGATGTTTCCAATTTCACCGCTCGTCTTTTACACCGTTGAGCCTTTTTGGAGTTAGCAAGAAAATGTGTGAAAGAATGTTAACAAAACAGAGAGGTGGTGCAGATGTTTATACTTTAGTTCTTGCGTCGCGCCTGACGGTACTGGCACAGGGATACAGTGCATATGAAGGAACGTAAGGAGCATCTGTTTTAACTACCCAGCTTGTAATTTCGAAATGTGCCCATTGTAACTTGAATATTAACATAAACAGATGAAGCGAGCACGTTCCCGGTGCAATGTGGCTACTTGAGATCTCATTTGTTTGCTACTGTTTCTGAGGAGGAAAAAAAAAAAACCAAACCAACACCCAAGCAAAAAGGCGAGTAAGAGCAAGGAGAGGAATATCTGTGACACAACATGTATGCTCCTAGATAAACTCCTGCCATCTCGGAGTGCCTTTAAATATTTGAACAGCTTCTGTTAAGTCAAATAAAATTGGTTACCATGAGAAACAAAAAAGTCTAATAGAATAGTTGAGCATGCTAATGAAAACCTGAATGTAAAATTGTTTCAGAATCATTGAAAGAATTGAATTAGACAGACAATCTTTTTAAGAACAGTCATAGTAACACATTTAAACCTTTTAGCTTCTGAGATGCTAGAAAACAACACACACAGTACAGGAATAACAGGGGTGGCTGGTGTGTTATCTTACAGTCGCATGGATTGAAATGTAATTGTCTACTAATGATATTAAAATCAGTCTGTTTGCAGGATTTTATGCTTGTTGAATGTCTCAAGGCACACACAAATAAAATCTTAAACCTTAGAGGACAATGATTCAGTGTCCGGAGCCAGTGGTTAAATCAGATGTGGTAACTATGGTGAGAGGTAAAGTTACTTAGCTTCTCACAAACCATGCATATGTGGGTTTCTTTTTGTGTAATGGAGATTAAGGAGAAAAGGATTAGAAAATCTAAAAGAGAAATTTTGAGCAGGAGACCTGTAGCCTTGCTCTGGGAATTAACATTGAGGAGGCTTTTAGAACAGAGGCAGGGTGGAAGTAAACACCCTGTTGTAATATATATTGATGATAATTCTAGAAAGGAATCTTTCTGGTTGGGAATATCAACAGCAGCTCACACATAGAGGAATGAAATCAATCCCCTCCATATTAAAATAATCCTCCTACTCCAACAAAACAAAAACAGAACACAGCATAGATTTTTACATTACCAAGTGACAACATAAAATCAGGGAAAGTCTGATATTCTGAATTAACCCACTTTAGGTTGTTGCTGAATTAAGCCATATTGGTATATTTAAATTACATAGCATTCCTATTTTTAAACATGCATATGATATGTGTTTAGGATTTTTTTTTAAACTTCAAAAATGGTGGCCATATGAAGTGGAAAATAAAAGCAGAGCTTAGTGTTCTAGCTGGTAAATATTGGGGGAGTTTGAACTGCAGCCAGAGAGACTTCTTGACCATGTTTCTGATTTTCCTTGAATTGAGAGGGTTCAGTGTTACTCTGAGTTTTTCAGGGAAGAACTTCACATTATGCTGATCAGCTCAGAGGGGTATGGGAAGGATTGTCATGCATGCACGTAGAAGTCATATGTTCTGAGAGAATCACCAGAGATACGAATTAGTGATCAGCTGTTTGATATGCTTTGGCAACAGAAAGGGGAGAGGTCAGGTTTAATTTCCAGTAGAGAAGGACCATTTCCCTGTAATAGTGAAAAGAATGTTCACTATTACACCTAGAGACATCTTGGGGATATGAGGTATGTTCAGCTTTCTAGGAACAGAGGTGAAAATGTGATGGGGTTTTGTCAATGTATTAGAAACATTACTTTAATGAAACATATGGAAGTTCTGAGTGTCCCCTCCTCCGCGTCCCCTCCCTTCCTCCCACCAACATAGTGGTTGATAAACACTTGCTTTATGAGAAGTCCACAGGTGAACTAGTAGTTCAGCTTAGTCTACACACTTGGTGTTAAAGCTTTTAAGTTGTTTCTGGATTTGCTAGGAAACACTTCTAGCTTTTTCTGGGTCATAATCCCACAGTTTGCTTTCTCAAGTGTTCTAAGCGTGTTATCAGATACCTGTTTAGGAGACTGCATTCACTACTGTGGTGCAACAGTGTGGGTTAAACCTGTGAATGGGATGTACCCTTCTGGATTTAAGGCAAATTGATAAATAATATACCCAACAGCAATGTAATTCATGTGTGTTACAAAATGTTTTCACAGGAAAGATGATCAACTCAATTGATTGATTTTTATTTTTAAATTGTCATTTCTTGAAAAGTATTCAAAACTCACTGTATTGTATTCTGCCCTAATAGGAAGGAAGAAAAGGAGAAGGAATTCCATTGCTGCTGTTTGAGGACACTATTCTGCTTTTTTTTCTATTGTTGGAGTTGACATTTGTGTGGAATGGTACATTGTTACTGCATTAATAATGGATTATTATTTCATATGAAAATTTTTATTTATATAAAGATTGCTATTCTAGATTGACGCAGAAAGGCTCCATAAACCAGAAGAAAATTCAGATATAGCTATTGATGCGTGATAATTCATTTTGTTGTTCAGTGTATTTTGAAATTTAGCATCCTCCTTTATCAGGATGCACTATATTTAAGAGTGATATACCTGATATTTGAGGCATAGGATGGTGTACAGTCTAATGAATAGGACAATGGAATTAGAGCAAGTAGTGCTTTCCTTGCTTTGCTATTGGATTAGGACAAGTCTATTCACCTTTTTGTTTCTGTTTTCCATCTATGGAAGAGGGGTGTAGTGCTAATTGCTTTTTAAAATACTTCAGTACCTACCGATGAAATTTCGAGATGAGCAATATTTTGTCTTACAGCAGCACATGTGACCAATGGATGGTGGATATTCACATAATACTTGCATCAAAAGTTGTTAAGCATTAAAAAATCACTAGTGCTATGGTAATAAAGCGTTTCTAGAAAAAATCTCAGGGATAGGTCTGATGAGGTATTTCCAGACTGTCGTTGGTAATTTAGAAGTTTTTAGGTAGTTGAATATCAGCTGGCTGGTTCGTACCTTGTTATTGAGCATTTGATGGATTATCCACCTGTTCTAAAATTCTGAACAAAAGATTGGCCTTCATTGACTTGTTCAGCTCTTCTGCTGGGATTCAGCCAGATGTGTAGTTTTAGCAGCATCTTAGAATCTTTTAAAAAAAGAACTGTTTCCCCAGTGAGACTATTTACGTTAGTATTGGAGAACCTCTGGCCTTCTTGATTATATTTGTAGATTGCAAAAACATGAAATGCAAGATTGAGAATTCCAGTGCAAACAGCTATGTTTGTGCTCAATCTCCAACAGCTGAATAGTTTCACTGAAGTCCCTGGGTCTACTGAAGTGAATAAGGGTTTTCAGGATTAAAGTTTACAGTATTTATCTTGTTCTTTTGGTGCGTGGTCATGCAAATTCTCCAATGCAATGGGAAGTCTGAAGTGTTTGAATATCTTTGAGAGATGATTCTTGCTCCATTTGCACATCACATGAAACTATGTAAATCAGTTTCAGGTGCAATGTAGGGTATATGGGAGAGCTTAGTGTTGAAAAAGTGTGAAACAAAGTTTAGAAATAGAGTGGACTGTCAGCCTGTACAGGTTATTCATCACAGTTCACAATATGGCTTATCATTTGTGACTTGCCAAGGACTGATCAGTTTAATCAATTGCCAGGCAGGAGCAGTTAAATATTAAAATTCATGGTAAAATTTAGAAAACCTAGTTTGAAGTACAAATTGTGTCTTAAATTTCCACAGCTGCCTTCATGTGTTGCTCTGCTTCAATTATCTACTAGTATCTTTATCTTTGTAGATAGCAGAGTCAGGACTTTGTTACTGTTACTGACCGTTTGCTGTTTTCTAATCTTGGCTATAGTTGAAACAGCCCCAAACACTTCTAAAAAATATGATTCTATTTTGTTGTGTGAAGAACAGGATTTTAGTCTAAGAACAACTTTGGAATTTGAAAACCAAACCTCCAACAGTTCTCCAATTGACAGGAATATTCTTCTTCATCTGGAGAACAAGCCAATATGGCTTCATTTGTAAAATTTGTTTATACAATGGTATTTTCTGTCTACACAGTGCCTGGAATATGTCTTAGCACATAAACAATAAGATAAATAAAAGTTTGTATCCAAACAGCTTCTGTTTATATTTCTCAGTAAGAAGTACGTGTGTAGAGAAGGATTCTTTTAGCTTTGAGAAACTGAGTGCATGCTCTGTCTAGTAAATTACGCCATTTGTTAGCTTGGTAAATCTTAGAGCATCAACTACATGACAGTTTCTCTTCAGAACAGTAAAGATTAGGTGGGATTTCTGTGGAAATCATTCTAACTTATGCTGTGTTGTTTATCTATTTCTCTACCTTTCTCAGATAACTGTGCTTGGGTTTTGTAGAGGAAATTTAACTGTTGAGAATGGTGTGAACTGGTAATGCCAGTGCGAATTGGAATATCTTCCCTGCATTTGCAAGGAAAAAATGATGGTTTGAAAGATATTGCGTGCCCTTTTTTGTTGATCTTTCATCATTTCCCTGCTTTGCTTCCTCATATACCTCCAGAAAGAGTATGGCATGACATTTTCGTGTATCTTCTTTTACATTGTAACATCTATGTGCATGCCCTCTTCTTGTTTGGTACTTGGTTTATGCTGCACTGCGACAGACAAGTAGAGATAGAAGTTCATATTTAAAGAATATATTATTCCAAGTACTTTTAAGCATAATATCTTTTTTTGAGCATCCTCTCCTCTTTCACCCTCCACTTCTGAAGGGTGGGGCGAGAGTGATATCAGTGTCATAGGCATTCGGGCTTTTCTGTGTACAGGATGGGGTTTTGATCTAATGAAGTTAGTGTATCATTCCTCAGGCCCTCTGGTAGAAATAGATACCAAACCCAAAGTCTGTATTATCCTTCAATGTCAGTTGAGAGAGAAGGTGACCAGTGGAGTTCAGAATGTGAGACTCAAAGAGATCTGTTACACTTACGTCGTTATGTATGGGTTCATGTGTTTCCCCAAATGCTGGCACAGAAACTAAAGATCCTGTTTACTTTTAGGGTCAAAGTATTTGGGAAACATTCTCTGGAGAAAATATTGCTGTTTCCCGTTGTGCTCAATAACTGTGGGACAGGAAATTGATTTTGCAGATTTTTACCTCCTGGGAAGTCAGCTTGAAGAAAGTAAGACTGTGGTAGAGTCACTGGACTATAAAAGTTAAACAGATGAAATCCTTTAATCTATTTGAGATATACTGTATTACTTTCAGCCCTACATTGTTATACTGGTGAAGATGTCAAAAGCAAGGTGATGTATTCAACCCTGTAGGAACAATTCAGAATTTAACTTTTCTGATCCTGACCTGACCATATCAAAATAAAACACACTTGCATTCTGGTTGTGTATCAAAGTTTTTGGACCGTATTAATACTTATTTTGAATCAGACTTAATTAAATTGAAGTCACATTGCTTTTAACTTGAGCATCTCTTCCTGCCCAGTTAAAGGAGGACTTAACTGGCAGAAGTTTTGTATGGAAAACATTGCCTGCTCTGCTGTGTCTGGGGGGAAGGAGTATCAGCCTGTGGAGGACGAGAAGTTAGCAGTGATTTGCACAAGTTGTAACAGTAGATAGTTTTGAGTTTGTAATTAGCATTGTACAGCAACATTGGGAGATCCATAGATAAGTATGGCGGATATTTTGAATGCTCTGTAGTGTCATTCTAAGTTTTGGATGCTTGTATTTGATTTTCAGCTATTTTGTTCTGTACTTGACTGCATCTTTACCTCTGTTCCTCATTATTTTTCAGTGTTTATAGTTGGTTGATAGTGTTTTGCCTTGCCGTAGTGTGTTCTAAATGTATACATATTTATTCTTTTCTGATTTTAGAGCTCATTGGCAATAGTTTTGCCTGCTCGTCACAAGTTTCCCAGAAATGCCAGAAAGATTTTCTGTTCTTTTGGATGTGTTCCTAGATGGAGCAATGTCTGAATTAGATAAGGAAAGACACAGCAGTCTAGGCTTGAGGTGATTCATAGGTTGTGGTTGTCCACATCCATCTTGGGAGAAACAGTCTGTTAGCAAGCCTGAAGATATAAGTGGGTGTTTTCTGGGTGTAGGAGTATGTGGGATAAAATGCTGGACTGACCCTTCCACTGGCATATGGGCAGCCTGTTCTAATGAAACTAAAGAGTATGGTCTTGAAAGTTCCTGAGTGTGTTTGTTTGCTTCTGGATCAAGAAATAACTTTGTCAGCTGTTTTCTGTCTTCATAATGATGAATCAGAGTATTGTCAGCTGGAGATCTTCAGATAATGTCTATGGGAATAGAGTCCAAAATATTTTCTAGTGTTTTGAGAAGAGACAATGACATGTTCTGACACTTGGAAGGTAAGACTGAAGTGCGCAGAGCACTATGCTATGTATTTGTGCTGTGTATTTCGGGAGTGGTGTGAACAGTTGGACTGGGGTCATTCTCAGTAAGCTTCTTTTCTGAGTGATAGCCATTTCCTTAATGTTATTTACTGTGAGTTCTGACAATGTCATAATCCAAAATTAATGTTTGAGAAGAAATGATCTGGATGTGGAACAGTAACTTATGTAATATCCAGTGTCAGTTTTTCAACTCTTCCTTGGAGTACCTCTCCTTCATGACACATTTAATAGCTTTGTGTTACAGTAAGTGAGGGGTTTTGTGTAGAGTCTTAACTGTAATGTTCTGACTGGGATAACTTTGTGTCCTGAAAGGTGTTGTCTTCATTTAATCATTTGTCTTTAAACTTTAATTTCTAAAACATGTTACCATTTACCATCTTTGTTAATGGATTCACAGGGGGCTTTTTTAGAGGTATAAGCATTAATTGCTAAGAGATGCCTGCTGTACTTTCCACATGCTTTCCTAAAATCCTAATTGTTACAAATTTGGTCTTAGTTGGCAGCAACCAAGTTTTTGTATGCTCTGGAAGAAGTTACTGTGTGTAGGTGCTGAAGTACATGAAACCAATGTATACTTAAAATTACTAGGAAAGCTTTTTTTGAGCCGATGGTTATTTATTTAGGAAGTTTAGGAAGTCTTTTACATTAGTAGGCTGTTACCCAATGCTAATTAAAAATGACAGTCGCTATTGTTGCAAATAGTAACCATTGAATATGCAATAAAAACATCCAAAGCAGGCTATTAACTGCAAAATGGCTAAAAATGTGCAGTGCAGATATTAATTTGTCCTATCATCTTGAGAAGTTAGCTTCCTTACTGTAGGCTATGTGGTCATGTTTTTCTCTTAAATCAGCTTTTTTGCTATTAGTGGTCTTTGCATGTGCTTTAGAGTCCTGAAATGAAAGGCATGATGTAAACAATAGGTATTATAAAGATCAGATAATTTTAGTATGATTTTTTAAGAGGTATTTGGAGAGTTCTGGCTTAGAATTGGTGTACTTTGATAGCAAAACTGTTATCTTTGATCTTGGGACTGCAGTAAAATTTTAATTTCAGAAGTGTTATGTCCAGCTACTTGTCAAAATAATCCATTTCTCTTTATATTAATGGCTGCATTATTTAGTTTCACTGCGGTGGAATTTTCGCACAGTTTGCAGCCTGATTCAGTATTTTTTCAAATTGGTGTTCACGTTGATGTTAAAATGACTATAAATATAGGTCTCATGAAAAGAGTAGATTATAATTCAACATTCATTTATGTAGTTCAATATCTGGATACACAACTCTGGATATGATAGCTAACTTGAGATAAGTTAAAACTAAATTCAGTGTAGATTTTAAATGAAATAAAATATTGGTGCATTATCACTAAATAGTATCAAAGAAATTGTCTTTTATTATGTGTGTGCAGATTCTCCAAGGACAAATATGGTTCTTCCATAAAACCTTTGAGAGTAATGAAGCTGGTGAATATACAAAATGAGTAATATATGGGGTTTTAACAAATCAGTGATGTATCAAAGAAGTTTGTTTCCAATAATATATTCTTGTCAAATGTGGTGTATCACTTAAGCTTTATAGGTGCAGCTTATCAGCAGAATAAACAAACATCCTGTCCTTTAGTCTTGCTACCAAAATAAATAACATTAAATTCATCAAAAATATTTTACATTGTCAAAGACAAACATGCCATGGCAATTGGCAGTCGCATGCCCCAGAGCAGACTTTGTGATGAAGGCTTCCCTCTTCAGCATTGACCCCGGAGTAATTAGAAAGGTTATGCTAAGTAAGCATCAGGGGAAATTTGTGCTACAATTCTTGCGCAGGAAAAAAATTTGTCATATTGCCAATTGCAAACCCCATATCCAATAAGAATCTGGAATTTGAATTGACAGGCCAAAAGCTTCCATTGTTTGAGTTTTCAGAGATCCTGGTGTAAACCAAAAAGGATCTTGAGAGTTCTCTGTTTTCACAGGTGTGTGCTAAATCCTATGTGAGATGAATCTATACAGAATATATTATCTTGGTTATAGTGCCTAATTAAACCTACAGACCAGTTTTCTGTTCTGCTGGACACTGTGTCACTCTGGGAAAAAAGTGTATCCCTGAAGAGTCTGTCAGAGTATGAAACGGGAAACAGAAGGTGGATTCACACAAGCAGCAGTTAAGTAACTGTGAGTATTACCAGAAAGTTCTCCACAGGCTTGATGTGCAGTGCAGATGAATTACAGTGATGCTTGCTAGGAGGTACAGCAAATGTGCAGTGGATTTGCTGAGCTGATTGGTAGTGAGAGGCTGTCTTTCATGGGCTCTGATGGACTAAATGAGAGTGTGCGGGTAAGATGATGATAGGCTGTGTCTCAAGGATCTATCTTGCCTTTTGTCATGCTGGTAAGGAAGAAGGTTCAGCCTCATCGATGTCTCTTAGAGGCTTAGAGAGGAATGTTTCAGTGGATCTTTCTGCCTCTTCAGAGCAAAAAGTACCCTATAACAAGCTGTGTAGTCTGGTCTGTATGGTCCTTCCTATTCTCCAGAGAAAACATCTGGCATCTTCTCACCAACTGCTTTTAGCGTAGAGCTCTGAACTTTACAGTCTTGGTCTTCTCCCTTCCATGTGGTGTGTGGATGGATTGCTTGCTAAGACCTAATACGTGTTTAAGCAGGGCAGAAAGTTCACAGTCTGGAAATGGAATTGTGCATTCGAATACCAAGGGTTGGTGCAACATGGCCTCCCCAGTGAGAAGCCTTCCCTATTTGTTCTTTGCACTACTTTTCTCTTGTTAGTGATGGTTCTTTGATATTTGGAAGTCCCTTATCTGGGGAGGATATGGTAGAGTTACTTAAATGATAGAGCAGCAATGAGTGTGAAAGTGCCACCTTATATTTGTGGCTGCTATTTGCCAAACTAGGTATGATTCCCTTTTACTGTTCTTTTTTGACTGGAGATCTACTATTGCAAGAAAATTTTAAATAAACTACTAATCATTTGTGTTTTCTTTTGCTTTCTAAACACAGGCTTATAAGGAAAGACTTCATGGTAGAGATTGTTTGGAGATATATGTGTTGTAAGATTAATAATTTATTATATTATTAATTTTGGACACAATTGTGCTTCATATGAGATGTTATGACAGGTGTCTCACAATTTGGTGTTAAAGAACAACTTTGGTGTTGACCCAAACATTTTTTAAAATATTCTTAATTTGGGGTGGGTTGGGGGGATGGGGTGGGGGAGGGGATAGAAAAAAGGCTGAACTTAATCAACTTTGTTAATCCTATAATATACTTGAGATGTAAAAGGAGAATAACCAAGAAAAGGATGCTGTCAGTTTTCAATTGTCCATATCTCAAATGTCCCATCTTAATTGTGGGTCGTTGCATCCATGTGGGTTGTGTTAAGAATTATGCTATGGTACTTAAATTATTAAGCAATGTAACTGTTTGCTTTAAGTGTTTGAGTGAGCCCTGGAACATGAGGAGGAGAAAGGGAATTTGTTTCCTCCTCTACCTGGTTTTGGAGGCTGAGGTTCATACTTGATTTTCTAACATTGAAAGAACCATTACATTTACTTCTAATTGAGATATAATTTAGGAAGATGGTTTGTTGTGGGCATGCACTTCAGACAGATGTATGCTTCTGTGGGAAAAAAATGCTTTTTTGGTGAGAAATTGATGCTGGAGAACCTTCTGCTTTGATCACTGAAAAAAATCAGATGAGCCTTCAAACATTCCAAATGTTTGTGTTAAAACAAGAGTCTGATAGCCTGGAAAGGACTTGCAGTGGTTGCTGCTTTTATGAGGTACAGATCTCCCTACTACAAGATGGCAATAAGAAAATGAGTGATTTAAAGATGACATAGAATTTTTTTTCTTCTGTATTCAATTTGTCATATAAAATTATAGTCATATCTGATACTGATCAAGTCATAGGTTAACTTGATAGTCACACTTACATGGTGTTTCTGGCTTTCTGTGTAGTTTTGTGTGGTTTTAATGGATTTGGATTATAGTTGATGAACTACAAGGATGACGTAGACCTGAAAAGTAAAGCAATAACTGCCAACCTCTGTCTTGCATCTTAGTCAGCTTTACAGCACAGTAAAACACTGCCAAGCAATATAAAACATCGTTAACATCTGTTTGGTATTAAAATGTATCACTGGTACTGTAATGGCTCATTCCTTTTAAAGCTGAACATGGTTTCTCCCTTGTACTTCCATTGGAATCAGTAGGGGATAATCTTGGTGTTTAGAAACTTTGTGTTGTAAATCATGGTGTGGCCAAGCAGATGAAATTAAGGTAATGCCTTTAGGATTCCTTTGTATTGCTTCTCAGTTTAATTTTACTAGCTTTTGTTTTTTTTTTTTAACAACCAGAAATAACCTGTGCACTCTGTCTTTGGATGTGTTTTGTGGTATTGCCTCTTAGTGTCCTAAAACATAGGGCTGAATATTGCTGAGAAATCAACAGAGGTGTTAAAGCAAGTTGCTTTTAGTAAGTCTGGCTGCCATAAACTCCTCTTCTCAGCTAGACCAGACAATAATTAGACCTATTATTTAGAGACTAGATTTTCAGTTTTGATGACCTAAGGTTTGGAAATGATCTGCAAAAAAGTTTTCACTTTTGCTTTAAAAGAACTTTGTTGTCTCTATGATGGATTTCTGGAAGAATTATCTTAAAAAATAACAGCTGCTTTTGACTTTTATTTAGGTCAAATGTTTTTGTAATACAGCATGTTGAATTTTGAGACAAAATTATGGAAAATAAACTGTAATTGGGGCAATGTCTTTCTGTGAAGTGACATTGACTGATAAGGCTAGCAAGAGGGATGTGTGAGCTCCAAACCAGACATGAAATGTGGAACTGAAGCAGTATAGATGGTTGGTCACTTATGCCAAACTATTTGTGGTTATTTGTTTTCCATCAATATGAGTACTTTAGAATAAGGGAAGATGAGCAGTGAAAGTAAGAGGATGCTTGCCAGTGTGATAGTTGTATGAGAAAAAGCATCTGGCTTCTCACTTTGCTCATGATTTCACCAGTTACTGATAAAACTGTGTTGTATTATTTCACTTGGGTTGTTGTTGAGGTTGGCTAAAATACTGATACCAAAGAAACCCTTTAATCTCTCATGTTTGGCTTTTTAAAATGTCTGTTTGCCATGGGGTTGTTCTAGGATGCTTTCAAGATTTTGTTTTGTGCCATGGTACTCTGTTTTACTCTGGATTTCATTGCAAATGGCAAGATATAAACCAATATTAAATTGTATTAAATTGTCATGTAGACATAAATCTTGGAAAACCTGACTTGGAAGAGGGAATAAAAGGACTAATTAGAGTTTAGTTTGAAGAGAAGGTTACTAAGGGTAGACACAGCAACTTGAATGTGTGCAAGAAGTTTTTGTAGAGTCATGGTGGAGAGTGTAAAAAATAATGAACTTAGATCACAGCGAGTCAGGCAGGTTGAACTTTATTAAAATAAAACCAACAGATTTTTAAAGCATAGTGGCAGTGAAACTCTGATCAGCTGCCTGGAAATCCTACACAGTCTCTGTTATCTGAGACCTTAAGCTCCAGTTTAGACAACTTCTGTCAGGAATGAGAGAAGTATAGATGATCCGGGCTTGGGAAAGGAGTGGACCAGGTGACCTTTTGAGCTCTCTTCCAGTTTCTTCTTCGATGAACCTAAGAATAGAATAGGAAAACCATGCAAAGTTTTAGTACCTTTCACTTTTTAATTGTGGTTTGCAGTGAAAGGGATATAACTTCAAGTCAACATTTTTTGTTTGCGTGTTTGGCATATATATACTTGGGCAGTTAACTGTCAACAATAACATGTTTAACTACATCATGAAGCTGTAAGTACTATATGCTGTTGGTTAGTTTACTAAGATTCAAGTTGTCTGTTCCTTTCAACGTGTTCTTTAATTCTTTCTAATGTATGCAAGGGCATCAGTATGCAGCTGTTTAGGAGTGCCAGTCAATGACTTGGTGTGATCTGCGTTTCGTTCTTCATCGCTTTTAAAAACTCTCTCATCAGAATGTGCCAGCTTTTCCTGCTCTGCAATTTGGCTTTGAAGATATGAGACACAGCTCTGGTGCATTTTCATCCTGTGGGTTTTTTAATCTAATGTGGCCTGCTATTTTATGAACCCTCTAAGTGCATTTGTATAAATGCTTATTCAGCCCTCATGAGTTTATTCATGACTATATCACTAAAGCATTTTGAAGTTCATTATGTTCATGCTTCCACATGAATGAAGTTGTTTTCTCTGAAAGAGGAGTTTTTAAAGAATTTTCTTCTTAATTTCCAAAGCTGTTGACCGACTGTTATGTAATTGTGCAATTACTACTTATGCAATAAAAGCTCAGCGTTTGCATACCTTCTCGTTCAGCAGCATGCACGGATTTAGACGCCTGAATCTCCAGGAGAGGTTGGTGGGAATTCAGGTGCATGGACCAGCTTCCACTGTCACTGTTTGCACCCTTTCATGGTGTGCACTTCTGGAAGTGTTTGAGAATCCCTTGGGTTTCTCTCATCGTATTCCCCCACAGATGAGAGATTTAATGAGAAAATATTGGTGTCCTCCCAGCATAGTCTTAGTCATGTGTAGTATACCAAATGACACTCTTGAGAATAACTGTACTTACTGTTCCACCTGAAACCTGTGCCCAAAAATCTGATGGTTAGATTTATCTGTTTTCTTTGTCCATAGGCACAGTTCTGTCTACAATTTTAGGGCTGATGGATTTTTTTTTTTTTTTGGTTGGTTATCTCCTGATGTGTCTGGACAGATAAACCAGAGTTATTCTGGAGAAACTGTAACTGTTCTTCTATTCTTCATGGCCCAAGTGAGTGTTCTGGGAGATCTAATTAAGCTGGATCTTAAGAGGCCCACCTGCAGAAATAGTCTGATGAAACTGAACAGATGAGCTTTTAATTAAAGCAGGCACCCACTAATGACTGTGGGTTTTATTTAAGGTTTTATCTACTGCAAATTTGTACTCAAAGGACCTTTTTTTTTTTTCAGCTGATATGCTTCAAAAGTGTTTGGATGGAAACATTCACTCACTATTTAAAAAAAAATCAAATGTTTGATGTGGCAATGCTTAAATATTGTTTAGACTTTGCAATTAGAACTGTTCATTAATCTAAAGGTTTAGTAAGATTATTTCCCAGACTGTTTTCAGTGGCTGAGTGACAGCTAAACTCTTAAGTTTTACCATAGGAATGAAATTTTTTTTGTACAATCAGGCATAGTTCTTTATCTGCCTCTTTCTCAGGGTCAGACTCTTGAAAACTTCCTTGTGGATGATTTAAAGAACTGTGTGTTCTCTGTTGCCAAAATAGCCCATGGAGACATGGCAGTACTTCGTGTGGTTCTGAAATCTAAAGCAAGACTAGGTGGAATGTGCTACGTTAGCATGGCAGGAACTGGGATTTGTTTGGTGGTTCCTAAATTAAAACTGATTTATGCCCACAGAAGCTACTAAAACTTCTAAGATCTCTTTTTTACCCCGTTTGAAATTTTCATAGCAGAAAGCATGTTTCTGCATACCCAAACAGGTGCAGCCACTTACCCAAGAAATTTCAAAGATAAATCAGTAGATTTCAGTACCTTCGCCTAGGAGCACGTGGATTTCTTTAGCGGTTTGTTCCAAGTTCAGAAATGGATCTCGGTTTTTATCTTGTATTCTGTTGAGGGTCAGTGTGTCCTGTTGATCTCACTCAGTATTACAGATTCTCTACATCAGTCTAAGTGGTATTGTTGCTTGAAAAATGAGTTTCCATTAAGTCCACTGCATTCCTTTCTGGCTTGTTCCAGACAATGGCTCAGTGTTGTTGTTGTAAGTTTTTGATATTCATTAACATTAACTAGAAAACAAGAGGTAAACTGTACACACACACACACAAAAGATATGCAGAAATTCTTGTGCTACTTTTTAAGTAGTTTGACCCCAAATAAATCATGTTAGGCTATCAGAATGATTGCTGAAAATCTGTCCTGTAGAAAGAATTGATGTAAAATAACTTTAACCAAAATAACATGTAGGTGGTATTACTTTGTTGGTCTCCCTCTCTTTTTTGTTACTTTTTATGTTGCAGCTGAACCTCTTTGGTACATTGAAAACAAACTAAGAATATATATATGTAGTAACTAAATCTTAAATTGTAGCTTATATTGTTCCACTCCTGTCGAAGCTGGAAAAGAGGATTTGCAGGCTGTTTCGTAAATGTTATGGCACGTTGTAATTTAAAATAATGAGTATCTCATTGTATTACTAGAATTACTCATAAATTTACATTCCTTGTTTTTCATTCTCAGTGTGTACATTGCTACAGGGAAATTGCAGAACCAAGTATGTTGAGTCTCAGAAACATTTAATAAGTTTTCCTTTCTGTGATTAAAATTTGTCTAATTCCCAAGTGCTTTAAATTCAAGTTTGAACATATATTCTAATAAACATATTTTCATTTTTTGAGTAAATAAAGACTACTTTAAATAATATACCAGAACATTTTGTAGTTCAAACATCTTTTGATGAGAGCTTTTCTCTTGCTCTGACATATTTAAAATAATAACACTTTTATGTGAGGATTATACATTTTTGGCTAAAAAGGAATTTCAAACCTCATGTATTCTAAAATGTCTCGAGCATTTTCATGCTTTTTTAGTCTTCTGGAAAATAAAATTGTAGGAGCTCTGAAGCACAAGAATTGATCTTTCATCCATGAGTAGTAAGAGTCATGGTTAGAGTCAACTCAGCATGACTAGGAGTGAAAAGTAGAATAAACCAACTTGTGAAACTTTGCAATACACTTGCTTCTCTTGGAACTAAAGTATATGAACAGCATTTGGATATTTACATCTGTAAAAAGCTGGTTAACAGGTTGTGTGTTTCAGAATTTACAATACTTAGGTTACTGTTTGTTTGCTTGTTTATTAATTACAGCCAATAAGGTGATAATAAGCTGCCAAAAAACTGTACAAACTTGAATAATGTTTACTGATTGCCAGACATCAGTGTAGGAGCTGATGTGATTTACTGTAGCAAAGGTTGAACAAAGGGGTGGAAACAGCAGACTAGAATTCTTTCCAGTATTTCAAACAAACATCTTTTGTAATATATCGCAGTCAGTGATTTTGCAGCTAAACAAGGAAGTGAAAAAGCCTTAATTTGATTTAAAAGAAATTTTGCAACTTTGTCATTAATATCACCTATAATATTGTTGGAACAAGCAGTTTGTGACTAACGAATCCGTCATAAGCCAAGTGTTAATTTTATACTAGTGTGGGATGCTGCAATTAAAAAAAGAGGAAAAATAAAACCCCCAACTTTAAAAATTGTCATTAAAATGAAAACGCATGTGGAGTTAGAAATATCTCAACAATATTTTGACAAATTCCATGGAGTAAGTGTTTCTCCATCCCAGAAAGCAGTAAGGAGAATGAAGCGTGTCTGCTACTGAGGAAGAGAGTAGTTGAGACTTGCCAGTTCTTGTCAGAAATTTGTGATGATTGCTTTTGGCATTGTATCTGGTTATTAGTTTATTGGAATTTGCCCCAGGCACAAGTATTTTGATCAAAACCTGAAAAAGCGCTGCATGCAAATACTAAACCTCAAAAAGTCAGTGAAGAGGTTCTGGCTCGGAAGCCGTAGTCCATTAAAATAACATCGCTGTCAAAATATGAACAAAGGAGATGAATATAACAATAATGTTTGGAGTATTGAATCTTTCAGTTACTTAACTGTTCCCATTCCCAATGAGAAGGTCATGTGCTGAATCGAGATCAGGAGAAAAGAAATACACGGTGGCAGGACTAATGCAGTACTGTGCTGATGTTTCATGTGTAAAATACAATTTGATGTTCCTTTCTCTGTTGTCCTCCACTGAAGTCTAATTCCTTTTGCCTGTATAAACTTTACTACTGAAGTGCTTAAAAGGTGGTTGTTTTTCTTGGTTTTGGGGTTTTTTTTAATTAACACCCCCACATTTCAGTGTTGTGTTCCACCATGCATTCCTGTGAACAGTTGCATCAGCATAGCTGCGAGTATTTATGGAGTTGAAGCCCTAAGGCCTGATCTTGTTGCCCAGAGACAATTTATATGTTTGTTTTATAACATCAGTCTGAACTTGTCACTGTCCTTGTGGCATAGGTACTGTGGCAAATATGAAACTTTTGATTATCAGTAATACTCCATGGGCCAGAATTTTTGTTCTTTTGTTTTAAAAAAAGGTGCTGGGGGACTCACCGAATGCATAGTACATATAAGTTACAAATACATAGTACACGTAAGTTACAAAGTATCCAAAGTAAAACCCTCAGAATTTGGTAAATGTTAGAATTCCAAAATAAGTCAGATCTGCTGTTCACTATGATTGTCTTTTATTTTTTATCTATATATTTTGTTGTCAACTGTATTTCTGCCTTATGCAGTGTGCGGGAGATGTCATTTCTTGTTTGTGCTTGATATCTCAGCAGCCTATTTGTGGGAGTCCAGCAGTCTGCTGTTGTGTAAGGGTCTGTGCAAAATTATGGTAAAAGATGTTGTTACCTATGAGCTTCTTTACCTTGTATTGCAAAAACTGTGTAATACAGTGTGCAGTTTCCCAAGACCTAAGTCCTTCTCATGGATAGCCCTGTTCCTTAGGAATGCAGCAATGGTGGGTATTAGAGTTAAAATCTGATAATCTGTTTCCTGGGGAAATGAGATAGGTTTTTCTTCCTTTTCCTGGTGCAATGCTAGGAAGGTCTGTGGCTGCTGGTTTTTTTCCTGGGGTAGTTGCCAGCTTTGGCAGCCTGTTCTTGAGCCTTTGCAGTCTGAATTGCGAAGAAGTCAGTCACTCAGCTGGGTGTGATGTGTGACCTGATCCAACAGATGATTGCCTCCAAGAGGAGAAATCCCATTCCCTGACCTGTAGCTGTATCACTTTTCCTCCTTTGCATCAAATCTTCTGCTTGCCAAACTAGTTTAGCTCGCTAACTCAGCAGAAGCGAACATTTTTTCTGTGATCTTTATATTGGTTGTCTTAGTTTTACTTTGTTCTTTGGGATATATTAATTCGCTGAACAGTATGTACCGAGCTGTACAAGTGAAGAGTGGAATCTCTGGAAGAATGGAAAAGGAGAGGCATGAAGATTACCTTCTTTTAGCAGCAGCAAGCTGATTGGTCGATTTATTAGCTGACTGGCCAGGGCCTAAATATTTGACTCTATGAATTGCTGCTCAATATCATGTCCTTTGAGAAATCTGGTCTAGAAATCTCATTTTAGGCTATTTGAAGACATTTCATACCTTTGATCTTAACATTCTTGTGCCTTAGTTTCCTTATTTTGCAGATTGGATAATACCCCTCCTTTACCATACCCATTTAGTGAAAATAAATTAATGTGCAAGTATTCAGGTATTACAGTGGAAAGTGCCTAAGAAAAGCACATGAGGAACTTCTTTCTTCAGAGCAGGATTTGAACAGTGTACAACAAACATTCTTACTGAATAAGGCAGGATCTCTTTCATAATGTTTCTTTGCATTTAGAAAAAGAGCATGTTACTTTCCAATTTTAGTGTTTCTTAACTTCGGCATGCCTGATTTTGTACCCTTAATCATGTTCATTTAATCTGGTTTAATTGTGTCAAGTTTTCTGTGCAATAAAACATAATTAAAAAGACACTAAGAACAAGTCTTAAAACCAGAATTTGGAATACATGTACTAACCATGTTATTTTTTCTAGTCAGTAAGTTTAACATGCATTTTAATGTAAGCTATGCAAAATACTGCTGGTTCTTTGGTTGAGTATTATGTCTTTATTGATTCTTTAATCACCTTAATCCCTTATCTCCTTAATATGTAGATGCTCAATAACGAGAGTTTTTGAAAAAGTAAACAGTATAAAGCTAGAATTAAAATAACTAAAAAATTATGCTATAATCAGTGGTAAGGTGATTTCAAATACAGTTTCATTACCAGGGTGTTATCTCTTGATTGCTTACAAAAATTGGTTTAAGAACTTGCTGCAGGTTTTAATACTTGAAGATGACATTGGGAAACTAAGCAGGAGAGGCTGAGTAAAACCACACTCAACTTTTGTCTTGCTGTCATTCTTTTAGCCCCCATTTTCTTGCATAATTTTGGATTCTTATGCACCCAGTGCTTCTGCCTTTTTTCTTACTCTGGGATTACTCACACTGAGCAAATCTCATGGCTGTAATGACTGCCTGGGATGCGTTCACCTGATGACCAGTCTGGTGTGCAAGCTTCATACCTTGGATTTCCAGTAATTTGAAAGGCAGAGATATTCAGAGCTATTGCTGCTCACCAGACGTTTTGCCAAGTTCTGTCTGTGTGTTCTCTGGATGAGAAGTGTTCAGGAAGTTACCAATCCAGCTGCTGCTTTGAAAAGTGACCTAGAATATTTCTGACCAACTGTTAGGACTATCAATAAAGTTTAAATATTGTCATTTCCTGCTTGCAATTGATTAAACACACTTCCTATTGCAAATGTTAAGTATAAGGAAAAACTCATTTGAGCTCATGACTTTACGTAGTGGGTAACTACTGTAACTGGAGACTGCCAGGAGACACAGTAATAAGGAGAGGATTACAGCCAGAGGAAACAAATGCTGATTCTTTATGCTGTTTTTTCAATAATGTTCTGAAGACAAATCTGTGTTTTCAGAGCCCAGATATCTGGACACTGGGAATATGTTTGATCATGCTGAGAGGTTAAATTTAATTTTTACTTTATTCACAGAATAAGTTTTAATTCATGACTGAGACTTGTACAAAGTCAGAAACTTTGTTTTTTGGATAGCATAATGGAGAGACTGATCCAGCAATTCAGGCATAACAGATGGCCGAGTTTCAGGAATGGAATGAAAATTAAAATGAGATTATAAGCTAGGTATAAAGTATATCAGAAGATTTGCTGAGAGAGAAAACAGGAAGTGCTTCAAGGGTCACTATTGGGCACATTTAAGAGTTTGCTTTTTGAAGCTCTTTATAGTCATATGGTGATTATTCTGTAATAGTGTTCTGTGGCATGAAACTGTATTGCTTTGTGCTCTGATCCTTGCTTTGATAATAGATCATTTTGGGCAGGATGGGACACTGGTGTGGCTCCCCTGCTGAGAGAAGCAAGGTTCTCTGCCTTTAACTCTTCTGTAATGATACCGAGGAGTTACAATTTCATACTTAAAATAGAAGTACTATAGAGAATAATAGACTAGAGTAGTAGAATAGAATAAGAAAAAAACGTGTTTACACGGGGGATACTTTGAAACAGCAGTCCTTGACTAGCAATCCCAATTATTTTTTGCACAGCTGCTCACATTCCAGAAAAAGAATGTCTTGTTTTGAATTAGCTTCATACACTTCAACGGGGAGTCTTATTTATAGATTGAAAATATTTGCATGGATCTAATCAGGAATGATATAAATTAATGTCTCATCATAAGTGCAAAGAGTTGTAAAGTTCCTCTAATATTCTCTTTGCCAAGTCAGATATGTAGTTTACAGCTACTACACATGGCACAAATAGAGATTTGTGCTATGCTTTTCTGTAGTGTGCTGTGACCAGTTGTTTCCCATTTCTAGCAGGTGGTAACATGTGTTTGTTTACTGGTTTAGTGGGATACTTTTATGAGAAATATTTCTGTAGCCTGAGAATAAGGCATTAGGAATTGCTGGCTTTACAGTAATTGTCTGTATGTCATGAAGAAGAAAAATGAATACTGACTCCTTACCTGTAACAGTATAATCATCTTGAATAACCTGCTTTGGGAGTTGAACTGATGAATTTGCGTATTTTGGAATATCTTGAGTTCTTTCTACGAAATGCTGAGATTATTTCAAAAGCAGATAGCCAAACCTGAGGTCTCTGTCTCAACAAGGATGTTGATAGCACTGATGTTTCAGTTGTTGCCAGGTAATGCCTGTATTAAACCAAGGACTATTTCAGTTTCTCATGCTGCCCCTGTTCTCCCGGCTTCTTCTCTCCAAGAAGCTGGGAGGGATCACAGCTGACGCAAACTGACCAAGGGGATATTTCATGTCACAAATCATCATGCTCAGTATGTAAGTTGGGGGGAGATTGCTGGAAGGTGGGGAGAAGATCGCTGCTCGGGGATGGGCTGTCAATCACTGGGTAGTGAGCAGTTGCGTTGTACATAACTTGTTTTAGTGTATTCCTTTATCAGTATCATTATTTCCTCTCCCTTTGCTGTCCTTATTAAACTGTTTCTATCTGAACCCTTAAGTTTGGTTTTTTTCACCCACCCCCAATTCGCTCCCCATTCTTACCTAGGGGGGACACAGGGTGCGATTAAACAGCTTTTATGGTGCTTAGTTGCTGGATGGGGCTAACCACAACAGGTATGCTACAGGAGTCTGCAGAGTGCAGTCTAAAAGTTGGTGTTCAATGTAACGGTGGCATGCAGGAAAAGGGATGAAATATTCAAAAGGTAAGCCATGTAAATGTTATAGTAGTGTGCTGGAGGCTATGGGAAGGGAAGGTCTGTATTTTCAGGTCAGAGGAAAACCCACACAATGAAATAATGAAAGTGTCTGTTAGTAATAGCCTGGACTGGAATTTTAGTTACGTATGAATTACAAACCTTTGAGTTACACATGAGTTACAAACCTAGCTTGAATGTGAGCACCTGGAGAGGCCTGAATCTAAAATTGGCTCCCGTGTTACAAAACTAACTGATAAATGTGGTGTTCATGTTGTCTGCTTTGACCAAGATTTAATTTTGTCTTTCCTACCACACAGATAAATACTAATGGCCAGCTGAAAAAAAAACAAACACACCCACAACCAAAAACAAACAACCAAAACCAAACAAAACCCACACCCAGAAAAACCAAGGTTTATCCTCAAGAGACTGAGATATTTTGCTGTGTCACAAGCCAATAAATCAATTAATGTAAGGTCAACCTTTCAGTTAAGGGTAAACATTTCACACAGAAGCTTTGGGAAAGGATGAGATGGCAAGTTTGCAGTTCCTTCTTTTGCTTGGACAAAGCAACTATCACAGGCATTACTCCCACCCAACAGCAGTATTGCTTCAGGGAGATGTTACTGTGCCAGTTATTTAACAGCTGAAATCTGGAGGCATTTTTCTCAGTAATGGTACTTGAAACAGTTAACAAATGTAGTTTTAGCAGAAGTTAATTGTACTTGTATGAAAAAATCTCTTCTTGTATGTGAAAATCTATTTCACGTAAATAAATTTATGTGAAAATAGACTTCTCTTGGCTGAGAACTTTGCTGAAGGAGAAGGTCTTGTTAAGTTACGGAAGAAATTCTGTAAATGGTTCGTGCAGATTAGAATTACAAACCTGTGATGTGTGAGGGACCTCTGCAGCATGTATCGTCCAACCTCCCCATTAAAGCAGAGGTGTTGACAGTACAAGGTCATGCCAGCTCTGGCTTTATCTGTGTCATTTTGGAGATCTCCAGGGTACAGCTTCTACCATCTCTCTGGTCAACCTCGTCCACTGCTGCACTGCCTACCCCCTGGGGAAAAAGTCTGAGGCCAGTTTGAACCTCCCAAGCTGCAACTTTTCTTTTGACCCCTGTTCTGTCTGCTGCCTAGAGGAGTTTGTCTCTATGATAGTAGTTGTTCCCCAAGCTGGCTCACATTCATCTTGCATCCACAGCAGTAATCCCCAGGGCCTTTTTAGCAGGGCTGCAGTCTGGTCCCAGTCTGTACTGATGTGGGGGCTCATTCTGGCCCAGGCGTGCAACTGTCTACTGCTTATGGGTACCCTCCTGTTGGCCCAGTCCTCTAGCTCATCAAGGTTCCTTTGAGCTGAAGTTCTACCATATGGCATATCAGTCTCCCCTATTCCAAGCTTGATATTGTCACTGTATTTGTTGTAGATGCATTCTGTCTCTTCCTCCAGTTTACTGATAGATATCAAAAAGTATAATAACTCCTGGGGTTGCTTGGTTTATTTTGCTTATGTTGCTTAACTGGGCTTAGTGGTGCAGCCAGTTTATAACCATCTCACACCTTTACACAGCTTCGTTTCCTCACCTTCCAAATGAGACCGCTGAGAAATGCGGTGCTCTGGCCAAACTGCAGTCCATTACCACGGGAGGGCATTTGCGTTGGTCAAGCGTAATTTGCCCTTGGTGAATCCACGGTGACTGTACATAAATACCTTCTTCATGTGTTTTTATGTTTCTGTGTCTTCATACTTTAATAAGATGATTGTCAGACTAGTAAATGCTAAAATACTCTGTGTGTATGTATGATCTCTGTTATATTAAATCTTTCTGCACCAGTTCTTCAGTACAAAGAAGCAGGTTTTTCTTGGATTTGTAGGGGGAATTAGAAAAATCATCTAGAACTTAACATTTTGCTTTATAACAAAACCAAAAGAAATTATACAAACTAAACTGTAGCTGAAATAAGCAGAACTCACATAGTAAATCACAATCTCGTGTAGAAAACTGCATATTAGTAGTGAGTAGCTTCAGTCCTGTAGTAGTGTAGCTTTTGATGGTTTGTAAAAGTTTTCCCTGAAAAAAACCCCAAAACAAATCAAAGGATTGATCCAAGCTTTGCATTCTCAGGACTTGGAAGAAGATTTGGATGTGTAAAATATGTATTACTGCGTGGGGAAACATTTCTGTAAAATGTAAAATACAGTGCTATCTGGCTTGGCTGCCTATTGTCCTGTTTCTGCTAAAGCAACCTTGAAAATTAGAGGAAAGCAGGAATTATACGAAAAGCGAAAGAACAGAATTTGCCTCTAGCGAAACATGTTTACAGTAACAGCTGCTCTCAGAGAGATGACAGGGTGTTTATAACATAGTTTATTTTTTATCTATATAGCTGGTAAAAAATAATATCAGTTGACTTAGATGTATAGGAACCTAGTGTTAATGTTCTGATAAAGAGCTACACTGTCCCATTTGAGGGTGTTTGAATAGTTTATAGAGTGAAATGTAGCAATAGTTAATAAAAGTAATCAGGATGGTATTTCCCACACAGTTGTGGGGAAGAACATTTATATTTTTTTGATGTGTCAGGTACGCTTACCTTTTGGGGGCATTTGCGTGTTATCTCTTATTTTGGCGACCTTTGTTCTGTCTTACAGGACAGAAGGTGAGGTGTCACTGATTCAAAGTCAATTAAAATGTACTGATTTTGATTTTTATAATTCTTTTTAAAGCCTCTGCTTTGTTTCCCTGCATGATCTGTCTGTTGTGCCTATCTTGTATAAATACCATCAGCAAAAAGCTCAATCACATGCAAGGATCTAAAGTTTTTATAATTCACATAATCAGTGGTGAAACACTGGCTAGATACAGTTATGACTCTCTTTCTGAATCAGCACAGAAGAATAAAATTAACTGAATTGAGTAAGTCTGGTTCTTTGAAATATACGAAATACTTTAGTTTTCTAGTACAAAAAAACCCAAACAAACAATAAATGTGAACACTTCCTGGACACTGTAGTAGATGCATGGGTGTCCTCACAATTTTATATGTCTCTTGACTTTCCAGTTCCAGCCTTTACACTACAGTAAGTTCATAAAACCTGTTATATTGCATTCATCTTTACCTGCTATTTTAAACTCAGTTAAAGCTGCACTACTTTGTCATGACACAGTCTAATATTTGTGAGAAGACAAGGTTGAAAAAGGTCCAAAGTATCCAACAGCCCAGTAGCAGCTTAAATTTTGATTGTTTTTCTTTTTTTTTTTTTTTCCCCGTTTGTTTCATCTGAACTTGTGCGATAATGCAGCCTGATAAAATTTGGCTTGTATTCATTCTGTTTATTTGCTGTTTGAGATCAAATTTTTGAATCCTGAGCCTTTTGTCAACTGTTGAATAAGGGAATAGCCAGTGCTTGAACATACACTTAAAGTTCTTCTTCATTTTACTCAGAAGACTGAAGAGGTTTCTGACTAACATATATTAGGAAGATTTTCACAGCCTCTTCTGGGTGACCTTTCATACTGTGTTTCCACGGTTGCATCTGCTTCTACAGCTGCAGTTAAAGCTAGCTTCATTTGTCCATCGCTGTGTTGGAGAGTGCTTCACCTCATTTTCTTAAACTCTATTTATTCAGAAAAAGCTATCTGTAGAAGATTGAGGTGCATTCTTCACAAAGAATATGTAGTACTAAGTTTGTTTTTTTGACTGAATTTTTCTAATGCATGTGAGATTTTTTTGGGGCCAAGTCCCACTCACTTTGTCAGCATTGAACACCTAATTTGGCATTTTATTTTTTTTAAATCTGCTGTGAACAGAATGTTCCAGGGTTGTGTTTATCCTATCAACTTACAAGAAAGAAATACATTTGAACATCAGTCTTTATTCTTCACACTGAAAACTGAATCTCATGCTTTCTACCAGTCTTATGTTATTAAACATTGCTATTGTTTAATAGCAGTAGGAGTAATAGGAGTAATGATATGTTCTGTATGATGTCTTTTAAAGCCTGTATATTTTTGGGTGCATATGCAGAAAAATAACTTGGATATTCTAAGTGCCGTACTTCTTGGATGCAGTGTAAAAGCATATAATGGGCTGAGGAACAAAATGTGTATGGATTAACAGTTACTTAACAGCTATTTAATTAAGTTGTGATACGCTGTGTATGAAATAACATTCTGAAGTGGAGAAATAAGGTGTAGCTCTCACGTATCACCTCCAGAGCCCTATGCTGAAAGTAAAATAGCTTAATCCATTGTGATTTATAATATTTGTAAAATATATAATAAAAGTAAAGTATAGAGGTATTTGTTGTGTTTTATGCTGTATTTAATGCTGTATTAGGTTTTGGTGGCTGCAATACTTTCCATTTTCTCTAATAAATCCAGAATGTACATTTAGTGCTCTATTGCATATTTGTTGCTTCTGCTTATGACCCTTTTACTATCAGAGTCAATGAAATGAATCACTTGCAGAAGACACCCTAGGGACAAGTTCTCTATTAAGATGACTTAACAGGTCTTTCATGTCTCCGGGTTGTACAATAAGAATAAGTCTAAAGTCATCTTGGGTGGAATTTCTGGATGCAATGGGTGTCTGAAATGTCCTTGGTATTTTTTTTCTTTTGAATGTGTCGTTTTAGTGTGGTGTAACTATGAAAAGAAGAAAAATATTTGGAGTGATTCTAATAAGTACTTGCAGAATTGATGCCTATAATAGAAGCATGTGGATTAAATTAGTTTTATCTTCAAATTGGTAGTAGATTATTAGGTGTGTATATACAACTACATGTCTCCAGGACTGAGATTTTGTGCTCATGCATCAAGAATTGTGTTTGTCTGAAACAGACACTATTAATCCAGTAAGGTGTTTATCAGTGATACACAGTTATAATCAGGTTTTTCTGGGTCTCTCCTAATTGCACTGTTATATAAATTTTCTGAATACACGACTATCTCACTTCCCCTCTAGAAGTGTAATGACTTAATATCTGCAGTATTTCCTCATAGGACTAATCCATCCTTACCAAGTAATGTAATTGGAGTTTGCTGAATGGGTCACAGAGGTTAGACAGTGTTTTTAAAGGCCCTAGCTAGATTGAGCCTAGCCTTGCCATGTTTTGGTTTTTTGTGGCACATACCAAATACAAATTATTTGGACAAGGAGGACACAATATATATGTGCTAGAAATCCTTGAATCAGTAACTGTTATAGCTGTGATTTCTTTGGATTAAGAAAAATGCATCTGTCCGTGTAGAGATACAGTTTACTTTGCCAAAAACCAAGTATAACAGGCATTGCTGGAGTGCAGTGCAGTTGTGAACAGTATTCACCATTTTTACGCTGTAGTTTATGATGCTAAGTAATGAAGAAAATACCATTTAAGTGTTTCAGTTAAACTGATACTTTCAGTTGTTTGTAGCTGAGAGGTACAGGATGAATGGGAAGAAAGATATAACAAAAGGTAAAAATGAAATGTGGATAACTTTTTTCTGAGAGGGAGAAAAAAAAAATCACAGAAAATATTACAAATATATTTGAGGTCTTTTCTGGGAAAAAAAAAACCATTTAGCAGGCCACAGGTCTATGAGTTTGTCAATAGAAGACAGCTAAGTTAGTATGGCTGTCAGTAGAAGAGAAGACAAGTATATATTTTATCTTCAAGAAGGAACACTGTCCTTTGGAACAACTGTAAGAGGATCAATATCAAACAGTAAGGGCCTTTTGTTACTATTACACTTTTTTTTTTTTTTGGTACACTGAGAGAATTTTTGCTGTGTGAGAAAGAAGTTGTAATCATTGCAGAAATAGCAAACTGGTGGCCTCCAAGTTTTTGACTTGCAGATTAAGTTTCCCTTGTTGGCAATGCGAGTATTGTCAGACTAATATTTGAACATAAATGTTTCTTTAAGGGTTTTTAAATCTAAATCTCCCTGCTTTCAATTTAAACCTGTTTCCACTTGTCTTATCACTACAGACCCTTGGAAAATGTCCCCTGTAGGGCTACAAGCTTCCTTGTCGGGCCTCTTCAGGGTACAATAAGGTCTCCCCGGAGCCTTCCCTTCTCCAGGCTGAACAAGCCCAATTCTCTCAGACTGTACCCACAGCAGAGGGGCTCCAGCCCTCTGAGCATCTCCGTGGTCTCCTCTGGACTTGCTCCAAGTGGTTGATATCCTCCTTATATTAGAGGCCCCAGAGCTGGACGCAGTACTCCAGGTGGGGTCTTGCGAGAGCAGAGCAGAGGGGGAGAATCCTCCCCCGTCAACCTGCTGGCCACACTTCTCCTGATACAGCCCAGGATATGGCTGGCATTCTGGGCTGCCAGCGCATGCTGCCGGCTCATGTCCAGCTTCTCATCCACCAGTACCCCCAAGTCCTTCTCCTCAGGGCTGCTCTCGATCCATTCTCTGCCCAGCCTATACTTGTATTTGGGATTGCCCTGACCCATGTGCAGGACCTTGCACTTGGCCTTGTTGAACTCCCTGAGGTTGGTACAAGCCCACCTCTCGAGCCTGTCAAGGTCCCTCTGGATGGCATCCCTTCCCTCCAGCTTGTCAACCGCACCACACAGCTTGGTGTCTTCAGCAAACTTGCCGAGGGTGCACTCAATCCCATCATCTGTGTCACTGATGAAGATGTTAAAGACTACCTGTCCCACTATACTGAACACACTAGAGTGGAAGTCTGCCTTGTTGCTGGGAGAAAAAAGGAGGGGAGTTACTCGGAGTGGTGGTTTTTCATAAATTAGTGAAGTTGTTTTTCCTCTGAAATTTTACTCTTTGAGGTTTCATGTAGATTTTAGTACGGAAAACTAGAAGCAGTGCAAGTAGTTTGAGGTTTGTGGTGGGGTTTTTTTCCCCAAAAGGAGGAAATACTTGACCTTTGTTGGTTACATTTTTGGATACCAACAAAATAAGTCTTTGTCATGCTTCTGGAAAAATATACAGTTTGTCCAGTGTCCTGTTGACATTTGCACCTTAGTTTTATGAAGCTGCTGTCAGCTGGATATTCTCAGGGTGGCAAGGTGTTACTGGTTTCAGTGCTCTGAAGATGCTTGTTTCAGCATGACCACAGGAAGTTTCCTATATGCAGAACAGCACCATGCCATCCCCTTTCTTTGCCTTCCCACTGGTCTTCACCCATGAGAAGTGAAGAGGGTGAGTCTTTTTCCCACTGCCTTGCAAAACTCCATCCTCTCAAGCCTCCACTTTGCAGACAAAGGGCTGCCATTGTGCCCATTCGTGGCTTCCCTGCCTGTTCCTAAAGCAGCTCTGTTCCTTGACTGGCTTCCTAGGAGGTCTGTCTCAAAGCGTACAGTATTTTTCCACCCCCTTGCTTCCTTTGAATTTGGCTTTGTTTAGTCCTGTATAGACCTCAGCTGCCTTGCTTGCATGAACTGTCCTCTGGCAAGGCTCTAGCATAGGTGGCTTGATGCAATTCCTTAATATTTTGGCAGCAGGTTGGCAGGAGACCTTACACATTTTCTAGGAAATCATATTGCTTGAGTATTGTTATTAGGACTCTTACCTGCTAAAAACATAGCAACATGCCTTACACTGTAGTGATAAGACAAAAGCTAATGGGTTTAAATTGACAGAGGGGAGATTTAGATTAGATATCAGAAAGAAATTCTTCACGAGGAGGGTGGTGAGGCACTGGCACAGGTTGCCCAGAGAAGCTGTGGATGTCCCATCCCTGGCTGTTTTCAAGGCCAGGCTGGATGAGGCTTTGAGCAACCTGGTCCAGTGGAAGGTGTTGATGGTCTTGGAACTAGATGTTCTTTAAGGTCCCTTGCAACCCAAACTGTTCCATGATTTTATGTTTTATGGTTCTAGAAAATGGCAGATCTTACCTCTTCATCAACCTCTTGCAAGGAATGTGATGTAGGTGGTACATAAGGCGTGTGTATTGATGAGATGGCAGATACTGCGAAGAAATCTGGCATAAATGCTTAGAAAAACTCTGAACAGGTTGACTCACCACAAGCCAAACCATAACTTTCTGTTTGATTAGCTAGATGGATTGAGCTGCCTTTTTTTCCTGTATTTTTAAAGAATATTTTGCAGTTTTATGATTGTCCCAGTATGTTTTCTAATGATCCTTCTTTGTCAATTGTCTTAATGAGGTATAGGCTCTAAGTCACTACAAGTCTAACAATGACGATTCCACTGCTTTAGAGACCTTTTTTCCTACGTTTAATGTTCATACACCAAAAGATTGCATTTCATGCACAGTTAAGCTATATTAAAAAGTATTTGTTGTCTTATCACTAAGTGTGTCAATGCACTTAATGTTGTCATGCTGTCTCCTTTTGTCTATATTTCAGTAAGTCTGCCCATACTCAGTGTGTAATATCCTGATTGTTCAAGCATCTAAGAACATTTAAAGTAGCGTTCATATAATTTTTAGGGGGGGTGGGGAAACGTACAACCTCTTAAAAGGTGTAAAAAGGTTCCCTTGGTAGGTCTGTGGGAACCACAGATTACTAGCGTGCTCTGAAATAAAAGGTGCTCCATGACAATAGACTTCGAATTTCACTGAGGTGTTCCCAGAGGACTAGCCTAAAGGTCTTCAGTTACATTTGTACAGCTCCAACTGTAATTTATATGGTCTTCATATCTCAAATACGTGTTGTCATAATGTCAAAAATTAAGTATTCTGAAAGTGATCCATGCCTCTTTGGAAGTCAGAGTAATAGTTCACTTTGGATATACAAAACTCCGTAGGTGACTTTATTACATAAAAACAAATTACTCGGTCGCTTCCCAGAGTTTTCACGGTGTTTGCCAAAATGGTGAAGCTATAGTCAGTATAATTCTAGACCTTGTCTAAGCAAATTGTTGTTTGTTTTAAGTTACATTAGTCTGAGCTGGGCTCTAGGCGTCCTGAAACTTCTGGTCAACCAGCAGTCCTTTTGCTTACCTGTAGCCCTAAATGAGCAGTTATTTAATAACAAAAACTTAGTTCTGTTTTGTTAGAAATAAGTTAGTGTGTCACAGAGCAAGGTTTTTGAGCCGTTTCGCCTTCTGCTTATTGGCTAATTAACTCTTGCAGCTTCTCCCTGGTTATCTCACGTGCAACCTCAGAGGAGTAAAGCTACACTGCTTCTGATTGTTAGATGTAATTATTATTGTAAGGACTGTAACAAGACTGCTTCAGATACATTGATTGCCAAGCCTATTTTAGGTCTTAAAACCATGAAAGATGCCTTCTTGTACATTCGTTATTATATATTTGAGAATTAAATCAAAAAATGTGTGTGGAGGAGGGGAGGTTGCTGTTTTGTAGCTATTGGAAATACCTTCTATTTTCTGATCTATGCACTTGTTTACAATCTATACCATATATTTTCTTTATTGCTGTTTTTAGAACAAAGGACCTTTGTATGAACTTTGTTTTACTACTTCATTAAAAAGAGCCAGAGCAGATGAATTAAATGAATGCCAACATTTTCTCATTGTAATTTTGTAACTGGTCATTCCATTTTGGATTAATGAATTGTTCATTCTAATTTAACTTTCAGAGTAAGCAGCAGGTATAAGTTCAAATCCAGTATATAGGTCCAATTATTTTCAGAGGAGAAAAGCCTTCTGTGCTTGATATTCCAATATTCAGCTTGGGGAATTCATCTTGGCTCCAGGGAGACCTTATTGTGGCCTTTCAGTACTTAAAGGGGGCCTCTAAGAATGATGGGGGCAAACTTTTTAATAGGTCCTGTAACGACTGGACAAGGGGTAATGGTTTTAAGCTAAAAAAGGGAGATTTAGACTAGATATTAGGAAGTTTTTTTACAATGAGGGTGGTGAAGCACTGGCACAGGTTGCCCAGAGAGGTGGTAGAAGCCCCTTCCTTGGAAACATTCAAGGTCAGGCTGGATGGGGCTCTGAGCAACCTGATCTGGTTGAAGATGTCCATGCTTATTGCAGAGGAGGTTGGACTAGATGATCTTTAAAGGGCTCTTCCAGTCTAAACCATTGTATGATTCTGTGATTCTATGATATTCAGTAATAATCAATATTCAGTATGCTCTGTAATTCTTTAAATAATTTTTCCATATTGATTAGTTTCTTCCTGAAATTTTTCTGAGACAGTTATGTTTATCCTGATTATTTGGTCTTGCTGTTTTCATCTTCTGAATGTTGAAAGTTGACTTTAGATAGAAACTTTTTTGGAAGTATAATCTTTGCTGAATCTTTTTGGATATATTTTAAAGAAGTTTTTGAGAAGTAATTTCCTAAACTAGTAATAAGAACAGCTGTAGTCTTTAAAACTTGAAAGAAAAAGGTTTTTTTGAGGGCCAGAATTTGATGGAAAGCCAAGCATAATGCACAAACTAATACTTGATACGATACAGATGGTCTGAATTTCTCATCATTATAGGGTCTAGATGTCTCATCCTTGTAGTTAATCTATTGTTGTCTGCTTTCAGCTGTAGAAGCTTCTAAGAAATTCATCTTTAACATCTCTGTTTTTTGATCCAATTTTTTTGACCTTGATAATCATAAAGTAGCATTAGAGTGAGAACTGTCTAGTGTAATTGATGCACATTTCTTTCAATAACATATTTTTTGCTGTTAGTTATGTTTTGTATGGATACTTAACTCTTATCTTTTGTTCATTAAAAATAAAACTTGAAAACAATTAATGATCTTACTGTAGGAAAGTCCTTTTCTGAAATTCATCATAAGTTTGCCTTTGGTTTAAATTTCAGTTTTGCAGTGGAACTGGAGAACTTCCCCATTAATTCTGTATTCATTATTTAAACGTTTGCATTAAGTGATGTGGTACCTCAGATGTTCACGTTGTTCTGTAATGGTTGTCCAGGTGTACTGTCTAGTTTATAACTACACTGCCTAGTACTAAAGGGTTTATTAATTGTTCGTCAAATAATTTCTGGAAGCTATATTTCTGTTCCTGAAAACTAACTTGGCTGAAAAAAAAACAACCTTAGAAGGGAAACAGTACTGTAAGTAGTACAAAATGAATATTGATGTGGAAAGAAGCCATGTAAGTTTTTTAGATACTTCAGTTTCTGTCCCATCTTTGAGTAACAGCTATGAATTTTGAAACCATCATATGTGTGAATGAACATAAGAATCAACTGGCCTAATATCAAAATTAGAATGCTTCTGGATTTGAATAACCAGTAAGTGTTTTAAAAGTGCCTATGGCATTAAACCCACTAGAAAATTTATAAGTAAGATATTTGAAGATTTAGACCCTTTGTGTACATACATGTATAAAACCAGGTTCTGTTAGATTAACATGTTAACAACTGATCAATAGTAAGCATCTGCAGCCTGCTTTTCGATTATGGCAAACATAAGGTGAGTTAGTCAAAGATCTTATTTCCATTACTTCTCAATTTTTTATTGAACAGTCTATCATTCAGGTCATACTTTGTCAGTTTAACTGCTTTTTATAATGATGTCTGATTGATATGTGACAACTATCCTTTTTACTGCCTGGTATCCACAAGCAGGATGTGTGTACAAACAAGATGTGATCTGAGGCCAAGGCAGTTTGCAAAATTGGAATAGGAATATTTTATAATGCAATTAGATGTTAATATTTTTTTCACTTTGTATGTATAACCTTTATTGTATGCATTTTATCCAGTTTGCTTGGCAAATAGGATTTAAAAAAGTAAGTTATTGTCTAAAAGTGATCAATTTTGTCACGTGGGCACAATTTTTTACAGTTAATGGAAGGATGGAATAGATAATTGTCTTATCTTCAGATAATACCTTCTGTTTCTGCAAAACTCAGGTACAAAGGGTATTACTTCTAAAAATGTTATATGAAGATAGAATAGCTAAATAGCCTTAGTTTAGAAAGTTTTACTTCCTTACAAATACCTTTGTTTTGCATTGAGTATTTGTTACATTTGATGGGAGTAAACTTTGACAGGAGTAAACATTGACAGGGATTAGTTTTTGAAAATAGGCATTTAATTATGTAAAATCTTAAGTTCACGTGTTATTTAATTTTCACGTGCAGTATTAAATCATTATTGCTATTGATGTTCACTCAGCTGTGATAATATGTTGCATATGGAAATAAATACTGCTGCAAAATCCTTTGGTTTTGTAATCATTCGGGAAGTTGAGTATCAAAGTCTTAGAGTTAATTTTTTATGAAATGTTAAAACATCGATAGTTGCTATTGCTCGTGAGATGCTGAAAAGATGCATTTATTTTATATTATCTATTTAATTTTGATGGAATGACAATTGAGAAGGAAGTTTCTTTGTAATTGAGGCTCCCAACAATAGTTCTTATAATTGGTTTTAGGCATGGCTTTTAGTGTATAATAGGGGTCAGATATTGATCTCAGTAAAATAAAACTTTCTATGTGGATCGTTAAATCATTTATTCTGTGCTGGCATCAGTGTAAGTTATTACTTAACTTGTCATTGTTATAGCCAAAATTTCCTTTGAAATCATTTACTGCTCTATGGGATTTTTAACTGTGCTAATTAATATGATTATTGGTTACTTCCTAGTAATTAAATATCTAGGACGACTTTTGGGATCTCGTGCCTTTGTTCATTAATCTGTCATTTAACGTAATAATAGCCAAGATGTCAGTATCAATTCCACCTTTATAGACTCACTATTATTAATTTATGCCAGGGCTATTTCAGTCCTTAGGATATGCAGTAAAAAGTATCCTAACTCCTGTAATCCAAGATTGCATGTTGGATCTATAGGCACCCATTTGTTTTCAGGTTTATAGGATGTTTTATTGATTCTTAATTTTGTGTGTTATTTCTGTGTTGTCAAATTTTATATTTTTGATAAGTGATAGAATATTGAGAACTAGAATGTAATGAGTGGTTCACTTTCGGTACAGTGGCAGATGCTTTGCTGCTTTCTGAATCCGTTGTGTTTCTGCCGTGTGCTTCTCCGGCTTAACACACTGGGGTAAAAAGAGCCCGTTACACATGGCGGCCTAGTGCGTAAACCCAGTGTGAAGAAATGGTGATTTTCTCCATTATCAGTTCTGACCAATATAATTTCCAGAACCGCATATGTATCTTGTATTATAACATTAGATAACTGCTTTTATATAGGTAGAAATCAAAATGAAATGTGTCAACAAGCATTTATTTGAAAGGAGACATTTTAAAATGTGGATTGATTGTTTTAAAATGCCAGGAAGTGTAACTTCTAAATGAAGCAAAACACTGTTTGAGGCTTAGCTTAAAAGGTCTGAGGTTGCTGTGTTTGTTCTATACAGAAATCAAAGATATCCCTAGCATGTGAAAGTAAAGCACTGCTCCACAGTGTTTCAGAGTGGTGGTTGGGTCTTCGGTTGTTGTAAAGTAAACAAATTATAAAAGTTAGTGGATTTCTAACCTTATTTTCATTTCCTTCAAATGCATCTTCTGGCTACTATTACATCTATTGTTGCAAAGTATTACTTAAAATCTTGTACCCGTTTACACTTTGTGTTAAAAAAAGTAATTATAGCTTACATTTAAAGATATATTATCAAGGTTGATTACTGCCTAGATGTATTTTATCATGGAATGTACATCTAATGGGAAGGAAAAGATTACATAGTTGTAAATTTTTTCTCCTTTCTAAAATATGCTAATATTTTTAGAGTTTATAAATACCCAATCATATAATTGCCAAGCCATATGCATACTTGCATATAGATTTCAAAGCATCAGATAAGAAACTGATGCTTCAGAGACCAAACCCTTAGCTTCAAGTTATTTGAGTGGTTCCCAGTGGTAACTGATGAGGAGGTGTTTTCCTCACCAGTGCAAACAGACTAGTTTAGGGGAAGTGATTTGGGGGAATACACCCAGAAGACATGGCAATAGAAAGAAAATATTGAGGACATGGAGAGGGTTTTTTTTGTTGTGTAGCCAGAGACTTAGATCTGAGCATCTTAAATTGTAATATATATCAGCATGTGAGGTGAAATGGATGGGGTTGAGTATTTCTGCACCTTTATACTGCTATTATTTACTTAAGACAAGAGCTCGATCTCATTAAAAGAACTGGGAGCAGAAGGATTTTCTCAACCTGAAATGTTACTAATCAGCCAGAATGGAAATACTTGCACAAATGGAGAGCAAGCTTTATAAAATCTTTAGCCATGCAATTTCTAATTTTTTTTTTCCCAGTGGGCATTTTATAGCAAAATAATAGTTCAAAATTAAGGTCCTTAATTAACAAGTAAAGAACTGACCCAACGCCAGCAACAACTGAATCACTAATATTTTAGGCCATCTGTTGTAGAATTGTCAGATAATACAGAATTTGACATTTTATTCCCTTTATACAGATAATTTTCATCTAGATCTTGACACAGAGAAGCTAACAATCTCAATCCAGATATGCAATGTCAGATAAAACAAAAGCACATGTACTTTTGGTCTATTTTAAGACTTGATTTTTGAGAGGACTGTTTTTCATTTCTTCTTGAACTGTAATGTAATTGTAAATATACTCATCTTGGAGTGTTTTGAACTCTTGATGTTATTTATTCAAGCAAAAGACATTTACATTTTCAAATTAATTATGTATAGGGAGAGCTGTTCTTCAATTATACTGAAAATGTTCAGGAAAAGGTTGCAGGGTCTTTATCTTTGGTGACAGTCTTTGAACTACTTCTGGAGAAATAATACCAGCAGTCAAAGCAAGCTTAACGTTTACCTATCCTCGATAGAAATTAATGCCCCAGTTCTCATGCTTTTCTGTATATGCAGATTTCATAACTATTAAGGTAAACATATTTTTACCTGGCTTAAAATTACTTTATGTACAATAAATCGAAGGATCAAGATCGTAGTTTTTATCATGAGACCATAAGATGTACTCTGCATTCTTGGTTCTTTACGTATGAAATCCTATGGTCATATTGTAGACCAGTGTTTGGTTTGGGCTTAAATCTACTTGTTTTAAGAGAGTTTTAAAACCAAAGACTTATTTTTTAGCTTTGTTTGATGTCTCTGTGAAAAATAGTGATTGATCAAAACACAGATAAAGTTGTGATCAGGTGAATGAAAAGTGACAGAGCATGGGAGCAGTTATACTGAAAATGGATTTGAAACAAGAAGTTATCAATAGCAATGCTGAGAAATGTGTTGTTTTATGAAAGTACTATTTTATTTTATGAAATTACTACTTCATAAAATTGCTTAGATGTCATACTAAAATAACGCTCAACAATTTTACAAAGTAAATCCTTTAGAAAACAGTAGAACAGTATATCATTCCTTACTTTTGGGGAGGCAAAGCTGGAATTGCATCTGTTTTCTGCAGCTCAAATAGCTGAAAAAAGAATTGTAGCTGCATATATTTGTAAACCTTTTGTTGTTGCTAAGTATACTTTGTTACCAACCTCTTAATTGCAGCAAGGTGATGAGAAAGCTAGTGAGGCAATCTGTCTAATATTCCTTTATGAAAGACCTTTAGAAAATGTACTGGGTATTTCTGATGAAAGAGGAAAAGAACATTCAAATTTTGGTGGTATTTGTACTCTTGACATTGTAGGATTTACTGGTGGTCATGTCACTTCTTACTTCGAGCAGATAAAAGCAGAATATTTCAGTGAAAGGCTAGGAGGGATAGGCCTCTATTATGATGTTTTTATGTTTTTTTTTAAAGTGCTTTCTTTGAGTCAGGAGATCTCTTACAGGATTTTTTTTTGGCGTTGCTGCAGTTCTAACTGTACTCCAGATACATTTTATTAAACTTGGTGCAATCTCTCTTCAGCCGTGGATTCCTCTTAAATGCTCTTCACACTTGGTCTGGTGGCTGTTAACCTCTTACATACATGAATTGCTCAGTTTATTTTGTCCCAACTGACAGGTCATGAAAATTGGGGTTAGGCAAGTCTGAGATCTCTAAAGGAATGGCAGATAATGCTTCCCCACATAGAATGGGTCAGTACTTCATGCAATGTAGACTATATTTTCATATCTATTTTTTTCCTTCTTCTGTAGAGCATTACAATTACTCTATGGGCTGGAGAGGAAAATATCATGTTTCTTCCTTTACAAGGAGAAAAGAGTTTCACTCAGTTCTTACCTCTCCTTACAGAGGACTCAACTGATAATCCAAGCAGTCTGCTGGGTTTAGGAGCTTTGTTTTCCCAGTAGTGTTGCTCCATGAAGGAGCAAGGAGAGGAGTAAGCAATAGCCCTCAAAGAGTTCAGGAGTCCTCTTGAGGAGGAGGTGAGGAAGTGGAGGTAAGGATCAAAGAGGACAGCAGGTATGGTGAAGCTCCAAAAATAAGGAAAATGTGAAATACTAGGGTTTCCCAGCTATGAAAGCAGATTTCAAGAGTAGTCTTTTGCACAGTGGTCCCTACAGATCTTCTCATGAACACCCTTTATGAGCAATATTTTTGGAGTAGATGGCCTGCAGAAGAGTTATGAACAACTTGGACTACTGATAGTCAAACATAGCACAGTGAGTCTTTCGTGGAGGAAGTCTGTGTTTTTCCTTCTGGATGCAATACTGCAAAACTGTGGGTTTTATTCTTCAGGTACTCTGATTCCAGACAACTATCATTCAGTTGATATTACTGGAGGAGCTCATAGTAAACCAGAAATCAGTGGGAAGTTCATCTAATTTATGTAAATTTTTATCCTAGGCCTCTTTGAAAGTCACCATTATGGCAGAATATGCTTTGGAAAGCAGCATAGGGGACTAACTAATAAGGGAACTACTGATGGGTGTTGAGTGCATGTTTCCTGTTGTTCTCTGTGACAGTGTGGCTTTCTCATAGGCAAGAAGTGTCATCCTTCTCTCTGACAGGAGATCAGTACACTAAAATGGTTCAAAAATTTCCTGAAGAAGCCTATTCAGTGTACAGTTACATAGTATGTGACTACCACATCTCTTCTGCAAGGAGTCCTATGAGGAATGATTCTTATTTCAGTTATAGTCATCTGCCTGATAACTGGTTAAAAGGTTTGAACCAGTGGCAGCACTACTTCTCATGTCTCACATCTTCAGCTTTCATCTGGAATTAAGAAACACATTTCTTGAGAAATACAAACTGTTTTGTCCATGTTTAGCTTTCAGTCATTTTACATCTTTTTAAAGTCTATACTTAGTTTTGTAGAGTGTATTATATTCAGGGCTTTGACCTGACCTCAAGACATAAAATGTTATGATCTGCCATCCAGAGGGACCTGGACAGGCTGGAGAGGTGGGCCTGTGCCAACCTCATGGAGTTCAACAAGGCCAAGTTCAAGGTCCTGCACCTGGGTCAGGGCAATCCCAGGTACCGGCTGGGCAGAGAATGGATTTAGAGCAGCCCTGAGGAGGAGGACTCAGGGGTACTGGTGGATGAGAAGCTGGACATGAGCTGGCAGTGTGCGCTGACAGCTCAGAAAGCCAATCATATCCTGGGCTGTATCAGAAGGGTGGCCATCAGGTTGAGGGAGGGGATTCTCACTCTCTACTCTCGTGAGACCCCACCTGCAGTACTGCATCCAGCTGTGGGGCCCCTAATATAAGAAGGATATCGTCCAGATAGAGTGAGTCCAGAGGAGGCCATGAAGATGCTCAGAGGGCTGGAGCCCCTTTGCTATGGGGACAGGCTGGGAGAGTTGGGCTTGTTCAGCCTGGAGAAGAAAAGGCTCTGGGGAGTCCTTATAGCACCTTCCAGTACCTGAAGAGGCCTACAAGGAAGCTGTGGTCATCTTTTCTCCAAGGGTCTGTAGTGATAAGACAGGGGGAAACAGGTTTAAATTGAAAGCAGGGAGATTTAGGTTGGATATCAGGAAGAAGTTCTTCCCGGAGAGGGTGGTGAGGCACTGGCACAGGCTGCCCAGAGAAGCTGTGGGTGTCCCATCCCTGGCAGTGTTCAAGGCCAGGCTGGATGAGGCTTGGAGCAACCTGGTCTAGTGGAGGGTGTCCCTGCTCACAGCAGGGGAGCTGGAACTAGGTGGTCTTTAAGGTCCCTTCCAACACAAACCAGTCTGTGATTCTATGAACTTGAGATAGTTGAAAACTTTTAGATAAAAACTGCCCTCTTCAGTAACAGGATCATTCTAATTAATCAAGAAGAGGTAACCCTCAAGTTAATATGGGCTGGAAATTTTATTTCCTTGTGTAGTGTAGGACTGAAATGAATTTCCATTAAAGACTTTTACAGTCTTATCACTTTCCAAACCAGCTGCCAAGTGCACTTCAAGCTTAATGTTTCTTCTGTAAGAAGATACAAAACAGCATATATGTTCAAAAAGGAAACTAAAAATAGCAGGCTTCATATACAGCTCTCTTCCCAGGTAGGAGAGAGAATAAACTGTGAAAATGTGTAGTTATATTGAGAAACATACTGAGATGCTGTGATGAATGTAGCAGCACTAAAACCTTTTTGGAATAAAAAAACCATAGCTTGGGCATTTGGACGAACTTACCTTGTCAGCTTTTTGGTATGCGTAATTTAGGGATTTTAGATCCTGACATGAGCATGAAGAAGCTTTTTAGGATTTCTAACACCTACCTAATGATTACAGTGTGTGAAAACATGATCACCTGTTTGTCCCCCTCTGGAAATTCTAAAATTGTTTTATAGTAAAGATGAAGTAGTTTTGCATTGAAATGCATCTTCAAAGCCAAGCAAGCTGCTGCTCTGTGACATTTGAGTGCTCTTGAATGGGACTTCTGAGTGTAGAGATAAAGAACACAATTCCTGACTTTTGAAAGTCCTTTCTCTTGAGAGACTACATCTTACCACTGTGTGTGAACAGAAGTTCCAATTTAAAAGCTATAACCCCATATCTCTGAAAAGCAAATTTTGCAGAACTCCTTAGTGAAGCAACACGTAATGACTCTAGTTCTCTCCTCTGCCTTCCCACTTCTGAGTAAAAGAAAGAGCAGATGAGCTTAAATGCATCATATAGACAAAACATTATCAATTTGGAAAATGAGTGGTGTATGCTACTGTTGGTTATAATATATCTTATGCAATTGTCAGTCTCAGATGCATGAGACTACCTAATTGTACTTTTCATTCTTTCTTTCCCCACACTTAATTGCATTAAAGGATACTATATCCTAGCCACTAGCATTAATCTTCTAGATAAGCAATTCCTGTAATTGCGATGGAGATTGCTTATAAAATTTAGCAAGGTGTAAAAATGCTCTATATTACTGTGATTGAGATGGGAATGTATTTGGCTGGAAGTTTCTTAATGAAATGTCATGTTGGGAGATGTAGATTGGCACCCAAATGTGGGGAAAAGAAATACCAATTAAACCATTTCTCTAGTCAAGTATGAAAGCTGTGATTGCAGGAAGATGGTCAGTGATGACTTTGAGGCTAGAAAGCTGCTTCCAGGAGCTCAGTGGTAAGGGAGCCACAGGGGGAAATAATGTGGTAATTATACTTTTAGGTATTTTTATGGAGTTCAGTGGTATTTTCTGTTTTGCCAATTAGGTATTCCAATAGCTTCTTTTTTATAACTAGAATTTACAGCACTTGCAAGCTGATTTTCACCTGTAAAATGTAACATTGTGTTGTGGATGTGCATCCATGGATTCCCCCTCATTGGAAATGTTCAAGGACAGGTTGGATGGGGCTTTGAGCAACCTGACCTAGTGAAAGATGTCCCTGCCCACGGCTTCCAACCCAAAACATTCTGTGGTTAGTAGGATTGTAGGTAAAGGTGCAAAGTTTGAAAAAGGTAGGTTAAGTTAAAATGTAAAGGATAATACTTTTAAAGTAAATGGAACTTGGCACTTGTTCGGTCTCGTGTCTTATCAACGCATTTTTATTGCTTAGTAAGGAGAGAACATTTTGGCAATATATAGTGTTACACTTGGAAAAAAATTTTTTTTGTTCTGAATACCAGCTTGTTAAAGGAATTTTAGTTTTTCTGACCTCACAAACTTCTACAAGATTTATGTACCAGATGTATATTTCTACTGATGGCAGAATTGTTGAAGAAATGTGGAAAAGCTATTGTTAAATGTTATTAATGATCATGTGTAACTTGCATAATTCAGTATCTTTTTAAAGTTCGTTCCTGGGAAATGTAGAGTAAATGCATCTGATATTTACCATATTACTGTTTTTAGGTGGTGACAATTGTCTGAAACTGGGTGAAGTCAATGATCCAGCATCTGGACTACATTTAAAGAAAAACACCACACATGTAATTTTTATATGGCTATGTACAATTTTTTAACAATACTTCTGTAATTTAGGTAGTAGTAAAAAATGTAGTTTAACAGGACACCTAAGTAAGCAGTAGGTCACCCAAACAAGGTTATCTTTTGTTCTCTCTGCAATGAGTTAGCTTAGTCTTAAGAGTAGGAGCTATAGTAGCAAAGCTTTATCCTTTGAATTTTCTATTATCAGTCAGAGCATAACTGGAAACAGGGTCTCTAGAAGTGTAATTATGCAAAGTGTCTTTTTCCTTTTTTTTCCTAGTAATTGAGGAAAACTGATATCTGTGATAGTTACTTGGTTAAACTGTTAAACTTCCATTCTTTAGGTCTATAATGTGTATTCTAATTAACACCAAGTATTACAAGAGGAATTTATACTTACCTGTCTTAAAAATGCCTTACATGGAGGATGTCAGGTATATCCAGAATAGTGCTGTAGTACGGCACATTTTGAAAATAGGAGATGTTATCTTTTTGTATGAAAGAAGTCTTTAGTTTAAGGTTTGTGAACAGTATGGAAAGTCTGTTGTTGTGATACTGATACTGCTGATGGTATATTGCTGGCACAGGGCAGTAATATGGGCAAACTAAAAACATGGCTTTTACTAAACTAAAAATGTTCTGTATTTGCAGATTATGAATAAGATTATTTCACTAAAATACGTGGTATAAAAGCAGTTTTGAAAAAATTGAGGTGCAGTCATAATACGTAAATATTACCCAAACAGTTTACTGTTGAAGTGTAAAGTATTCAAACTCAAAAAATGTTTTCCCAGTACTTAACATGCTTTTTTTCAGCACCATATGTGCACATATACAACATAGTAGGTTTTTTGGTGCAGAGAAAAAACCAACACAGGCATGGTTCTTTTTCTAAACTTACTTAGCTTTTGCTAACTTTCTAACCTTAATGTCTTTAGGCATGGTTCTTACACACCTTCAGAATACAGCTTCTTTCTTTTTTTCCTCTCTTTCTTTTCATAGAATCACTGACTGCTTTGGGTTGGAAGGGACCTTAAAGACCACCTAGTTCCAACTCCCCTGCCGTGGGCAGGGACACCCTCCACTAGACCAGGTTGCTCAAAGCCTCATCCAGCCTGGCCTTGGACACTTCCAGGGATGGGGCATCCACAGCTTCTCTGGGCAACCTGTGCCAGTGCCTCACCACCCTCTTGGGGAAGAATTTTTTCCTGGTATCTAATCTAAATCTACTCTCTTTCAGTTTAAACCCATTACCCCTTGTCCTGTCACTATAGGTCCTTGTAAAAATCCCCCCCAGCTTCCTTGTAGGCTCCTTCAGGTAATGGAAAGTGTTATAAGGTCTCCCTGGAGCCTTTTTTCCTTCATGCTGAACAAGCCCAACTCTCTCAGCCTGTCTTCATAAGAGAGGTGCTCCAGCCCTCTGTTCCTTTTCCACTGAACAAGCATGTGTTATTTTAATCAGTAGTTTTGATCTGTAAAGCCCAGGTTTCTGGACGTTTGTGGGCTGCTTTTAATATTAGAAGATCTGTGACAGAGGAACCAATTTCACATGTGGAGTGCGCACGCAGTCCTTGTGCCTGGCATTTTGATGAGTGTTTGTGTCTGTCTTGGAGGAAAAAAAAAAAGAGGGGCAATAAATCAATAAAATGTTAAAAGTAATCTTTTCTCCCTGCTGGTTGGAATCCTTTCCAGCGATGGAGTTTCATGAAATGCACAAGTAATTGTTTCCTTTCCTAGGGAATTTATTAACCAAGGCATTAGCCTTCTGATTGTCATGAGCGATGACTAATTCGTTGCATCCTGGTAGGCTTTCTCAGGTGTATTAAAATATTAAATACATATTATTACTTTTGAGTTTCTGATTCAAATAATGAACATCTTGTTTTCTGAGTTATTTTCTGTAGAGGCAGTTCAATTTCACTGCTGTTGTTTCTCAAAATTCCTAAAATTTTGTTTCATTCATTTCCACAGTTACTGTCTTTCTTGCAACTCTCTGAAAGGGAAGGGAGCCTTTCAGCTGTTCAGAAAAAAAATTGACTGGAAAGTGATCTTTTTTCAGTGTACTTTTCCTTCATTTCAGACTTCAAAAAAATACGGAAGTGATTAACACTGGTCTAGCAACCCACTTATTTGACATTTTTAAATGGTTTTCATTTGGAAGTTTTAAAGTACTTAGTAAAACAGTAGGTATCACAGTACATCTCTGTGCTGGGGCATGTCTGTGTGTTGCTTTATAAACTGAACTGGTGGTGGATGAAATGAGGGATGCGCCCACCAGGGTGTATTTCTCGGGTCTGAGAGTGAGAGACGAAGCCAGGGATTCAACATCTGAGTGAATCAGATTTGTAATCTGAGGAAGTCCACACCAGTCTCTTCGTTTCCTTTAAAATCTGTTCATGAGTAAGATTGGGGCTGGTCACAATGCCAGTCTCTCTCAAGAAGCTTGTGCTGAATATCTGAAATGAAGCTTTTAGAAATTCTGTTTGAGTTGCGTAACTAACACTGCTCAGTGAGTGAGGGCTGTCTGACACTAAGGATAACTTTTTAATTTTATGTAAAATGTAGGTGCCTCAGGTAGATAGCCTTTAACAGTTTTCTAATCATAGTTTGAGCTTCTGAATGAAGTTTTATTTGTGACCTAGAAATCAGAGTTAGCAAAGATGCTTCCCATCTGTCTGTAGTCATACACATCTGCAGTAATACATTTTCAGTAGTGAGTAATTTTTGGCTTGTGGACAGATGTATAATTGAGAGAGAATGCTACTAAGCAAAAAAAAACAAGCTTTGGGAAAAACCCCTCATGGTGAAGACAAATATCTCATGAAAAGCATATAATGACAGAATTACTATCACAACCTCTTCTACTGTTTTCACCATACTTCCTGTCAAAAATGCCATTTTATAATCTTGTGCCATAAAAATAAGGGCTTATGATTATCAAATTAGTACACTACTTTTTGCAAGATGTTTTATTTGCTACTAAAGTACTCTGGTTACAAACATAGAATAGTACAAAACAGTTATTCACAGTATTAAGAAAACAGTGGACAATAGGTCAAAAACCCATACGCTTTGTTTTTAATGGCATGCTGACAAGGGGCATTTTTGGCCTTATTTTGTACATTTTTATCAACAGGAAATAAACCTTTACTGATAAATACAGTAAAAACTGCTGATGCGATAAAAAAGGGAGATGGAAGTGCTGCGGAGCAATCAAGTTTGCTGTGCTAAACTGTACTCTATCAAATTTTTTTCAAATTTTAGGTCATAAATACAGAATGAGAGACTGTTGGCTGTACTCACAGGGCAGAGAACCCCATCCTAAAAAGAAGTAGCTTTGCACTGGTGATGAATAAACTGCTGAACCAAGTGCAAAGTCTTCATCTTAGGTGTGGTCCCAGAACGTATCCAGAGACTGGTAAGGAAAGGTAAAGGTGGTTCTGCAATGGACATTGCAAGATTTTGTCTTGTTCTAGCACTCCCGACCAGTATTTAGTGACCTGCTGTTCAATTTAAGGATGCGAAGCACAATTTAGCATGAGAAACATGACCTTATAGGATAGTATCAAGGAGTTTGGTCTCTTGTGCAAGTAGATCAAGGCGTGGCTTGGTGATACCTAAGAGGTACCTGTGCGAAGAACATCAGGGATTTCTTCCGTGTGCCAGGCAAAGCTGTAAGAAAATCTTATGACTGGAAGTTTAAGCTAAACCGACAAGCAAAACCAACCAGTCGCTAGAAGAGCTTACCATGTACTATGGTGAAGTGTGTGGCACTGGCAGCTTTTCAGTTATGATTTTCTAGATGTCTCATATGATCTATACTGGAGAGACTGTCAAATTGATCATTCCAGCAGTATGCTTTAGACATAATAGCACTAACTTGTTTCAGTTTTATTTTGTGTTAGGATGCTTTTGGTGCATCCCTGTGAGCTGTAGACCTCACTTCCTTCTTGTCTGGGTCAGTCCAGTTTGTATATCTTTGCATTTCCTAAGAATGTAAGGTCTGCCCATGTGTCAGGAGGGACTGCAGGTCCTTCTGTCCTGTGGCCTCTCTCCAAGAGTTGCCACGAGTGGATGCTTAATGAGAGTATCTTGTTTGTTCTGCTCTTGCTTTTCATGAAGCAACCATTTTGTGGCAACTGTTGGGTGCTGAGCTAAATGGACATTGGGTCAGCATAACATAGTGCTATGTATGAGAACAAAGAAAGCATGCACTGATGTTTTTCTGATCTTTGGTATTCACCAGTTTAAGGAGTTCTTGCCTGGATTTGCATTGTGGCTGTTACTAGTGACCATTGATGGGTTTTCCGTAGAATTCTCTAATTCCTTTTAAGAACCACTTATAGTTTTGGCAGCCGTAATACTTGCAACACCAGATTTTACAATTTAATTACACACTCGGTGACAAAGCTTCCTGTTATTTTAATATGCTAGCTTACTATTTCACTGTGTGCTCCCTAGGCATTGAATTGAGACATGGTGAGTGTTTTACATGCATTTGTTGTATTCCTCACAGTCGTGTATTCTTCAGGCTGTGGGATAACAGTGCATTTCTTTTACTCCTTTTTCAGCAAAGTGTTCCATGCCTTGGTGTGTATTTACTGCTTGTCTTGGCACTTTTTCTAGTTCTTAATCTTTTTGGGATAGCTGCATGTTACTGTTAATGTCATTATGATGTGTGGGGTTTTATTCCTTTTATGAATAGTATCTAATGTTCTTTTTGGTATCTAATTCAGTAATTGCTTCACTTTTGTGATTAATTTATTGATCTTGAAGCTCCATGTACGGTTTCTCTTAGACTGTACTGACATCTAATGGTAAGGCAAAGTGGCTTAACCGCACTTAATGGCAAGATAAATTGTCTGACAGGCAAATATAATTATATATTTTCTTCATTCAGTATTAATTTTGGTAAGATAAGATGGAATAACTTCGATTTTTGCATGGAAAGTCTAACCTGATACTTTTTCTTGTGACAATTAATCTCTCTTTGTTCTGCTTTTTGGGCCACACTTACTTTGAAATGTGGTTTAAATCTTTGCAAGAGTAGTTTTGAGTCCAGTTAAAGTGATGTGATGGTTTTATACTGCAGAAGTTTTTATTATAAGTCAGAGTATCTCCAGAAAAGGATAGCAACATGAAATAAAATGTAAGAACAAATACTGTTATGCAGAACTTCGGTATGAGATGTTCCAGTTGTAGCATTTTTACTATAGCTGCATTGTGAAGAAACATGCAAAAGAAAATCTTTGTCCTCTTTTTTTCGTCCTCCTATTTGAGGTTTTTCTATATTTTTAATTGGGCACTTTTCAAACTCCTAGCGATAAGTAATGTTGAATTATACCTTTGAACTTTAGAAAGAAAAATTTGAGTTCAGGTATTAAAGACATATTCTATGTTTAGGTGTAGTACACTGTAACTTCAGCAAGACCTAAGTATCGCCTAACTTCAGTTATGAACCCCAATTCCTCTGTTCCAAATTTTTTGTTTTATACAGATCCAGTACTGCTGCTTCTGATGCTGGAAACAGTCAACTAGAAATTGTAGAGCTTTTTCAAGTAGAATGTTTATCAACTTTAGTTTTTCCTCTCTCAGAGTTAGAGCACATCTCTTGCCATAGCCTCAGGAAGTTTTCTTTGCGATAAATGCATCTTTGCTGTCATTTGAACATTAAGCTAAATTTTCTGACTCAGCATTTTTACATGTCACTTTACTTTCCACTGTTTATCAACTTGATACTATCTTCTCCTTTGCGAAATACACAATACGTTTTTCTGTGATAGAGAAATATTTTGAAATTAAGATAAATTTTGATTTCTCAGTAATAGTTTTCTCACAGTCTAAGTTGTCTTCAGCATATGTTGTAGCCTGTCCTTTTCCCAAAAAAGGGAAAACCTGAAACTTGAAACTTAATTTCTAAGGAACATCAGTAGTTGTTGTAGAGTGAGTAATTATTATTTGTGGGTTGTGCATTGAGTTAAGTTTGCAGAAAAGCTTACTACTTCATGTTTTGGGAAGATTGACGTCCATAAAATGGATTTTGGAATTCCAGAGCATGTGGTTTAAATTTGTACTGTGGTGCTCTGTTTTAGCTGCACAAGCTGTGGAACAAGTTGTGATACAGAATATCTCAGTTGCTAGGAATATCTGACATCCAGCTGTGAAGCTGCTGTACATCCTGAGCGTCCTTCTGGTCATTTCACTGAAGAAATACTTGATCATCTATGGGTGGGGCGAAGATGAAAAAAGACCCAAAAACCACAAACATTTTTATCTTTCTCACCTGTTCAGGTGAACAAATGTGAGCTAAGTTATTCATATTGTTGGTCATAAAGTTGCAAGAGTAGTCATTGCAGAAGGCACCCTTCTGCTGGGTGAGCAGCTCCTGTTGCAGTGAGCATACTGTCCAGCACACCGATGACTCCAACAGCTTTTCCATGAAATCTCAGGTATGGTTGACTTGGATATAAGGAGTACATTTTTTTTATGATGTGCTGGAACAGTTGCTGAGTGGAAATTGTGGATACCTCATCAATGGAAGTGTTCAAGGTCAGGTTGATAGGGCTTTGAGCAACCTGATCTTGTGAAAGATGTACCTACCGATGGCAGGAGGGTTGGACTAGGTGGTCTGTTCACTATCAGAAATGAACAGGTACTGCAAACCATATAATTATTTAGGATAATTAAAATATTTATAACAAGATCAACATTTTCTTAGTGGTTCCATGGGTTTTGCAGGATGGATGTTTTGAGGCTTGTGAGGTGTCATGAAAAATAGAGAACTTACTAATTTGGGTGGGAAGAAATTTAATTTAATTTATCAAAAACTGATGGCAGTGCAATAGAGAATATAAATAACTTATTCATAGAATAGCCTTATTTTATACCTTTTGGAAGTCGAGTAGAAAGAAAAAATATTTCGGTTATTTAATGTAGTTTCAGACCAAAGAACATATATTAGGATGGTTAGATTAAATGAAGATTGAGGCTCCCAAGGGTAACATGAAACTTCACAGCCTTACTCTGGATGTGTTAATGATCTATCAGTCTATTCTATGAATTTCATTTCTGTTTTGGGTCTCTTATGCTTTATCATCTGATCTGGGACAACCTACAAATCCTTCTGTGCAAAGGAAGCTGACAGTGAGGCAAAGGTAGAAATCAGCCTTTTTGCCTTTCCTAGCTGCATAGGTGAAAGTCTCTGCTCAGAAGAGTTTATACCCTGAATCCTCTTGCAAGTGAGTAACTAATCTGAGTTTATGTGTGATAGTTGACAATTTTCCTGGTAGACTTTCCCCACCTGTCCAAATTTTTTAGAAACATGTTCTGGTCCACACAAAATTCTCCCATTAGAGTGGTGCAAAGAAAATGGTCCTGCACGGCATGCTGCAGCCTTTTGGGTTTGATGGGAGTTCTTCCCTAGCAATTTGGACTTTGTCTGTACCTACAAGTATGTGCATAACTAGCCTACTGGTTTGCCTTTTAAAAAAATTTCTTAGTTTGCTTCCTTTTCATCCTTTTTTTCTGGAAAGAAGATTGTGGGTTTTTAATGGACCTTCCTTCAAATCTTCTCACTCACAACTTTTGTTTATTCTTTACTCCATTACCAGTGTTACCTGTTTTGAAAGCTGAAATAGAAGTTGACTTGTTTACTTATCATTCCTGGTTTAGGCTGTAGGATTTGCTCAATCTCCTATGAAAATGTTAACAATACCTTTTATGCTGAAGTCTCAGAAAGAGTAAAGCTCTTCCTTTTTCAAGGAAGAGCTAAATGCTGTAGACTGCAATACCCAGAGGCATATCTCTTGAAAAATATTTTCAAGCACTGGAATCATCTGCTTAACTGAAGAAAAAATAACAACCACCCTCTAATAATATTTTCAACAGTGTATATTTTAATCTAAAATTTGTACCGCTTGTACTAAAAGCATTCTCAACGTTGATGGTATCTCAGATGGCTTTATAGCTAATACTTGACATGTATGATAAGCAGCATATATTTTTACATCACTTGGATTCTCAATTTATCTTAAAATAATTGACCTACAGAAACATGTTCTTAAATACTATTCGGTATTTTGTGTTTGATGGTTTTAATTCATTAGGCAGTGTGCTTGTATTTTTAGTCAATTTCTTGAACACAATTATTCATGTTGTGGTTTAGTAATTGCAGTAACTAATGCTCCCATAATTATAAGGCTTTTGTTTTGCTGGGAAATGCTTCCCGTATTATTGTCTTCTCTTTGTTTTAGAACATGAAGTATAAGAAAACTCTATGAGAGTTAAACTTAGAACTGTGTTAACGTGTTAATTGATTTTTTTTATAAAAAAAATGTTTTTTAAACTTCTGAAAATGTATGAATGCATATAATTTCAAAACAATATTCCAAAGAAAAACCTGCTTGATTTATATGGTATGCTTTGAAGCTACTGTAGACAGATCGAAAACATCTGGTGACACTTTCAGTGGTAGGTCAGTAGTTACAGATGGTCTGTTCTTCACAGCTGTCACCCAGCTTTGTATGTAGAATGACTACAGTGGAAAAATCTTCTGCTGACTGAATAAACAAAACAGCACAAGGAGGACAGCAGGCGTATATGTTTCTACAAGACAAGAAATTAAATAAGCTATAAAAATTTAAATCAAGACTAGTATTTAAAATGTTCATTATATTCTGGTTTCTGTTACTTATCCTCTAGATCTTTCTGTGTGACTACTGAAGGAAGTAGATTATAAACCAGAAGTGATAAGCAAATGAGTTAGACTCGTTTTGGACGGATGCTATACGCACGTTTGGGGTGTTGCCTTAAACAACGGCAGGTGGCTATATAGTTAGCTTTTCAAGTGCATGTTAGATTTGATGTCATGCTTGTGCAATCATAACAGAGCCACATTCAATATTGAAGAATGTTGTATTTTGTAAGAATAATCAATCTTGGGAAATGTAATAGAAAATTTCTAAAATGGCAACTTTCTTTTTGGGTTTTTTTTTTTTTTTTTAAAGAGAAAAAACCCTGCATCTACATTCTTCATCAATTTTTCTTCGCCCATTCATGATGGGATGTTATACTGAGGTGGAATCAGACATGCAAAACATGCATGCAAACAGAAGAATCCTGAACTTGAGGATAAAGAAAAAGAATTGTGGAGGGAAAGTGGAGGATGAGGCTGAATAAAGTGTTAAAAGCATGATGCATATTGCACATTAACTCCATTTTAAAATGCAAATACACACAAAGGAAGGAACTTTGTTAGAAGTCCAAATGCACTAAGTAGGGTGGTGCTGGTAAAGATACCTATTTTAATGCAAATGTGCAGTTCTTGGTATTCAAAATATTTGTCTTTATAATTTCACTCAGAGTGCATGACTCTTCATAATATGTTGATGAAATGTGCCTGTTAGCCTCTGGCAAGAAACAAGCAGATTTCTAGGTTCAGTCACTTGTAAGGCCATTTAATGTTGTCCACTGATGTTGAAAGCTGTTGGGCAGGAATTAAAAGAAAGGAGGAAGTGGATTATTTGGCTCGTTTTTATGTGCACTGCGCTTGTAATACAGCGTTCTCTGAGTTTGTTTCTCAAAGTCTACTGAGATATTTAAAGGTGGATAAAAGTGGTGCTCTGATTATGCTTTTTAGAGGATTTGTGGACTTAGTTTTACCCTGTCCATTTGCTGGTGTGCATTTTATAATTTACTGCTATGATTAGATTTTTGCTGAGGGATTTTTTTCTTCTCTCTCTCCCCATCCCCCTTCCTGCTTCTCAGTGATTTGGCTTAAAATGCAGACTGCTTGTTGCAATGCCCTTATGCTGTTTTGCCCAGCTACCACGGTATCTGAAAAGTGCTTAGTTGTATTTGCTGCCAAAGAGCTTGCCTAGTCATGCATAAACCTGCTTTAAATGCCATTTGGTTGATATAGATGTCGGTGTTCTGTGTTGTCACAGTGATGCATTACCTTGTGTCTGTGCCCCTTGAATTGTTTCCTTCAATTTCCAAGTACCAAATTCAGGTTTACTTTATCATTGAAAGGCTAAAAAGTTAAGAATGAGAAGAGTATTTTCGCTTGCTGTGAGAGTTACAATGCAGAAGTGTAGCTTTCAAGTTTCGTTGCAGGTGGACACATTTCTGTCATTTTATGGGAATTGTGTACCTGTCCGAGATACCTTCTTTATCTGGTGATGTGTTCAGTGAAAGGGCAAGAAAGTGAAAGTCAAAAGGCAGAAAACAGCAGCTGTCTTGGAGCGTTTCTTATACTGGCTTGTTTGCGCTGTGCTGTGCACTTTGCATCTCTACGTGTTTCTTGTGAACTGCCACGTTACCCAACATGATTTAAGAACATTATGTGTTTTCTTAATTGTTCAAATTACATATAGATAATTTTTCATGAAAGAGGTGGAAAAAAGTACGTATTTTAAAGTTTAAGAAGTTTATTTTTCTGTTCACAGGTGGAAATAAGTTTCTAAAAGACAAAAAGCATTTCTCACTCGTGGCTTGCTTGAGGAGACCATCATCAAGCTGTGTGGAGACGTTCTTTGAGCTTCCACTCTTATGTCTCTAATGGACAAACACAAAGTGAAGCGGCAACGTCTGGATCGCATATTTGAAGGTAAGCCATTTCAATTTCTAGTGTTAACTGTGTCAATTAATTTCATGGATTACCGATATTTCTGGAGACTGGAACTCTTATTTTGATTACTTGGTGTATTTTAGGTTACAGTTCTTGTGGGGACTATATTGACTGTGCCCATGTCCTGGATTTTGGTGAAAACAGATCTAGACAAATATAAGCAACTAGTGTGTGAACTCTGTACTATTCTACAGTGAAGTTTGCTTTCAACTTCATGTTATACAATATTCTACCCAAATGTTGTGAAAGATTGCAGTTTTATATAAAATTACAGTCGCAAAAGTGTAAGATGACCACATAATGGTCTCTGGAGTCTTTCTCTATGGGCATGCTTCATATAGATTAACAGCCTGTATCTGATCCTAGGGAAAAAGGAGGAAATAAAATGAAAATAAACCAAAACAAAAAATCCCAGACCCCCCCAAACTTTAATGAGTATTAATAAAAATACCTTGATATGTAGTGAAAGGAGTGTAATGATTTGGATCAATCATTTTACCTTAAGTCACAAATGACTGACTTGTATATTCCTAGTATTCATTAGTCATTTGCTTTTAGAGTGGGTGTGAAAGTAGGTTGAGGACTAGTGTACTATTTTTGGAACATATTTGAATTATTTGGTCTAAGTTTTTATATTAAGAAGTTGGTTTCTCGTAAAAGACAAGGGAATAGTTAATTTATTTACTCCTACATTTTGATACAACTGCACAGACTTGGACACATGCATCTTGTCTAATACCAAAGCAGTGGACTGCAATTGAAACATTTGCTCCTCCTCGCGTTGGTCTTGAGACTTTTTTTCCTAGCAGCTGTGTTGGTGTAAGCAGTCCCTGGCAGCTGATTTCTGTCCTTATTTTTTCCCTTTTTTTTTGTGCCAATACGAGTGTAACCGTATAATGAGCTACATTGAGGAGATGACTCATACTGAAAATAAACTTTTGTGTTGGTATATTTTCCATTTAGGTAAATTCCTCAGTCCAGGTCACTGTTCAGCTGACAAAGCAGTTGCACTGAAGGGGACATTTGGAAAGGATCAGCGAAGGGTGCTGGGACTGTTTACTGTCACATAGTCAGTGAAAGAGGCATTTCATCAATGTATCAAAGGGTGCAGTTCCACATTTGGTTTAGATGATTCATCTCCTTGTTAGTCTCTTCTAATACTGGCCAAGCCCACTGGTGATTGCCAGGTCCAAATGGTTCTTGTGTCTCACCTAGACTGGTTGACCAGGTGGTCAGTTGAATCTACTCACTGGAGACTAATCCCTGCTCAGAGAAATGGAGTACTGGCTGCTGAGGATGGGGAATTTGGGAAGGATGACCCTGTCCAGGAAGGTCTGTTGTTGGATCAGCTGGAAATAAACTAGGATTGTGCTGGTGCAATGCTTAGACCTCTGTTCCCAGCCTCTGGTCCTCATCCGAGGGTCTCTGTATCTGACCCTTCAATACAAAATGTGAATGTTAACTTATTTTTTCAACTATGTTAGTGAGCTGAATTGGCAAAGTGTGAGGAGGATGGAGAAACCCGTCCCTTTTGATGGCAGTCAACAGTTAGATCAGCTCAACCCACTTCATGGAATTTCAGCCTTCATTTAGACTCACATTGATCAAATGGACAACTTAAGAGGAAAACAGTCTGTGATGATGTGACAAGGAATGTTTTCAGGGACAGAGGTGACAGACCAGTATCCGCTGTGACTCTTTAAAATAGCAGTGGCTTCCCCCAGGCTTTGTGTTCACATCTAGTGATGCTGTTTAATCAGTGCCTATTGTCTGGCTTATTTTTCCCAGCCCTGCACAATTCACTGCATCCTACTGGTGAAATCTGTGCGGCCATGCAGTGTAGGGAATTGATCCAGCTGAAAAATAATGTAAGAAAAAAGTTTTTTTAGCCACCTCTGCTTCCTAATCCCATTTACCGTCTGCTAGGCGAATAGCGTTGGAGAAGTAGAGTGGGAAGACCAGGCAGAAGATGAACAAGAGGAAAGGGAGTAAAACAATGGATATGGAAAAATGTTTGAAGTTTTCTGTTTATGGGAGTCCAATTTGGCTTTTTAAAATGTCTGAGCTGTATTCTGCTCTTGAGTGTCTGTGTGTTCAACTTCCCAAATGTTCTCTGAGGTTTGTAAACATGTCTCTGGCTGATGTTTTAAAATTGCTATCCCTGCAACTGCGTCAAGCAGGATAAAAACTAGAGGGTTGGTTTGTTTTATAAAGGCTTTTCTCTACCTATGGTCCTGTTCAGGTTTAAAAATTGCATATGCAGGGTTGTTCTCTGATATATGTGCCTTCCATAATGCAACCTAAATATTTTATGTTTTAGAAATATGCATAATGCTTTACAAAGCTCGGGAAATTTAATGAGCTGCATAGCTATTAAAGGTGGTTTATCTTCTCTGTCAGCTTTTTTGTTCATCAATTTGTGTATAGCTTTCTTCCCTTAACCTTTTCCCTCAGAAGAGAATTATTTTTAAGACATATTTTCTTTTTATTGCAAGTTCCACTTAAAAGCAGGTTACAGTGATTTACTAACTATCACTATTACTACATACATTTTTTCATAAATTGTTTAACATAAAAGTTTGTGATGGAGAGATGATAATACATTATGATATCCATAAAGAGATGCCAGTGCCCTTCCGGTGGTGACATACAGCATTTCGTTATTGTTTGTATCCCCCGTTTGAGGGGATGATAATCAGTTGAAATTCAGTTTCTGGAAAATGAGTGGCACGGACCTGATTCTCAGAATGAAATGGTCACGTTAGGAACATGCACAGGGCTGAATACAGCTTTTTCTGTGGAGTTAGTGGATTACCAGAAATGCTCTTCTAAGTTAGGTAACTGTGCATGCAAAATGTGATTTGAGTTGAACTGCTTTCCTGTGGCTTTAGGTAATTTGCACACTTGCTTATAGTAACTAATCATGCAAATTAAGCAACAAATTGAACAGGCATCACTGGATTTACTATTACCTTGTGAGTTAATGATGGTATGGTAGCAGTACTGCTAAATTTCAGTTGATACTCAATGCAGAAAAAAACCTGATACTATTACTTTGGGAGCAATTAGTTCTCTTTTAATGTAGCTGAGTAAGTAATTTTGTCTCTGAGGTACCTATGATTCCCTTCAGTGATTTCTTAAATACGAAATTGAATATTTGCTTTTAATCCTGAAGCTGTTCACAATTACATTTTCCTGCGCGTTTCAATGATGTGTCATGTTCTTGCGTGTATTGTCTCAAAAAGGTGGTATAAAATGTGCTTTGTCACCCCAGTTTATCTAGTTCTATAAACTGGAGTTTGCTTAAATGATGGAAATTGAAGACTGTGCCTTGAAAAAGCCAGATTTCTAACTGCTTTCTGACTTCCATCAGTAGCTGTGCGATATAGGTAGGAATAAAGACATGATTCTAGGCACTCTGAGATGCTAATATTAAACTCACTTCACAATTTATAAACAGTTAGGATTCTTCCCTTGAAGATAAGTAGTATCAAGGCTTGTGAAAGATTAATTAGTTACTGATTATATTGTTCTTTGTCCCCCTCTTTGGTGATGCTGGTGATTGCAAAGCATAATTATAGCAGTATACATTTGGCAGAACAGTTGGAAGTGTCACAGTGCAAAAATAAAATGTGTTCATTTTGTGGGTAATTTGAAAAATTCTAAATGTTTTTGGCATTTTGAAAAGTTGTTATCTCTAATTAAGGTATTATTGTACTTTATATTGTAACAAAACTGTAAACAATGCTGTATATTTGCTTGTGTTCTAGAAATCTTTAATTAAATGTGTGTATGCTTTACTGACCGTTGCTTGGAAGTTACCTTGGGGATGTCTGACCTTTGTTGAATTTGCTGAGAGCTAATAGATGAAGTAGGAAGGCACCAGAAGGAGGCTGCAGTTCAAGAAAATTCTACTTTGAATTGTCTGTGTATGGGCTTCATGAATGTAGTGAATTTTCTATAAATACATTGCATTGTATAATATGTAGTGATCAATCAGCTGCTGCTTTTAGTGGATTTCCAAGCTTTAGGGAACTCTTTAAAGGGGAGAGGTTAGGGACGTTGGTGGAACTGGGAGGAGGAAAGGGTTGTCTCCTCTTACGTTTCTTCTTGCTTTTTTACACAGATACTAGGTATTAACTGCAGCACAATATGGGAAACGTAACTGCAAAATGGTGAGAGTGACTTTTCCAGTTTGATGATTGCTTGAAACCAAGAATTTCTTTCCAGAACACATCATATGTGGTATTTATAGCGAACAAGTCTGTGAAGACCCTATATGCCCACAGACAGATGTTATATGTTTTTCTAGTTCTGGTTTTGAAGAAGGAAAAAGTGTCTTTGCACACCTCGGGACTTCTCTACAATCTTTATGTATCTTTTTCCTTTTTATGCAGCACTGGTATACATCTTGAGGTCATTCTTTATACACAGGTTGTCTATTCATTTTTAAAAGTACCCAGAAGAAAACTTGGAATGTGTATTAGCTGCTTTAACAGTGCTGCTTTACTGCTTAAGAACAGAGGGATGGTTGAGATCATAAATTGGAAAAGAAAGTGCATATTAATGGGATGAGTTTCTGAGATTTCAGATAACATCTCTCACCTTTTGCTCTTACGAAGGGCAGTCTTTCTTTGGGAAGGTCTGATTACTGGCAAATAACCAAGCATTATGTTCTTTGAAGGACAGTAAAAGTGCAAGATAAAGGAATAGTTTCTTTTCAAGGATATGGTCTAGCCTTTCTTTCCCTACAAGAAAATATCTGTGCTTTCAAAGCTTAATTTTCTGCTTGTGGTGCTACGCAGGATGAGAAATAATAAGATGAATCTTCAATTCATAGTTGAAGTGGTGTTATTGATTGGTCCAGGAGGAGTGCAGAGAAAAAAGCAGGTATGAATTGAGTTTTGTTGTCTTAATTTCCAAGTTTATAAAGAAATCTTGAAATACAGAGGGACTTAGTTTAAAAAGCGCATTTTCTTTCCTGAGTGTGGATTTCTACCCCCACCCCCAGCCTTGTGCATGTAATAGTGCTTGGCTTCTTAACAAGTGGAAAGCAGCAGATTGACAAATACCAAGTGTTATTTTATGACCACTGATGGAGCCTGTCTGGCTTGCGTAAACTGTGATTTGATCCATTGCAGTTGTGAAATTAGGCAGTTAAGGCAAGTTTTCTGCATATTAATGAGGGAGATGGCCTACTTTGGCAGTGCTTGGGTTTTCCCTGAATTTAAAAAAGGATTTTCACTGAAGTTGGTACATCCTGTGTAAGATGATCTGTAAATAAAAGGAAGGAGGAATAAATGTTTCTAGGCAGTGAGTACATTTAGCTCTTTCTTGTCTAAGTGGGAATTGCAGATGACAAGTTCTTTTGAAAATGAACTATCAATTTTTTTAACTGACATCCAAATTTGAAGATGTTTGTAGCTGACTTGCTGCAGATATTAAAGAAAGACAGACAATAATAAAATCTGCAGAGTTGCAAATCATATAGCCCTTCATAGGGTTTTCTTTACGCATACTGACCTTAGTACTAGGCCTACTAAGTATGCCAAATGTTTCTTAAAAAGGGATTAATGGGCTGCCTAGTTGGTTGGTGTCTTTTTGAGGGACTTCAGAAGGCGGCTTATTGAAGGATTAGGGCAGCAGAGGGAGCTAAAAGATTCCTAATATTTTATCATTTGTTGTTTCCTAAGTGGAAGTTGTTCCTTCATAAAGTACCAATTAACCTTCACAAAAATGTGATTGTATAACCTTAAGTGTATTCAGCAAATGAATAAGGATCTTGCACTGGAGAAAATTCCTTTGTTTCCCTAGCAATCCAGTATAAATTAAATTAGGAATCAGGTAGTAAAAGCTACCAAAATCTTTCTGCAGGAACAGCCATCAAATCTTTCAACTGTAACAAATTAAAGTGTTAGTAAACTCTGCTTGCTTTCATTTTCAATGAATAACCCAAGCAGAGTATTCTGTGAGTAAAGCAAGTTACTTTCACATAAAAGTGTCTTAAAAATGTACGCTTTCTTATGTTGTGTACAAGGGCAGTTTAACAACTAAGCACTATTTTTCTGTGTTCTGCCTGTAAGAACTTTAAGAATATTTTTATGGGATTGAAATACAGAGAGTTAGGTAAAAATATTTAATCTGTTATATAAGAGTTGTCTTCAAAGAACAGGAAGGCTAGTGTGCGTCATAAGGTAAGTTGACCTTGAAATAATAAAATGAAAATGTTACCATGAATTGTCACACAACAACATCATTTGCCACTTACCACACCTTAAGGAAAGTTATTTGGACATTTGGAGTATGTTTACCTCCATGCAAATACATCCTTTATCATGTTACCATTGTAGTTCAAATGCTTATGGGCAGGCTCATGTTTGGGTTTTGGTTTTATCCTTAATATTCAGTATTTATGTTGCATGGTGGGTTTGGCTTTCTTGTGGATTGCTGCAGTAACCTGCTTTTGTAATTTGAATCTTCATTATGTGCTACCTAAACAGCTTTTGAATTTGCATGCACTTAAGCTACTGAAATGTTACAGAGGTATCACTAGCCACAATGCAAGCTGTATGAAAAGAAAATTAGCTTAAAAGCCCATTTTGCCCTAAGTGATGCCGAACAGTAGCTTCTAATGAAAAGCGTTATTTTAAGAAGAAAACTGGGAAATAAAAACTACAGAGAAAATCTCAATGAGGTTTTTAAATTTTGCTTAAACATTCAGGTCACTGATTTGTTATGACCCTGTAAAAGAATAGCTCTACCTGTGTGGTGTCCAGCATTACATATTTTATCTGTATAGTTATATTTTTTGGTATATTGAAGTAAAATATGCTGTTTGCTTGTGACAGACAGCAGCTATGTTCAGCTGTATATGCAGAGGGTTACACCTTACCGCTATAATAAAGTCAAAATAGGGTTTTTTTAATGTGTCAGTGTTAAGTACAGTGAACATTATAGCTTGAAACTAGGTTTACAGGGTTTTAATCACTGTATTTTTAATATATATATATTTGAATCAGAATCCAGTACTTAACCACATCTACTTATCTAATTCCTGAATAATCTTCAGAAAACTTAAAAAAACTCTCTGGACTAGATATTTAGCTTTTACGCAGTGCAGATGAGTGCCTGGTATAACTCTCAAAAGCTTTAGAAGTTTAAGTGCTTGGTGGTAATACATACTTATTTCTGCCTGGGGTCAGGGAAGATGCTCTGGAAGTGCTCGATTTATACACTGCTTTCCACTCTGCTCTGGAAAACTGAACTGTACAAAGATTAAGTGTCTAGGTAAACATGCTGAAAAATTTAAGTAGTCATCTAATTAAAGCAGACATGTTCAGCTTTCATGGAGTCAGTTCTTATCCTTAGGGAAGTGCAGTCTGAGATGCAAAAAAGGATTCTATTTTGTTTCCTTCCATAGTGCAGTCAGGATGGGAGTGTGATTAGGCAAGTGGAAACAAGAAAATAAAAGTGGAGACAGTCTTCTAGTGCTGAAGGCATCTGCTGCTCTGTCCTTATTCCATGAGGTCAGTACTGAACTTGAAAGGTACCTCTCCTTAAAGAGGAGGAATTGTGTGGAGGCTGTGCCAGGGGAAGAGTATCTTGCAGAGATCTCTCTCCTCCTTAGAAAAGTCATGGTGTTCTGAAGGACAAGTCATTTGGAGTTAAGAAACCTGTGTTTTATCTTTTAGCTCTTCTGAAGTCAGATAGGCTAGAAAACAAAGGTTGTCTTTCTGCCTTTTCTTTTTCCTTGACAGAAGACAGTCAGTCTGAGACTTTCAGACTTACCGTGATACAAATAACAGCAGGCTGTTGTAATACTTTTGGAATCTCTTTAGAAAATGAGGCTTTGCTAACTGAAAGTACCTGGCATTTGCAGCAGATAAAAGTGTGTCCGTTGGTACCACTGTAGATCCAGAACTGTGCAGTGGTTTGTGACTTTGCTCAGATGCCTAAATAAGAAGGTTCCCTCTTCCTTCCTTTTCTGTGAGAACTAAATTTAAATAGCTTGTGACTTTGAGTAGATGTGTTTGTTTGGTTTTTTTAAGCCAGAAATTAGCTCTTCAAAATTACTCATGTTTCCCTTTTCCTGATGCTTACTTTTCAAAGTAGCACCCTATGCACTGAATTTTCAAACCTCTCATTCTGCCAATTAAATGGAGACGCATCGAAAAACCCAGTGAAAATTACAGGTAAATAGCGGCAGGACAGCAAAAGATGAAAAGACTATTCTTTTGATCCTACCTGTATTTTTCAGAAAGTTTCCTTCTGTGCTAGATGATGACACTCAAATACAAATAGACTATGAATGCTGTTCATAAGTAATTAAGAGTACTTGTAAGTATTAATTAAATATGATAAATGTCTCCTTTTGTCAAGGAGTGTACATTTGAAGGAATAGTTTTATTAAGTCCCAGGCAATTTTATCACTATTTCTTGTTCCCTGCTGCTCTTTTCTTTCTTGAAGATTGCATCAGTCATACACGTGTGGGTTTTTTCTGGATATCAAATACCACTTAAGCAGGTGTTACTTAGTTTCCATAACATCTGCCAGTCATTTTCTGTTGTTGTTGTTAGTTTATCAAACCTGCAGATGGTCATGTTTGCCTGTTTGTGTAGTGCTTCACAAACTCCCATCCTTGTTCCCTGTGTGCTGCTCTGGGCTTGCATGCAGGCACCATCAATTTATCAAACTCCAATAATTCAGTAACAGTTACTTCTTGCAATAAACAAAAGCAGCTGCACTCTAGCTATCTTTATCTGCATGAATGCATAGATTGTAAAGGGTTTTCTGACTAGCAAGACAAAAGTTTAGAATTTCAATTTGGAATTTAGGGCATGTAAGTCAGAACAAGTAGACAGTGATGTTTAGAAACAATCTAATAATGCAGAGAATGAATTAGTTACCATAGTAACTGCTTTGTTTTAATAATTTCGTGGGGCAATGAATAGAAGGAGCTCAGAAAGTAGTAGTAGCAATCTTAATTATATGTCGTGCAATGTGAGTGGCTTTTTTCATCAATATTGAAATTAATTTGATTTTATAACAAATTGAGGAATGAGTGTATAAGTTAAACTTTGGAAGGGCAATAAGAATTATTTACCTTTTTTTTTGTTCTCATTTTTTTCCCCCAAGGAAAAAAATACGATTACATTTTATATTTGATTATGGCAATGCAGATTATCGATTTTTTTTACAATAAAACATGCTCAATATGTTTCACTGTAAGCTTGACTTCAATCTACGTGCTGTGATTTGTTGCCTGGCAGTGGTTGGCAGCCTAGCAACATGCTTCAGTCCAGATCTGCAAAAGGATATAGGCAACCAAAGTTAGGAGTTACAGGGAAGGTAGGTGTCTCAGTACTTTGGCACCCATCTAAAATCATCAGCACCTTGAAATCCCTTTGTCATTTATGGATGAAATTTAAGTACCCTTCACACTTTAGGATCATCTTAATTTTGATTCCTCTTGCAGGTATGAGCCAGCTTAGTGTGCATTTTGTTCTTAAGACAAGATGCTCAAGCAGAATTAGCTCTTTTGGAGGCAGCTGCATATCAAGCAAGGCTTCTGTGGTCACATAAAGCACGCATCAGCTGGACCCTATTTTGCAGAAAGATAGGCCTGGTGGTGCTTTATTTAAGAAACTCATGTGCAGTGCCTCCTGTCCAGCATCCTTCCTAAGGCAACAGTTGGTTGGGCTGAGGTGCCTGTGTGCTGGTGAGTCAGTGCGTGTTTGGGGATCGGCTGGTGTCACGGAAGGGATTACTGCAGCCTTTCACAAAGTGGGGCCTCTAATTTGAGTCTCTCATCTGGATGCCTTTTATTTTTTTTCCTTAATGAAACTTGCAGGAACTTAATTCTCCTTGACGCTACTGGCAGCCATTGGTTGAAATTTGCAAGTGAGTTAAGGATTTAATTAAGAAAAGCCCAGTGGGTAGATGGACAGACACAATTATGTAACCCTGGTTTCCTTTGAAAACCTGTCTAAAAAGTGCTCGGATATTACGTACAGCAAGAAGTGTCACCTGGTCATTCCTTGGCCAAGGAAGTGCCTTCCATCACCAGACTCAAATCATGTTCCCTCCCTAGACCCAAGGAGTCCTAAAGTTGTTTCTGCAAAGCAGCAATGCTTTTTAACCGTGGCTCTCCAGTAGGTGAGAGTGTGCCTGCCTGTGAACGGGGAGACTTCGTGTTCTAGATCGTCATCAATCCAGAGACGATTAGCTTTTTGAAGGGAGATTTGCTACCCTTTCTGTGTGGTTTGCGGCTATCTATGTTCCAGGTCAATTCATTGTGCCACAAAGAAAAGGGATAACTGAGCTCAGTAATGAGTGCTCTAACTCAGGAAGGGAAGTTCAAGCTTCTCTTCCCTGTTTTTAGTACTTCCATGTGTATAAATCTGTGGATGAAGACTTAAAACTGCAGACTGTCTCTTTCCTCCAGAGTGAAGCCCCCATTGTTGTGCTGGCTATTGTCCTCCCCTCTAGTCTCATAAGAAACTTGCCCTGATAAAGTATTTCGAAAACCAGTGTATCATACCTCCAGACCCATGTTTTCTTAATTCTTCCTTTCTTGTAGCTATATCTTAATAATATTAAATTGCAACGTTTTTTAAATAAACACATGGTTTGAACTTCTCCTGAGTCCTAATCCTTCACTGGAACTCTAAAATGCTTGTTAATATAATCCTAAAGTTTACAAAATCCTTTCCTGTTTAATTTTTGAGTGTAAGTCTGTGAAACTTCCCCAAATATCAGATCAGATGAGTGTTGCCCCTTGTCCAAGATTTTGATGCATGAAAGTAAAAGGGAGTAAATTCCGGAGCTGAAATCATTCAATGAAGAATGTTTTAGTCAGTTGCTTCCTTTTATCTGTGTTAGCTGTAAATCAGTGGTTATTTTACAGGTTCCTTGTGATTACTGTCATCAACAAATGCATGGTTACACCCTGGAGTAGTTCGTGAAAGAAACTCCAGAGCAACTCCTCAAAGGCCTTGGTATGCCAAGGTAATAGCACTAGCACACGTGGTGATAAACAAAGAAGAGTGTGCTCTTGCAGTCAAATGTGGTCATCAGCTGCCTTTTTTCCTATGCTTCTGCATCTCCTTTTCCTTGTTTTTTTCTGGTTCTCTCTTCTAATGAGGAAATAAAGTAATTTCTATTTCATTCCTTGTTTTCTAATGTTTTTCTTAAACTGTTTTTTGTGATATTCGTTTTGCTTGGTGATATGCACACGGATTTCCATTGGAAATCAGTTAGCATTAAATGTTAATTTTTTGATTTCGTGTTCACCTCTCATTTGCTCTGATTTTACTGCAGTAGCCCTTTATGAATGTGGATGCACTTGCAAGTATGTTCTTAAAATGCTAGTTTTCCACATAGTTTATAAATATTTAACTGTATAAGTTGCGGATGCCCCATCCCTGGCAGTGTTCAGGGCCAGGCTGGATGAGGCTTTGAGCAACCTGGTCTAGTGGAGGGTGCCCCTGCCCATGACAGGGGGTTGGAACTAGATGATCTTTAAGGTCCCTTCCCACCCGGACCATTCTATGATTTTGTGATTCTATGAACTGTTTACTGAGTTGTCAGTTATAGTCCTTTTAGATGAAGAAGGCTCAAAGGTTTTTGCAAGCAGTGGTATTGATGTGACTTAGCTGGGTAGTACATAACTATGTAGCATTCTGAAACTACCGTCACTAATGATTTTTGCTTATGTCTCCAAAGACTAGCAAAGTTGGAGACTTGTATGTCAAATATGGCAGATTGTTCCATCTCTTGTTTTATCTGTGCATGATGAACTGGAGGACACCCAAGCCACAGGCATAGATTTCAGTCTCTACTTCGAGTTCCACATGGAAAGCACTCCTGCCCTTAAGCTGTGGATTCCTCTTTTACAAGAGAAATACCAATAGGGTTTCCATGTCGGCTACACTGGTTGTGCCAAAGGCTTGTCGGATACAAGCTGTGGTCTTCCCTGAGTCATGAAGTACTTGCTCCAGAAGCATGACTGACTTATACCGCCTGGACATGATGTATTCATCTAATTGGAAAACATATTTGTTAAACAAAGGTTGTTGGTTTGTTCCAGACAAAAGCCTTATATTGTACACAATTTTAAAGGTTCTCTTTTGAATGACTTACAGGCAAGTATATGCTTTTGTGTTGATAAAATTTGACAGAAGATTTTTCAGGTAGGAAGATGGAGTTTGAAGGAAAAAAAACCCAACTTTCTTTAGCCTTGTTCTATACAAGTCACTTATGAATGCTTGATTTAAGAGGAAAGGTTTTTACTACTAATTGTGATAATTGAGCCCACTTAGCACAGACAAGAGAACACTATTATATTTGGGGGTACTTATTTTTAATAACTTTAAAGGAGTTTTAAAAGAAATAGAAAGGATATGTGAGTATACATACACAATATAGATAATTTGAAAATGTAACCAAATACTTGGTATGTGAAAATGGGATGTTTAAACAACCTTTTAAAATAAAACACATAGTTACAGTATTCCTGACACCTCTCTCCTTAGAACTTCGAGTTACTATGACATCTGATGTGCTTTGAGTTTGTTTCAATTATTCTTTTTTTGTCCCTTTGTGCATTTTTCTGGTATAAGTGCAATTTGTACCTGTTCCCTTTCAGTTTTTCCTTCGTGCCCGAGTACTGTAGAGCTGCTTGTTTTATTAAAGCTGGTGCTCTGATTCCTGGAATTCATCTCCTGTTTACAACACTTCTTTATGTCAGTACTGCCATGAAGTACAGAAATTAAAGGTTTATCAGTGTTTCCTTATTAGTAGCATAGAGGTACGTTTTCTGTTGAAAATCTTACTTTCAACATGGACATGGGCCTGTTGGAGCGAGTCCAGGAGAGGCCACAAAATTCATCAGAGGGCTGGAGCACCTTTCCTAGGAGAAAAGGCTGAGAGAGTTGAGGTTGTTCAGCCTGGAGAAGGGAAGGCTTCTGGGAGAACTTATAACATCTTCCAGCACTTAAAGGGGGCTTATAAGAAAGTTTGGGGTAGACTTTTTAACTGGGACTGTTGTGATAGGACCAGAGGTAATGGTTTTTAAACTGAAAAAGGGACAGATTTTGACTAGATATAAGGAAGAAATTCGTTACAATCAGGCTAGTGAGGCTCTGGCACAGGTTGCCCAGAGAGGTGGTAGATGCCCCATCCCTGGAAACTTTCAAGGTTAGGCTGGACGGGGCTCTGAGCAACCTGATCTAGTTGGAGTTGTCCCTGCCCATTGCAGGAGGGTTCCACTACAGACCTTTAAAGGTCCCTTCCAACCCAAACCATTCTATGATTCTGTGATAATAGGTTTGTTTTATTAGTAGCTGTTAATTTAAAAGGCAGCACAGTTTTAGTGTCCTTTTAGAAGTTTTCAAATGTAGCTGAAATGTGAAATGTTGCCAGCTTTACAGATGCCACCACTTTTAGAAGGCTTAATTTGTCTTTTAAGTAAACACTTCATAAAATAAGCAGAGTTTTCAGTATTTGTAGAAAGTCTACAAATTCATATTTAATTTAGCTGGGCTAGTTTGCTATACGGAATGTTAAATTGATCTAAAACAATTTAGCTTGAAAAAACTGCTGAAACTTCAGATTTTAACTGAATGTACTGAAAACTGGAAACTTCTAGACAAGTAATTCTATGCAGACATTCCTTGCCTGTGAAGGACAGAGCAGGGGGAGGGAGGGAAGGCTAAAATTATAAATAAAAGCAAGTTCAAGCTATCATCATATCCTTGACATTGCTAGTATAATCTGTATTGTAGATTGGCAGTAACACCTAGCTATTTTGCCTAACCATGCAAAACCAGATGACATTGTTCCCCCTTTGATATGTGCATAATGTTTTTGGTGTTTTCTATTAATGACACATTTCCCTTTTTATCAATTACCTTTTAATTACATTATGTCCTTATGCTAACATTAAAGGATTATGGGGTGAGACAATAAAAACTTATTTGATATAAAAGTGTAAGTTTGAAGAAGGGAGTTAATCCTCCTCCCTCCCACCTCACCCCCCCTGCCTTGTTTGGACTCTACAGAAGGGGACAGAAGGTAAGCTAGAGCTTTCTCATTCTAGGTTTATTTAAGAATAAGATTTACCATATGATGTTATCAGCATAGTGGCTACTAAGACAAAAATATATCTAGACTTGAGGTTTCAGCAGTTATTTAAAGATACAGTCACCATTTGAAGATGTTCCATTAATGTTTAAAATTAGCATATTTTTTAAATGGCAGGAGTTTTGTAGAAGCATTTAGAATATGCTGAATGGGATGTTTTCAGAACTCAGTTTCTGTGAAGCTTAGGTATAATCCTTCTCAGATTTGTTTTTTTCAAACTACATGAAAATGTCTTCTCCAAAAGCATTTAACTGGTTGAAATGAAAGTGGAAAAAAATTTAAGATGCGTGATAAATCAGGGTGTCATTCACTGAATTCAGCATTAGTCAGTTCAGAGGCAACAGTGCAAACTGCGTTTATTAGAGTTACAGGAGTGTTAATAAGATACCTGGACCTACACCATGGTATCTACAAAACACTGTTTTGTCTAGCAATTGAGCATAAGTATGGCTAGGTGTCAGCTGCATCAGGTAATTAGGGAACTCTTAATCTCATTTCAGATATTTTCTCTGGCCCTGTTATTTTCCTCTACTTCTGATTCTCATATGCCTTTTTACTGCATTTCAAAATGAAGAAAAAACTAACTGCATGTTTCAGGGACACAGCAATGTCCATGATATTTTAATGAAATCACAAATTTCTGACCGAATATTGATTATTACTATTGTAGCTGGAACCTAAATTGAGGCTGGCTTGTCTGTTCTGGCTTCTTTAGAGTTTGCCACCAGCCAAATGAGGGAAACTAGAAATAAAAAACCAAAACTCTTAGTGTGGTTTGAGGATGAGACTTTTGGGTTTGCTGATTTGATTTGAAGGTTGCCTACTTCAGGTAGCCAAGCTACGTATGGTGTCCTGTAAAGTCTGGGGAGGTTGGTGGGGGCTGTTGTAGTTGAAAGAAGGTGCCTTCAGGGAGCCGTTCAGGACCTGCCCGTAGTTCCTGATGCTCCCTGTGTATCCACTGTATGTGGATCCCACTGGCAGGTGGGGTTAGGGACCAATGATGTTTCGTGTTGGGAAAGTCTTGATGAGCTAGGCTTGAAAAAGTACCTGACTCAGCATTGCATACTTCGCTATTCATAGTCAGAACATCAAGTCCCTTTCTGGGAATAAACCAGCAAATTTTGACCTACTTTAATAAAAGTGTAGCAGTTAAATTTTTTTCTCCTTGGCCCTAGGTTAGCGTTCCAACTTCCCGCAATTGCGTCTAAAACCCCTTGTCCGTTATCTTTGCAAATCTGTTTCCATTCTCAATGCAATAAGTAGCGGGCATCAAGTGAAGCTGCTGCTGTAGGTGTAGAAAGCATTTCTTCACAAATCAGTTGAGTTATGAAGCTCCTTACTGCAGGATATTGTTGGTTACTGAAGTTTCATGAGGGGTGAAAAAGTGAGTAGGTATGTTTGTGGAAGAAATACCCACTGGGTTTACTGAAACCCTTCTGATACACACACCTCCTGAATTACAAATTGGGAGGGAGAGATTCTGGAGAGGAATTACTGGTCTTGCTCTTTTCTTATATTCTTTTTCTCACTGTTATTTTCCTGAATCTAGCAGCAGGAAAAAAACACTATTGAGCAAGATAGACCTTCACAAGCTTTTCTTGCACCCTTGGTTGTGGAAGGCTCCTCTTCCTCAGCCAAACTTAGTAGATCTTTGGAGGGTCCTTATCTTGTTCTTTGAGGCTTCCCGTCTCATTGGAGTAAAAAAATCGAAGTACTGCTGCCCACTTGCAGTGCATTGGGATACTAACCCGGCATATCAATGCCTGGGACCTCAGGTACATGCTGCTGTGCATTTCCAATATTATTCTATTAGGCCTGTTAGTGCACTAAGTACTGCTTTTCATGGCTTCAGATATATATTCTATAGGTGTTGGAAGAAATATAGTTTTAGAGACCACTTCTAAATTTTTTTTTTCCTGACTCACAGCTGCTTACGTCTTTAAAAAGAGAGAGGGGCAGGATGGTCTTCTGTATCAGCTACCTATGGTAATACATAACATGTGGATGATGTATGTAAGAAATCTATGATCAGATCTCTAAAAGTAGTATGGTATGTGATTAAAAATACAGGAGATAAGAACAAGGCTATGCTTAGAGTCCTTGTGGAAGCAATTTCCCACTGTAGTTGTTTCCTTAGCTGTGCAGTGATAATATTTTTACTGTCTGAGCCTTTACAGCAAGGTGAGAAGTCTATAGATAGTTAACACCACCCCACCCAGCAAACTATTACAGAATAATGCTACTTGACATTTAATAATTTGTCTATCCAAATAACTGTCTTCATTAAGGAATAATTGCAACATATTTACAGAGAAAATTTGAAAGAAAATAATAGCATTATCAAGCTAAAAAAAAAAACCCTATAACACATAATTATTACATTCTCACTTCATGATTCAGCAGTTGAGCTCTTTTTGTGCATGTAAATGATTTTTACTTAATGGATTATTGCAGCACTTCTGAGCAAGCAGCGCAGGACTCTCCGAAGGGCGTACCTTGAGGACACTGCAGTAGCAATATTTTGCTGTGTCACTAGATTTTATCATGCGTAAAGGACAGATTCTTTTATGCTTAGGAATTTACAAATGGAAACCACTGTTACATTTCTTACTGGTTTTATGTATGTTAGCAGTATACAGTAATTTAAAAAGTTCTTAAACAACAAATTGGTTGTACTGGTACAGTTTTTTTGTCCTTATTTACACATTGCACCATCAAGTTTCTAATTATAACGACAGTTATATAAACTACATCAAGAAAATGAGAAAACTTATGACTGCTTTGTACAAGAATTTTACGAGTGGTATCTTTCATCTCTTTTTTTGAAGCAGGAGTAATAAAAATTTAACTGGAATTTTGTTTACTGTTACAGTGCTCTATGGGTGTCTGGTGCTATTATTAAACAGTAAAAATAATCTGTTGATTTTATTACTTTAGTAATACAGTTACAAGAACTATTTTGCTAGAGTTCTCCAAGATTTCTAACATGTTTGAAAGTTAGTACGTAGAAGTAATTTTTCAAGTTCGGACTATATTCAGTACTTCATGAAATCAATCTTTCTAAGCAGCCAGAGATTTAGGTACTAGATAAGGGAATTGTGGTTTCATTACGATGAGAAGAGGAATCTTGGGGAAAAAAATTAAAATGTAATTACCAGTAAATTGCGTTGAACTGGTAACTGTAATTACCAGTAAGTTGCACTGAATTGCATTTGGGGCATGAGGATCATGCCCCAAAATAAGGATGGTGATGCCAATATTAGCTAGAAGCCCACAAAAAAGTTGGTGCTGCATCATTTCTGGAACAGTTTATGAGTCTCAGACACTGTCTCAGTTACAACTCTGTGCCAAGCATTTTTTGTATCTCTAAACATGTAAAACTCCATGATGGATCTATAGGCTGCATACAGTATTGTGTTAACTTGGGGTTTTTTTGTAAGAACAGCATCTTTCTGCTACACTGATAAAGTCGAGGGAAGAATGGGGAAATATCCGGTAAACTTGTGGTATTTCTGATTGAGCCTTTAATGTCAGTCCAAGAAGTAATAGAGTTACAGAGAGATGTGAAGATGCATAGAATGAAGCTGGTATGACTGTTTGCTTTGGCCTTCCCCCAGACAACTACATGATAAAAGGAGTCTTTTTGTTGAACTTGAGTCAAATCAAAACAAACATGCCTACATAAAAGAACCTGATTCCCAGCTAAAGGGAAACTTTCTGGTTTATTGAAATGTAATCTGTCCCATTGTTGAAATATAATACTATACCAAAATCTTGGAGCTTGTCAAGAGCTGTTTAATGTCTGCATTAGTAAACTGTATTACCATTTTTGTTGATAGCTGTTAATAATACTGCTGGCGGTTTCAGTGAGGGGACACCAGTTTAGTAACCACGGAGGTCAAGTACCTTTTGACAGAGCCAAAGAAGAAGGTTTGATAAATTCTGCTGAGATTTGCTGTTGGCTGTTTGAATTTTTTTTTTTTTTTACTTCAGAATATTGTAGCTGAATTTAGTAGTGATGTAAGGAACCAGAGTTACGTAGCTTGCTAATCAGTGGCAGAAGAGAGGTAGTCTGTAAAGTGATTAGGATTTTAATTGTGGTGACATAATCTGGAAGTTTCCATCTTTTCCAATCAAATAGGAAAGAACTTCTAGCTTGAGTGAAGTACCTTGTTTAGTTGCTTTAGGTGGTAGGAAGGATCTGAGTCAAAGGAGGGCTCAGATCAACTTCTTCAGGTCTGAAATGTAGATGGGAGAGCAGTTATTCTTGAAAGCTGTGGGCTCTGTTACTGTATCTTCACACTAGAGGTAACGGTCTGGCATTGGAGTGCATTGAGGAGCCCAAGTGTATCTTGGCTGTATTGTGACTGTGCTGTATTTTTACTATTGGGAACATTACTATCTGGAGCTCTGAAAGCAACACTCTGTAAAAGCAGAGGTTTTAACACATGCTTACTTTTCAAAGGGAGGCGAGGAAAAATGTGTGTTTATGCCTCAACCTAGGTTTTGCAATCATGTTGATATTAGCACCCACACTGCAAACAGTTTTTCAAAATGCGGTGTTACTTCAACATTAGGAGGTTGAATTGCTTTATTTTAATTGAGACCCTTGTAAGTTGCAATGGTACTGCCTGTAATTATTCTGTACTTTAATCTTCATTTGGAGCTGTCTTTTGTGTGTTTCAGTTGCAGTTTATATACCCTTGATTTCCTAAGTACTAAACTGTGGTAATTCTGAAATACCTACTTCCTCCATGTAGTCAACATAAAGCCATTCTTGGGTCTTATGCCCACTCCTGTTCCCTGATTTTTACCAACAACCTGATTATTTATGCTCGTTCACACACTGAAGTAACATTGAATTATCTGTTGCGTCAGTTTGCTTGACAGATAAAAGAAAACAATTCCTTACATCTTGAAGGAGGAAGTTAGTATGGTTCCAATATTGTAAAGGCATGCTGTCTGCAAAGAAAGAGGAAGGTATCTTATTTTTCTTGAGAAAGTAAAAAAAAAAAAAAAAAAAAAAGTAAAAAAGCAGTGTGCATGCCCCATCAGAGCACTTGCATCACTTGTACAAAGTACAGAAAAGGCACCCCAAATATACCTAGGTTTTTCAGGTAGATACTTAATTTATAAAACTTATAGATTTATAAAATCTGCCCATAGGAAGGTACACATGGAGAAATGTACAAAACAATCCTCTGAAACTTCAGTCTAAGTTTAGGTCCTTATCTCAGGGAGGTGCCTGACCAGATTGCAGAGCTGCATGTCTCCTGGTCATTCTTTCTTCTGTATGTGTTATATTTTATTTATATTTCTCTCTGGGTATATCAATGAGGCAGGATGCCTGCTCTGAGTAAGCACTTTGGATTCCATCTCCAAACTCTGCTTTAATCAATATCGTTTGCAGTGATAGAGTGCTTTGTAGAGTCTCCTTTTCTTGTCTAACCTCAGCCAGGAAATACAACAGATGGGTTTCACCGTGCTTTTTTGGCAGGAGTAGCATGAAAATAGAAATAAACCTTATTACATATGTGCTTCTCAGCGTGATGCTTGTAATGTGCAATAAATATCACTAAAAAAGTGCAAACTTATTGCCAGTTAACCATTAATCAGGGGGAAAAGACTTTAATAGAATGAGCTTGAGAGCAAATGCATCTTAACCTTTACATTAAAAACTGGTAGTAGGGTGTTTTTTTCCTTGTACGTGGACATGGACTGGCACAGAGACCGTGTATCTCGATGTACTGTTGTGAAGTGAATGAGGATGCAGTTACATGTTTTTCCAGAAACAGCAAATCCACTGTTGTGTGACCAATACAAAAAATATGTAATATATAACAGACTAAAGGAAGTAGTAGAATTAGAAAACAGCACATTCATTGTATTGCTGTTTTCAACAAAACCTAGTTTTATTAATTACTAATTAACATTTTGAATAATCTTAAATCTGCCAATCCATGCAAATCACGTGGACCTGTTAATTATGCATGTTCAAGATATTTAAGAAAACATGTTTTCTGAGCTTGAGTTGATAAAACTTCTTGCAAAGCATTCAAGGTGGCAGAAGTCACTAAATCTGTAAAACGCTTCCAGCTGAAATGGAGACCGTACAGGTTGTCTTTGGTTGCCTGTATGGGGTAAGAGTCCTTGTACGTTGGTATCTCTGCTGTCTATCCTCTCACACTGGAGTGGCACAGGGGAAAGTCTCAATGATTCAGCTGCCCTGTAGGGATTTTGGAGGTCATAAATGGGGGCGTGTGTTTATCCAGTACTAATGGAAAGATTTTATTTTAATGATTCATTCAGCCTATTGTACAGCTCAATTGTTAGACTAGTTTCTGTATGTTAGTATATGAAGTAATTCAATTTTTGGGTTTAAACCTTTAAATTTAGAGACTAATGGGTGCATGACTTCTTTGGATGAGTCTAGATTTCTGGACTCTGTGAGATGCTGTATTCTCTATGATAACGTGCTGTGGTTCTACTCAGGACTCGACAGTACATCCGTTTTTCTAACAGCAATTTCTTCACCTCTGAAGGTGAAGATTCTTCAAATCTCATCTTCAAGCAGACACTAATCTCAGTGCCATCCATGTAATGAAATTCAAGACCTTTCATGTTTTCCCTTTATATATGGGAGGTTATATAGATTCAGTGATGATCCTGGTCGTCCTTTATTCCCCAATGGCTGATACAACCTTCTCTGACTCACTGTAGACTCATCAGCCATGTCAACTGTACCCTAAAAAACCAACACGTTCTCTTTAAGTAACTGGATACGTGTTCTAGTCTGAAGGAAAAATGACTGTCAACAGTTCATCCTTCCTGTTCAATGCTTTCATTATTTCACTGATGTCCATTATGTTAGTAGAAGCACATAAGTGAGGAAAACAGTCAAGATTCAACTGTAGTGATTCATATAATCCAAGAGCAAATGAACACTAGGAAAAAAATCAATAGCAGATTTGTCATTAATATACAACACCTTTAATTATACAGTTTGGATACTGGTTGATTGACTAGTATCAAAAGAAATGTATCTGTTCATATCCAGAGTAAATCAATAAAGATGTTGTGAACCATAAGAAAACAGAATAAAAAAATTGTTTCCACACATGTAGGACTTCACAGCCCTCAGTTACTCTGGCTTCAGGTTTTCTTGAGTGTCAGAAACCTTAAAGAGTTTGAGACTAAGTTGGCTTCTAGGGGACACAGTTATACATCTTCCCTCTCATCCTCATGTTCCCTCATGTTTGAGGTGCAAAGTTCCTTACAGACTCACATTTATGTTCATGCTTCAGTGACCAGAAAGTAGGAGAACCCATGAATAGAGTTAATTAATTTAATGCAATCTCTGTTTACTTCTGATTCAGCTGTAGTATTGTATGGTTTTGTTTAAGTAATAGGTAATATGCATGTTTCTGCTCTTCAGCTTTAGGAAGACTAGAAAATTGTAGGTAAATGTTTTTTAAATCAGTAAGTTTCTCTTTTTTTTTTTTTTTTTTCTGTTGACTGTCCCTTACAGGACAATTGCTTTATCATGCCCAGATCAAAATAGGTCATAACAAGTTGGTTTACATGTTTCATTGAGACCATAGATGTTATCTTAAACATGGGTTCTGAATTCTTACTCTCTGCTTTCACATGCAATTCTTTCCCTCCACCCCCCCCCCTTTTTTTTTTTAAGAGTTAGACTGTAACATGGTCTAAATTCAATGGGGAAAAAAAAAAAGGAAGGAAAATAAACATTTATCATACAGAATAGGCATTGGTTTGCACTAGGTGGTCCTGAACTCTTTGACTGCTGGACAGATTAGAAGGAAGTGTTACAAATAGTTTTACAAGGTCAGTTTTTGTAATCTTACAGGTTCTTTGCTCCACTCCTTACACCCTGTAGCTCTGGATATCTACTGCTAGGCTCTGCCTGCTACAGATCCTCTTGCTTGCTGATCCTGTAAATTCTCTGAAGCTGAACATCGGTTTTGCCACTGTTTTGAGAAGTACTCATAACTATTTTTGTCCATCTACTTTTAAGACTTTTCTTTTATCTTCTGTTAAAGTGTTTATCACTTGCTAAAGTGCCAGCTCCATGAGTTTGTGTAGTTCCTTTCCATTCTGAGTAAGAAGTGATTCCATGTATTTTTAATTTCCCCTATTCAGCTGTGCTCAACAAATTTCTAGGAAGATTATCTCCATTGTAACAACACCTAATTCATTAAAAAAATTACAAATAAATATATTAAACCTCAAATCTTTCAATATTACACCTCTATTGCTTCATACTACATGTATTTTTTGTGTTGTTTTCCTTACCATTTGGTTGACTCTTCAAATATAGAAAAATCTACTTGTCTGTATCCTTATAAAATCCCATTTCTGTAAAATGTTACATGCTCTAGTGAGCCATTTAATATAGATCTCTCTTGCCTTTGTTTACTGATGCTGTAAATTTAAGATATTTTACTCTTTCTCGCCACAAAAGCCCAGTGGACCAAAAGGACAGTTTGGTCTTTTCAAATACAGTCACTTTTAAAGAACAAGTGTATCACTTCGGTGATGGGATTTTCTCTTGGGGGTGGGGTGTGGGGTTGGGGGAAGTGTCAGATTGAAAATATGCTGTGCTCAGCAAATCGAATAACAGAACAATTTTTAAATGAGAACGTGATTAACAATAGTTTGAGGAAAATGAGGGAGATAGTTCAACTTCTGACATTTTTAGTGTCTCTTGATTTTGATTTATCTGATATTATATAATCAAAAAACATGTTCTCATTATAATGATATTTCATGTCTGATATGTTATTGCGGTATGACAAATTTTTTCTATTTTCATTAGACCTTTTTAAAAAGAATACTTGAGTCCACTTTTTCTAGACACAATTCAGAAATCACGCACTATCCATAATATTTCATAATAGAGATAAAAATCCATTTTTGTATATTAAAGCAGTCCTGTTACACGTTGATATTGCTGTTGCTTACGGACATTTGAAGTATTTATACTAGTAAGTATGTTAGTGGTGCATTTAAGAGAAGGGATAAGACTGAATTTCCTATCAAGGTAACTGTACTGTGCATGTCAGCCCAGCCTCTGTACTGTATGCTGGTCTGCAAAGATTTTTTGGTGCAAAATGCAGTAATGTCAATGAAAATTCTATTTTATTCTTGCATCATCATCCTGCTGCTTGTCCGGAATCAATCTTTCACCTTTATAATTTTGGGCATGTCTTATTGTTAAATTTGATTTTTTTTTAGATGGCTCCTGTTGTCTTACTCTAACATACTTGACACTTAACATGATTAAATGGCTGTTTAAATGGCTGTGTAGAGCACTGAGCGATGTACACCTTGTGAAGTTTGTACGCATGGAGACTGAGTCAAATGACGTGAACTTTCTCATGGCACTAAAATGTTTCCTCTAGTTTTTTTCCCTGGTGCAAAACAATAATACTACTTCCTAGTGTTGCCCTGAAAATTCTGGGTGCCCCAGATATGACGTGCTACGAAATTGCACAATACAGTTGAACATTCTTGTTTGCTTTGCTACTTCAGGTGTTTGTGTTATTGAAAGGATAAGGCTTATTGCTTAGTTCGTGTAGGGAGTTTCTGCTTCAAACAAGTTGAAACTAGTTTCTTGAGTGGCTGTTGCTTTTCAACCCTGGTTTAGTGTTGGCCATAAGGAGTGCTGTGGTGATCTTTTCTACCTTGTTAACTACTCACAATTTTTCTTTTTTTTTTTTTTTTAAATGCATTAGACTTTTTCTTCTGTGTTTAAGTAATTAATAACCTTGTTTGACTAATCTAAGTGTTATAAGTCCTATGGAAGTATTTGGGACACAGCGGAAAGCTGCTCTTCCTCATCATGCGTAGGTGCTTTCTGGTGGTTGAGGAGAGACATGGTTCAGGAGCTGGGATTTACAGCTGGGATTAACTTAAAACACGACTGTTTCTCATTGTCTCAAAAAAAAAAAAAAAAAAAAAGTACAAAATGCACATTTTAGCTGATAACTTTAAAAGAAGGCTCTGTCCCTGGGGCAGTATTATAGGCCATATGCACCCCATGTAAAACACATATGGAGTCCCTGAGGGTCACTCTACTTCACTGTAAATAACATACCAGGTACTTTGCTAGCAGCTGATTATAGTAACATTGTCTTTTGGAGAAGTAGTAAGATACACGCTCCTGTTACAGCAAGTGACCTGGACTGTGTGTGCTGTACCGCAGAATGCTCCAGAGAACATTTATAGCTCATTCTACCTTCATCTGCCACCTTTCCATTAGATTAATGGTGGAAAAAGATGAATACAGCTAGCTGTTGAGCTTTCTCCTTTTCCAAAGGTAGTAAAATGCTTATTGCATAGTGTATAGAATTTTGGTGATGTGGTATGTCATTAACTGCTCCTACAACCTAAAGGTAAATTGATGCAGATATGCGCTTGGTGAACTGAAATGTATTTGTGCTTTGATGCATAGTAAAAAGAACTTAAATTAGATGCTTCAGAGTATCATAGACTTCAGTCTTCATTAGACTATCAGTTGCTGCCTTTTGTAGAACTACAGAGGTCTTGTATTCACAGAAATAAATATCAAGTACAGGCAAATACTCTGGTTTGAAGCCTTAGTTTTGCCAGTACTTCTAAAAATGGTTAAGCCTATTTAAGTTTTTTGGCAGAACCATTTTTAGAGCTTCTGAAAAACTATTAAACTCTTCCAAAAATGTACACAGGAATGGACGATCTTAAAAATAAATGTTAAGCTGCTGTTTCTGATTTTACTCATCAAAACGGCTCTATTCTTACTCATGTTGCAAGATGGGCTGCAATGAAGTGTCACTCTAGTAAGAGTGTGAGTGCAAAATACAACAAAGGATGTTAATTATTGCATATTTTACCTAGTTTCATGTCTTCAGTTAGAGGATTGTTTTCTGTACTTCAGACAGCTTTGAAAACAACAATATCCCTTTCATTGAAAAATAGGTTTATATTATCCAAATTGAACAGTATTGTCATTTCAGAAAGGCTAAATAGGTTATGTTTTATCTGTGATCCAAACGGTCTGAGCAACTAAGCAGAGTAGGAGAAAGTCTGTCTGCTTTTGTTAAAGCAGTGGTAACTAATAAATAGATATGAAAACCCTCAGACTCTTCCTCATGTATGCAGAGCTGTGATGAGCAGGTAGGCAAGGGAAATGAGGTGTGTTGGTCTCCTTGAGAACAAATAGGGAAGCTCAGGAACGTTTCCAATTGAGGTGTTCATGCTTAAGATCATTCAGTTTTTTTAATCAACTGGTAGTTTCTTTGTGAGTCAAAACAATAGCTGAAACCAAAGCAATGTCAGCTCTGTAGTTAGTTTATTATGGGATTATGATAGATCTGAAATGTTATCTTAAGACTATTATTAACTCTTAATTGACATTTAATTCTACTTAGTTTTAATATAAACACTTTTCTGTTAAGGGTTTGTTTTGCAGAACAAAGGGAAAAGCGTGTTTGTATACATACACACAGGCAGTTTTAGTGATGTCTGGTCTAATACTACATCAAGGGGAAACAGCTGTGATTTAATGAGCACAATGCTAACTGAAGTTCATAACTAGGACCGCGTTATTGATGTTGTTGGAAGGGTTTAAGAAAAATCTTCTTGCCCTGCATGTGACTTAGGAATTTAACCTCTCAAGTAGGTTGTGCCAGGAAAGAGGGTTGCGTCTGCAGAACTTCAGAGCCGGGTAAGTTCAGTGTAATTGCGTAATTAAAGTACAACACTTCGTTGAACACACCTCAGCAGAGCTCCTACAGCTACCTGACATCTTTCAGCAGAAATCCCACCCTCTTGGCGATACGTACGTGTGCACGCTGGCCTGCTCAAGCCAAGGATCTTCCCCTTGGGAGAGGCAGTGGGTTCACCGTGCCACGACTGCCCGCAGATCTGCGGCTGCAATGTCTCCGGGGCAGTCTTGAACTGCTTTAACAATACTGGGTGATTTAACAATACTGTTTGATCGTTCTAGGGATAGGGAGACAGGTACAGGCAAAGTCTCTGGTTTGACACCTTGGTATTGGCAGTGCTTCTAAAAATGGTTAAACCTACCTTTTTTTTTTTTTTTTTTTTTTTGAACCATTTTTTTTAGAGGTTCTGAAGAATTGGGCATGCCCAAGACAGCCATGCGGTGTGCAGGGCAGCCTCTTGCACATCCCCAGAGGAGTCTTAACTCTTCATTTCTAAACCACTGTAGTGTTTCAAAATCCAGACATAATTTCTTCAAAAAAAAACCCCAAACCCAAAGAACTTCAGCTCAGCCTTTAGCACTTAACATTTGTGTGTATTTTATAGGATGTTAAGGAGCTTATTGTGGAATAATTCAAGACTCAAATTTGTATTTACTTATACCAAAATTATAGTATTCTACCTTACGAGCTACTGGAAATGAAGAGACCAGCAAAGTTTTGCCTGCCTCTTGAAGGTCAGTGGGACCTTGGTGTTGGAGCAAAGCATCCGCAAAGTGTGAGAGTGTGTGTGTGTGTGACTCCAACCACAGAGGCTGATTCCTCAGTACACACCCAGTGTTGTTAAAGACCTTGAGCCAGAACATGTTACTCATGACCATCTGCTGAATAATGATGTTGTGGAGGCCAGACGCCATCCTTGTGTAAGCAACCGTAGGCACAATTTCATTCTCTGTATCTTAACTCTTAGCCTAAAGATGAACCAGAAAGCATGCAGAGTGGTTGCAGCTGGAAAACTCAGCTAAAGAAGAATTATTTCTTCCTGCATAAGTTTACTGGCAGGTGTTATTAAAAATGAAGTAGTATTTTTCTAAAAGGTGTGGTGTGCAAGAGGCTACCAGTGGAGTATTGAGCCTGACTTGCTTAATGTGGATCATCTGGCATCAGTAGAGGGGCTGTGCTAATGACAAAATTGGAAGGCATCCTAAATATAGAAGAGAATCAGGATATTGTACAGAAATAACTGAGATGACATTGAAAACTGGGCTAATAGGAATGGAATCAAATTCAAAATGTGAAATCGAAGGTCACAACTTCTAAGTGAGTAGTAGGAGAGTTTTGTAAAATAGGAACTTTCAACAAGATCCTCATTATAGATAAATAGTACTTGGATGGCCAGGGGATGTGCTTTAGCTGTCTCTGTGATATGCATAAAAACAAGTGAACAGGATTTTCCACTCTATCAGCACGAGTTCATAATTTCTGAACAGTTTATCGAGTGACGTGAAGAGACTATCGTGTAAGAGGGAGATGTGAGGAGTATAGAGTATTCATCCTTAGAGAGCTACAGTGTGGAGCAAAAGTGAAAACTGAGAGCTGATAGCTGCAGAAGAAAAAAATGGTAACAACAAATGCTGATGAGCTGAGGTGAATGCTGGAAGATATTAAATATCAGGAAGAAATTCTTCGTGGAGAGGATGGTGAAGCACTGGCACAGGTTGCCCAGAGAAGCTGTGGATGCCCCATCCCTGGCAGTGTCCAAGGCCAGGCTGGATGAGGCTTGGAGCAACCTGGTCTAGTGGAAGGTGTCCCTGGCCAGCCCAAACCATTCTATGATTAAGAGGATTCCTGATAGGAAGAGCACCCAAAGTCTATTAGAGCTTTCCAAGGAGAGGGGTGGTAAACAAAATGCAGGAATTTCCTTAATAAGGAAGTTCAAGTTCCTAACATAAATTATTTTGCAAAGCTCCTATAACATTCTAAGGGAAATCCTTCTAAGACCTGTGCTTCTGAGAAATGATACTGGTATGACTCTCAATGCTTTATTCGAATTATTTTTTTTTTAATCTGGGATAAGTGTGGATGTTCACAACTATTACATATTTGAGACAATCTGCTCTTAGAGTAACAGCCTGTTGGGATAAATACAAGTGCCTTGATGTGTAGGCTAAATAGAGAACAATATATTTAGCTAAGGTATTAAATGTGTCATGCCAATAGAATGTACGAATGTCCTTCAAAAGGAGCTCAAAAGTTTCAGAACAAAACTCCAGGTAGAAAAATTTAGGAGGAAGTAGGTGGACTACAGACACTGGTCTCGATGGTTATCATATTAGTTCCTGATCTAAGAAAGCTGATAAATTCTGAAAAGCCTACTTTAGATTTTAGTACCATATCAACTGTTTTCTTAAATTCCTTATGGTCTCAAAATTACACCCATGAAACATCATCTATGTTTACCAAAATATTTTCAAATTTAGATGAGGGTTGCAACACAGGGAGATAGTTCAAAGAAGGAAGCGTGTATCTGGTGTTGACAGTTTAGCAAAATGATGTGAATGTGCATGTACAATATTCAGATTTTTTGCTGTAAGTAAAAAAAAAAAAATTAAAAAAAATAGATCTTTACTCTTCCAAAATCCCACCCCAAACCCCAACCCTATCATTATAACAGATTTTTGACTTTAAAAATAGCATTTGTTCTTGTGCTTTAAATCAGAAAGTATTGAGGCTTTTTATTGTAGCAATATATTCTGTCACCATCGAAAAACCAGCATGGAAAAAGACAGCTGTATGCGGTTTCCATCTTTCTGTTGAGTTCCTGTGCAGGACCTGGCTCTCTGGGAATCCAGGATTTTTAAGCCCTATAAGAGTGTGAAGAATAATAATTAGAAATGCTTAATTTATTATTTAAAAAAAATCAAATCTGAGTTCATTGCCATATAATCTTCACCGCTTAATCGACAGGGGTTGGGGATTGGAACTAGATGATCTTTAAGGTCCCTTACAAACCAAACCATTCTGTGATTCTATGAATGCCGTAAATTTGACATTTCAGTAAGTGAGTAAAAAAAATGTTCAGGTCACTGTCAGCACAGAGAGTGTGCCTAGCCCCTGCCACCAAACCTGCCCATGGTGCAACCTTCTGCATAACCTCCCTTCCCTCACCTAACAGATCTCGTATGTGAATGGCCACAAGTAAAGCCGTGCAGGTAGGACCAGAGGCTCTGGAGAGCCATGGGAGTTAATACAATGCCCTTAAAGCAGTGCTTCTGTTAACGATCTGCAGTGTTAGTCCACCTCTGAAATGAATAGCGGGATAGTTGGATGTATGAACAGGAGAAATGCAGCTATTGTTTGAGAGGCAGCACTTCCCAGCATGATAGAGATTTAGCAGAAGCGATGGTTCTTTGGAGAAAGAGTGGTCTACCAACACCTCTGGCAAAGTGGAAAGTGTTTTCTTTGAGTCAGAGTAGTAGTGGAGGAGCAGTCAAATTTTTAATTTGCTTTTCAATGAGCAACTTAAGATATTCAGTAAATTGAGTTTCCAAGAACAGAATGAGGCAACTTGGTCTTTGAAGTACTTCATAAAATGATTATGAACTGGATCAGACCATAAGCACCATCTGACCCAATGTTCTGTACCTAACAGCAGCCAAGAACAGGCCAAGTGTGTAAGGCATTTCTAATACTTCCAGCATTCCACCATGAGGCTTTGAGCAACCTGGTCTAGTGGAGGGTGTCCCTGCCCATGGCAGGGGGGTTGGAACTAGATGATCTTTAAGGTCCCTTCCAACCCAAACCATTCTGTGATTCTGTGATTTACTCTGTATTTTCAGGGTACGGACCTCTGAACCTGATGAAGCTTCTGTCTTGCACTCATTGATATATACACTTATTTATTTTATTTCTTGCTCTGGGAGCCTGGCTGGTGCTCATTTTGACTCCTGTGAACTTCAGTCTCTGCAGTCTTGTCTGGGAAGGAGGAAGTTGTTTTAGAAGAATAATGCCGCAGGATGAAGTAACTGGTACCATGCAGATAAAAAGCAGTAGCGGGCATTTTTTGACCACTGGAATGGCTTACAGATATTTAGGATAGAAATGTTGTCATTCTGGGTGATGAGGTAAAGACGCCCTGGTATATTTGATTATAATACTTAACATTATGCATGCAGATACATTTTAGAATAGACTAAGTAGGTATACATATATGCATATATGCAGTCTTAATATCAGGGATAAATTTGCGTAATTATAGCTCATAATTTGTCTGCGTTGCAGCTATTTTTGAAAGTTAAATAATTGCTGATAGGAGGGAGTGGTAATTTATGGCAAGAGAAAATGCTCTCGCCTCATCTTGAGGGTAGTGGGTGTAACTCTGAAGCTGGTCCTGTTTGCTGCTTCTCTAAAATATGCATTGCTGCTATCTGTAGTCCCGTTTTGGTGACTGAAGAGATTCATAGCAGCGTGGGTATTTTCTTAGTAAGTGAAATAATCGCCATGCAGAAAACTTGTAAAATATTGAAATAAATGGTGGTTCGTAAGTGGGGATATTTGGGTTTATTTTTAAAATAAAGATCTTTCATTCCAAAAGAAAATAACATAATAAATTTCCAGTTGCTAATAATATGCCAGAGAACAGATTTTTTTAAACGGGTCTAGGTTGCCATAGTTAGGGAAGACAGCAGCTTATCTGAGTAGTAAGCCATTTTTAAGGAACTGTGTCTGTTTATTAACTTAACAATGTCCTATAAATGTTTAGATTGAAACGTGGATATGGCCTTTGAGAAGATGAATGTCATGAGAAAGAGCTGATGGAATTATAGCTTCAAATATGTTCCTGTTTATGTGTTTAATATATTAAGTGTCATTTGTTTAAAAAAGGAATTAAATTCATAATGGATGTAGTATAAACAAATATTGTTTTTATATTACTTAAGCTCTATTTGATTTCTGTTTCATGACAACATTTCAGTATTAAGTTTCCATTATTTATTAGCTAGACAGAAGGACGGGAAAGACCTTGTCTCACGTGTTTAGCTAGGGAAGCCATGGCGGTTCAGAAAGTGGCTAAACTTTATGGATGTAAAATACTCACTGAGGCATAGCAAGTACGAAAATACGCTTCCAGGAAATGCTGGATGTTTTACTAGTAAAGTAATATTTGAAAGATCTGACAAGACTTCAATCATGTGAAGACTGCCTGAGAGCACCACACATCTGGCATTGTAAAGGTTTAAAACTCATTTTAGGACCGCGTTCTAATGCTGTTCGTATGGCATAGTTAGCCTGCAGAGACTGAGTACTAAGGAGTTTCAGGAGCTAATAATTGTAAACTGTAATAAACAGGATCTCAGTATTTTAAATACTTTATTTAGGACATGTCTCAAAGCTGCATAGCAATCACCTAACCAGGATAACGGTTTGGTTATCGAGGATGAGACTGAGGATGCGCTTAAGTGCGGTCTTCCCAGAAGTAAAGCCTTTGCCGTAAGAGATGCTCTGTCTTCCTCCCTGGGGAAGGAATAACTTTTGCAATACCTCTACGTGAGGTTAGAAAAGGTGCTCTTGATGCATTTCTCAGTAGTGGAAAATACCCATGCGGGAAAATACAAAACCACATGTATGTCTTCAGACCTTCAAGTCTGAAGGGCTTCATTGTGTTCTGATGTTCAAGCAAATACTTGAAGTTACTCAGCAGGCACAAAACTTCGATAAATGATGTCCATCTATCTAGCAAGACACTTGCCTTCATGAATTTAGGTAAAATTTTCATCATCCTAAACATACTAGAAATGTTTGTGTTTTCCAATAATGATAACTGTTGAAGTCTGACTACTTGTGCTGGTTTTAGTTGGGATAGAGTTAATTTTCCTCACAGTAGTTAGTATGAGGCTATGCTCTGGGATTTGTGCTGAGTATTGATAACACTCATGTTTTTGGTTGTTGCTAAGGAACACTTATATAAAGTCAAGGACTTTTTCAGTTTCTGATACCGCACCTACGTTCCCGGCCTCTTCTCTACAAGCAGCTGGGAGGGGACGCAGCCAGGACAGCTGACCCAAACTGACCAAAGGGACATTTCATGCCATCAAATGTCATGCTCAGTATATAAGTTGGGGGTAGGTCAGGGGGTCATGTTCGGTGTCTCTTTCTCTCTCTCAGGCCCTGGCTACTTGGGGACTGGCTGGGCATCGGTTGGCAGGTGGTGAGCAATGGCATCATTTGTTTTATTTTCCATTATTTTGAATTCATATTATTAGAAGTAGTGGTAGTATTATTTTCATTACATATTATTAGTAGTAATGCTAATATTGTTATAATTATTTGTATTGTTAGCATCACTATTATATTAATATATATCCAATTATGAAATTGTTCTTCTCTCAATTCAGGAGTTTCCTTGTCTTTTCCTCCAATTCTCATCCCCATCTCACTGCAGGAGGGGGAAGGTGAGCCAAGCGGCTGTGTGGTTCTTGATTCCTGGCTGAGATTAAACCATGACACTAGTTAAGAAATTAATTTGGTGTAAATATTCCCCTATGTAGGTAATCTGTTTTTATTACTTTAAACACCAAAATCAGCAATGTATTTGAAAGAAAAAATTACAAAGCAAGGAGAAGTCTGGAAAGTAATTTTTGTGGATATGGTAGTGAATTCTCTAACCATCACTTCAATGATTTTATTTTTTTGTTACTTTCAGTTATGCTTTATAAAACATGTTTATAGACTATGTCAGCAATGTTCTTCCTCAGTTGCTGTTGCAAAGACTATTTTCGCAGTTTATCACAAAATGCCAGATTTGCTCAGCATGTAATTTAATCTTATGCTTGGAAGCATCCACATTACTTGGTTATCATGAAATATTCTTTAATAAAAATGTATGCTTTGTGATCTATATTTTATTAATTTGGTGAGTCAGTTTATCGATTGTTGCAGATGCCATGAATGTATAATTTGTCACAGTTATTGGTTGCCTGTCAGCAGTTCGTAGTACCATAGAGTTTTTGGCTCTTGGGGAACCTTTGAAATTAGTCTGTCTTGATCTGCAAAAGTAAACCCCTCTCCTGTAAATTATCATCAAGACTTGGGTTGATATCCGCTTTATCACTTCACGGCGTGTATTATCCTGTATTTGCCACACGCTATGAACGAATGAATAACATGGCCTGTTCAGGCAAGAGGTTTCAGCAAAGACAGCTTAGGGATTTTTAAATGCTGGCATCGTGGTCAGAAGGAGCCCAACAGTAGAAATGGGAGGTTCGGACTTTCTCACTATTTTAGTTCACTCTGAAGTTGGGAATTAATTTGGGTCACGAGACCGGATCAACAGAAGAAAATTCTGAGCTGTTTTATCCCCTCTTCTACAGTCGCTAGTTTTCTGCTGTGGTACAAGTCAGTCATGAGTTTTGTTGATTGAAAAGTTTATTTGGTTGGAACGTCTGCTGGTTTCGTTTTGGTGTTTTCAAAGGCTGGGTTCTGCGCCCCAGGAGCTTGTTGCAGTCATGCACTGAGTTGGTGTTATGGGCTGTTCAGCGCTGTTTTTTTGTACCACTGAGCCTCGGCTTTTAGCTGGAGTTGGTTGTAGGGTTGTCCATCCCCTCATCTCTCTGGAGTCTCTAAAATGTTACTCTGGTGCTTAGTGGTACTTGGTGTTGATGTACTCAGCGGCATCCATTCACACGTCACAGAACGGGGCTCCTGGGGGGGTCCCCAAGATTTTGGTCTGTGTGATGTGCATTTGGGTGGGGGTACGGAAAAGAATCTGGAAAAAAATAAAGGGAAAAGGAGAGGAAAAAAAAAAGAAAAAAAAAAGAAAAAGAGGGAAAGTAGGGTTAAAAACATACAGGGGAAAAAAGGGGGAAAAGAAACACAAAGAGGGGGGTTGAGGGCGAAAGGGCAGAGCCAGGGCTGGCCCCTCGCCGGCTGCCGGAGCACGTTCCCCACCTCCGCGCCGCTCCGCTCGCCGCCCCCCGCCGCCGGCCGGGTAATGAGCTGCGCTGGGGTTGGCGGAGGGCAGGCGGCCGGCGGCCGCCATTGGCTGCGGGCGGGAGGCTCTCCGCCCCGATTGGTCGCACCCGCCTGCCCCGTATTTTCAGCAGCGGCGGCGGCGGCATCATACTCCGGTGGGAGCCGGCGGCGGGGATGCAAGGTGGGTGGACGGGCTCCGCGTCCCTGCCCGGTGCGGCGGGCAGCCGGTACCCCCGGCCCAGCCCACCGTCCTGATGCCGAGTCATTTGTCTCATTTTTTAAATTTTTTTTAAATAATTATTTTACTCCGGCGTCGCGTTGGGCGGGGTGTCGGCGCTCCCAGGCTGCGCCAGCGCGCAGCGGCGCGGTGGGGCCGGGGCAGCCGCAGCCCCGCCGGCGCCGGGGAACGCCGCCTCCTGCCCCGCGGGGCTGCCGCGCCGGGCGCCCGGCCGCTGCCTGCCAGCGCAACCCTCGGCTCCCGTCTTCGGGGTGCTCTCGGCCGGGGGTGGGGGGGGAGGAGGAAGGGGTTCTTTGTGCGTGGGTGGAAGGGCCGGGCGTGCGTGCCCCTGCTTGGGGTTTGGGGGGGGAGGCACGGAGGCCGTCGTGCAGAAGTTTACCCAGCCAGCGCCACCGGGACGGGCTTAAAATGCGAGATGCCACCAGCTCAGCTCGCCTCGGTTATTTTTAATTGTTATTTAAAATTGGGGGTGGTTATCGCCGCTGCCTGCTGCCGTCTCCTGGCTCTGGGGTTTCCCTGGGGAGCGTGCGGAGGTCTCCCGGTGCCGCAGACCCCCGGTGCCTGTTGTGCGGATGCTTCGCGGGTGCGGGTGGCCGCGGGCTAAAATTAACTTTCCGGCCGGGGAGCTGGCGCTGCGGGTTTCTCTAGTTTTAAAATTGAGGCTTGCGTGCGTTGAATTGGAGAAAGTCAAGGGGCATCGGCTCGGGCTGTCGTCAGATCCCTGCCGAAAATCCTGGATGCTGCCCATGAGTTATTCCTGTGGATCCGCTAAATATTGAATTACTCTTTCCTCTTCAGTCTGAGATTATAGCTAATTGGAAGCGGATGTGATTATGTGTTGTTATCTGAACATATTTTATTTGGTTTACGTCTAAAATAACAAATATAAAGCGAAATGCCCTCCATTTTTATCTTGCCTTGTAAATCTGTTATATGGTTCAGGGAAAATTTGGCTCCGTATTATTTTGCAGTATATCTAATCTTATCTCTTTTTTATGAAGCGTTTTACAATCCACTGTATTTATTATACTCCTTCTGTAGATTCTATCTCGTATTAAAACTGCGTCCACTTTTTCAAGTCCTGAGTTTCCTAATGGTTTTCATGGCAAAAGTTATTTCTGGCTGAGATACGTTTTAAGGCAGAAAAATATCCTGACAGATTTTGCTACTTTTCTCTGTGACGTTTTCTCCACGTAACATTTTATCTAGGATTGGGCTGCGTGCTTTCCCTGCCGTCTTGTAGTCAGCTAGAAGTTTAAATATACAGAGTAGCATCCCCAGCTGGAGGCAGTACTTGAAACTGTAATCTATCTGCATGATCGTTTCTGTGAGATAAGTGAACAGTGGAAATTTTAGATACAGATACCTGATTTGAGCAGGTTAAAAATTAGCGCCTCCCTGCTTCTCTCGCATACGATTGCCACTGAACCTTTGAGGTGCCCCATATAGAAATTTGGGTTAAAATCAGTGGTGCTGTCAGCGTGATCGACACCTGAATTTGCTTGCAGTGCTGTTAACCCCTTGTTGGCAGAAGGATGCTTTTGGGTCCAGGCTTATTGCTAGGCCTAAAAACTTCCTTTTTTTTTTTTTTTTTTTTTTTTTTTGTTGCTAGCCTGAAGCCATAGGAAACAGGAAAGGTTTTGCCCAGGAAGCAGCCGGAGGAGCCACGCTGCTGCTGCTGCTCCACGGGTCCTCACATCTCGCATGTTCACCCATGGGTGTGCAGGCAGCCTGGCCACCCAGAGACACTGTGACAGTGTGATCCTTTTTATAAAATAGAAGGATGAATGGGAATGGCACCTGTTGCACCTCTGGTGATTTGTCAGCTCCTAGAAAAAAAACCTCCATACCTGCATTTTATAATTATCTACCCAACTTGCTTAGATTGTCTAAAATGATAGATATTTAGGGAGTTTAAATGGGATTTAACAGTGTATTATATTCGAATGATTGTAAATACTGGAGTATATGGGAAAAGTAGATAGCTATATATAATTTTTATTATGAAATAAATACTGTTTGTACAAGTGATAAGTACTTTTAAAACAAACCCAGGTACAGTTCAGTAACTACTTTTTAAAATTAGAAATACCTACATACATCTTGTTATATTTTGATTTCATTATGTAATGACATGCATCATTTTCATGTTCTACATAAACTTTTCCTAGCATCTTGAAAAAACAGACAAAATAATGACCATGCCTAGGTGATACCTCTTGAGACTTCTTTAGCCTACATAGCAAATTCTGTTTTCTGATGGTGTGTAAACAAGCTGCAGCCAGGCTGGCAGGTGTTGCTTGCTTGTGATGGTAACAGAAATATGAAAGATGACGTGAGTGCTGCAGAACTGAATTACCCCTCCACGCCTCCTGCTTGTTTTCTCACCCAGACAGGTGAGAGAGAGCAGATGAAGTCTTTTCTTTCCCTTTCACACAGTCTCGGATCACATATCTTGGTACCACATACAGATCCAGTGGCCCCGCAGAGCTGAAGAGAACCTTGTTTTTTCTTATTCTTGCATTTAAATTAGTAAATGTTAGTAAGTGTAGACTGTTATCTAAAGGAGGTGTATGTTATGTAAAAAAATATTTTCCAAATATAAACAGATAAAAGACTCTTAATATATATTTTTCTATATAACCTAAAACACGAAACACCCAGGCTTGAAAAAGTCAAACTCAATTAGTTGTGGGGGTTGGTTTTTTTTTTTTCTATTTGTACGAGTTGGATAATATCTTAGACTCCAGTATGTGCTAAGACTGTGGATGCATTTGAATCTCTAAACATTGATTACCAAAGGATCAGCATCAGTAAATGCATAAATCATAAATTTATTAAAAGACAGTCCCTGAATTGCCTTTTACCTACCTATGTGTCTGAATCAAAGGATCAAAGTTTTAGCAGGTATCATTGAATTGTTTTGTTGCTGGTTTTTTGGGTTTTTCCTTAGTTGTGACCTTGCTGGATGGAGAGAGAATATTTCCGTGGTAAAGTGTGAGAAATTATTGACTCTTTACAGTAGTTTCTGTTTAATAGCGATGCGATTTAGAGTAGCGCTTTCCCCTGATAGCAACAATGTTTATTTCAAAAGTATCATTTTCATATTTAAACACATGCAGTGTTAGATTGAAAAACTTTTAATGACAATTGCATGGCATGTTTGTTTTTAAATGGTTATGCTGAATGATGGCAGAAAAATTAATTTGTCATTTTTAAAGATCTGTAATTTTTATATCTGTTACTTAATAGAGCTGTAATGTTATCACTAAGCGCTGCCAGTTCAGCATAAAGTGCAGTGTGTAACATTTTCTGTTGGTAGAGTTGCTCTAAGTGGAGAAATAATTTAAGCGGTACAAGGATTTTTATAGCCCTCTTGTCACAATTAACTGTGTTTATGAAATATGAATTTACACAACATCTGCCTTTCGGGGCCGGTGTTCCCGTCGGAGCCCCCTTGCTTCGCAAACTGGCAGCTTTGTGTCTAAAGCATCGTGGCAGGGCAGGATGGACTGGAGCCTGTGCTGTGGACGGGCAAACAGGGCAGTGAAATGATTCGCTTGATATGTACTGTTGGGAAATTTGAGCAGGAAATGCGGATGTTTTTAAATATAAAACCTTCTTTTAGTTTCGTTTTAGGAGGGTGACTTGTTTAGGAGCATGACTTGTTTAGGAGCAGCAAGGTCCATGACCCTTAACTGGCTCATTCCATTCTCGCTCCCTGCGGTCTCTCCTTGTGCCACTAATTCCTGAGCTCGTGTGTAGGCAAAGAGGCTGTCGTGGGTGGCGTGCCAGTGGGGTGGGGATTTGGGGTCTGGCACACACTGTTACAGTTTATATTGGAGAGAACAGCACTGTCTTTCCTGAAGCTGAAGGTGGGGACTTGCAATGAGATGGGTGAATCCAGCTGGACCTTGCAAGATGTGGGGTAGTTGTGCTTTAACCCCAGCCAGCACCAAGCACCACAATGCCACTTGCTCATTCCCTACTCAGTGGGATGGACAGGAGGATCAGAGGAAAAGACAAGGAAACTCATGGGTTGAGATAAGAACAACTTCATAACAGCATATAAGTTAAATAATGATACCGATAATATTGACAATACTAATATTACTACTACTAATATGTAATGAAAATTATGGCAAATAAAACAAATGATAGAACTACTCAACACCTGATGCCCAGCCAGGCCCGAAGCAGCAACAGCCAGACCCAGAGGGAGAGCCCCCATGAGCAAGAGCGAGACCCCTGGCCCACTCCCCCCAACTTACAGACTGACCATGACGTGATATGGAATGCAATACCTCTTCAGTCAGTTTGAGTGAGCTGTCCTGGCTGTGTCTGCTCCCTGCTTGTACAGAAGAAGCCGGGAACACAGGTGCAGTATCAGAAACTGAAAGTCCTTGACTTGATATAAACATTGTTAGCAACAGCTAAACTTCATCGTTTAGCTAAAACTTAGTGTGTTATCAATATTTTTCTCAGCGTAAACATAAGACATAGCCTTATCCTAGCTGCTCTGAGGAAAATTAACTGTACCCCAGCTAAGACGATCACAGGGGTTCATTATCAAAGTGATGGGCTGTCTCCTCGAGACCTTCTTCCTCTACGTATCTCTTAATGGTCACCCCCTTGATGTTGACTGGGGCTTCAGGCAGGAGGGAAGAGCTGCCGTTTTATATGGTTACACCTACCAAATTTGTCTCGTCATGGTCCACTCTGTCTTTCAGTCTTTTATTTTCCTCCAGCACTTGGTCTGCCTTTCGCCCCTCCTGGCAAAGCTCCGGGATGGTCCTTAATGTCCAACTAGTAAAATTTTTGTAAGCGTCACAGCAAAGGCAAGTCTACAGGAGGACAAGGTAGCTTGAAAGAGATTGATGCTCCTCTTTGGTAAGGGTTGGCCTGGGGGGAAAGATCGAGAGGTGCTTTAGGAAATACTCTGTTTCCCATCATGGTCAACTCGGGACACAAGTAGCTTCTCATAACAGTGAAAAATGGGCACAGTGGTGAGAAACTGTGAAAAATCTTAAAACTAATTCTGTACCAGTCCTCCCACTTTTCATATATCACTTATCTCGACTAGTAAACATTTGAGATCTGGCAGTGTCCCTTGGGGCAGAAACTGTGCAGTGTGTAGGGTCGCAACCTAGCTGGCATGTCAGGATATGCAATATTCAGTGCACGGAGGTTGTTCTGAAACATTCCCAGTAAGTGCTGTTGGCACAACATCCTGCAGATGTTGAGGTGCAATATTAACAGATGAATACTCAAACTAGAACTTGTACAACTTGGAAAGTGTGGTGTGATGATTCGGTTGGGCTTTGGAAGAGATCTAAGCACTCACTGCTATTTTTGCCATCATTATTCATGGCAAAATAATTGAGGCCGTGTATAAAGCAAGCTGTGTTGTCGTGAAGAACAGCAGCAGGCTATGCAGTGGTTTGTCTTTACCTCTGAATTTTAGAAGACAAAGTAAAAATAATACAGTGTGTTACATCTCAGTGAAACCACCCAGCAAACACTCCTCGTTCTTGTACAGATATGTACTCCAGCCTTCTGCTGCTGCCGCCTCCTGAGGATTTACTGCTAATTGTTGTCTTACTGATACTTACAAATTATTATGATTGCTAGGTCAGAGTTAAAATCACGTCCAACAGATAGTTGCTACAGTGGAGATCAATCATGTTGTCTTAGAGCTGGCTTAATCTGGTGAACGAGAGTCAAAACTAGTTAATTATCTCTTTTTTTGGGTTATCCTTCTCTGCAGTTGGAATAATCATCATCATAAAAGGTGCGTTAGGACTTATTAAATGTTTCTGAAGCACTTAGGCATCATAGTTAAAAAAAATAATTGTCTAGTAAATTGCCTACTTAATAAAATGTAAAAAATAAAATATCTAGAGTATATTAGGCTTCATAATCATTTAATTGGATACATGTAGTTTATTTACTTACTCAGCAAGAACTAACAACCATTGAAAGCAAATAGTTCTTTAGGAGAACTATATTTGCAAAATGAAGTTGTTTAAATCAAGCTTTCCAGTTCACTAGTTTAAATTACTTTTACATTTATGATTTAGGCTTTGCTTTAAATCATACATTGTACTGTTAATGTTCAAAATTTCTCATCAACACTGAAGCTGTGAACACAAAAGACATTCTTGGCAAGACTGGCAGAATGTAATGTCTGTATATTTCTTTGGAATACTAAAAATTTAGAAAACAAAACCTTCCTCTTTGCACATAAGATGTTGGAGATCTGGGGGTGGGGTGGGGGGGTGGGGTGGGTGTGTGTGTGAAAACAAAACAAGCTGCAAACAACAGGTGTTTAAGTCAACAGACTAATGGGTCGCCATTCCAGTGGCCTTTACATAGGGATGAATGGGCTGGGTAGAGGTACTGCCAACACATGGCTTTGTGGTCATCGGTCTGTTTGGAATCGAGGAAAATTTATGAAGATTTTCTTGAATAAATAACATCAATCTGTTCATCAAACATAAAAGTACTGATAATGTTTTCCATTGCTTTTGTTGATTAGGAGTAATACCAAGAATGAAACTTGTTCTGCATTACCAGCAGAAATACTGTGGAGTCATAAGGACTTCCTACAGCTTTTTATTCATTTATTGTTCTGCCTAGCAATTAGATAAACAAAACCTCTTTAGATTGTCTTTACACTTGACAGATTGGCATTTGTTTTCCTCTCTGTTTAAAAAAAGCCAAACCCAAAACACCAAACAACCAACAAGCTGAGATTTTCTTTAAGCAGGCAGGAAGTTTAGACCAAAGTTTCCTGAATTTGTGATTCTCATTCTTGTGTCGCCACAGCTGGGAATAAGAAGGGGAAGGTGTGTGCCTCAGACGAAAATTGCGTGTAGTTTTGCAAGCTGTGCAAGGCTGTAAATCCTCAAATGTGCTCTGCTTCCCAGCAGTTTTATGGATCCTGGTGCAGCCCACGGTGCTGTGTGTTCCCAGGGATGTGGGAGCTGTAGGTGAGGCTCAGGCAGACACACTATGGCTGTGGTGTACTTGCCTCTTCTGATCAATCTCCTTGGGTGGGTGAAGGGCTATGGCTTTCTCCTGGCTCTTTTGGACTGCTCAGTGTTTTCATGGGACCCATATGTGCTCAAAGATATCCCAAAATTCAATGCCTGTGAAATGAGGAGCAGAGGGATGGCTCTGGGCAGTGACCTACAGCCCTTTGCTTGCCTTCAGGAAAGGTTGCAAACACGGATCGGGTTTGCACCCGTTAAGAAATGGCGATTTCAGCTTTAAATAAAGATGCTTTAAATTGTGAGTTGCATTTATATCTTTTAGGAGTAAATACCAGATTGCATATGTAGGTACTATAACTGGTTACATAAAAAGCCACCATTAAATTCTTTGTTTAAAAAAAAAAAAAAGAGTAGTCTAGTAGGCTACCACCATTGGATGTATGGATACCTAAGCCAGACTTTAAAAATTGCTAGTATTTCGACATACTGTGATGTTTCTGAACTGTTGAATTGCTGTTTGAATGATCCATATTTTAGTTGTAGTTTTGTACCTTCCTATTTTCATTCTTACTCAGAATATCTTTAAATAGAATAACCTCTGAGTTGTTATGATGATATATTGATACCGCACTTTGAGAACCAAGATCAATGTTCATATTTGCTATCCTTTCCAAAAATAATAATAATAAAAAAATCTATTAATTGCTGAATTGTTCAAAAATGTTGGTTGGCTCATTTTGTGTGTGTACGCACTTCAGTGACCTGAATGTCAGTGGAGGCTTTGTTTAAATGTGTGGGGTTTTTGTTTGATTTCCCCACATCCCCCCATCCCACCCACACATACACCTGTTCATCTAAGTCTTTTGGGCCAGACATTGGTTTATTTGGTTGGGCTTTTTGGCTTCCCCCTCCCCCTCCTTCATTCAATTAACTGCTTGTTGTCAGTAGTTCTGGCACATCCCCTTGTTTTCTGTAAGCTGACCGTGGCAAAAAGGCTTTTTTCCAGTGGCAAAGAGTTAATCTGGCTGGGAGTTGGATTAACTGTTGCGGTAGCTCATGATAAACATCTGTTGCAATACTCCCAGATGAGAACATTGCTTTCAGAAGTATTTAGTGCACATTTTGAACCCGTGCACTTTACTTGTGGTTGTATTTTCCCCCCTCCCAGTTACTAAATTCTTTCGAAACAACATAAATCTAAAGAGTCTATCTCAGAGACTGTTTATTTTATGACACAGAGAAGGAAATGTGATTATTGAGTTATTGTTCGTATGCTGGAGCCCCTGAATATTTCTGACTGGAGCGCAGAAAAGCGCGTGGGTTCCTTAATAAAAAACAACTGCGGGAAGCCGGCTCCTGGGAGCGCTGCCATGTGTGTCCGTGGGATGCCGACCCTCTGGGTGTTTCTCTCCTGCTCTGAATTTGGCAAGATAAGACTGGTGGGGAGAGTGGAGCTTTACTTGGACCTGGAACCCAGGGGTGGGTATATGATTGGAAGGGCTTCACCAATGGGACTTGGACTTTGCCATTGAGGAAATCTTCTGCTATCTCCTTCAGATTTTTTTTTTAAAGGTGTGTGGGGTTGTTGGTTTTTTTTTTTTTGTTTTGTTTTGTTTTGTTTTTTAAGTTTTTAAATTCTCAGTTTAGTGGGTGAAATGATGACAGTTTCTCCTACAGCTGGCCTTTGAAGTTAGGTCTTCCAGCAGCCAGCTCTTGCTGTAGCTGAGGGCCAGCAGCAAGCAAGCACAGCAAGCTTTGGTAGGTTTTCCCAAAACATCAACAACCTTCTCCCCCACCCTGCCCAAACCACAAAACCTAACCCTGCTCAGCGTCTCTGGGAAAATAACATGGAAAATAATGCGGAATGTCTTAAGTAGTGGATGTTTCCCAACAAATTGTTTTTCTTTCTTATGCTAATGCTCTTAAGGAATACATGTTCAAAGCATTTTCACCCATATTTCTCAGCAGGTGAAAAATATTTTGTGCTATATTTCCTCTTTCCTAATGTTTCCTACCACTATCAAAGAAAACACTACAGTATTTTACGTATGTCACCAGAATGAATTCTGTTTGCATGGCGGTCTAACAAATGTGATGGAATGGGGGACTTCCAGGCAACAAAGCAGCTTGTAGTAAAATGCAAGAGTATGTAACTTCTTGCTGATTTTCTTAGGTCTGGTGGAAATACTTGTTTTAGCAATAAATCTGTAACAACAGCCGTACCGATTCAGATCGAGCGTGTCTAATTCAATATCCTGTCTCTGATGGTGATCAGCAGCAGGTATCCAGGGAAGGGTACAAGAGCACTGATAAAGTGATAAAATCTAAGGGGAGATTTCTTAGTTTACCAGTTTTATGGTAACAGGTAAACCATAATGATTTATGGTAGCAGGATTTTCAGAATCTGCTTCCTGTTCATAATGCTGAAATGACAGATGTGCAATACTTGCCAGCCTCAGCTTTCTCTTAAAGACCATGATAGTGATAGGAGGATGAAAGAGGAAAAACCCTTGAAAAGTAATGGATAATATGTAAAATAGTGAAATAATGGGATAGACTGGGAAAAAGAAAAGAAAGGGGTTATAATTACTGCATAGCATAAAGAAATGGCAGAAGAAGGTTGGCTTGTTACCCAAGAGGCCTCCTGCACCGGCGGTCACTGGGACCTGGTGGGTTTTCAGCTGTCATCTGCATCACATCATTTCTGCGTGGGGAAGAGTAGGGTATAACCAGGCTGGGGAGAAATAGCTGTCCTGAGCCTGGTCCCTGGAAAGAAAGATGGTAGAGGGCAGAAGAAGAATGTGTGAGAAAAGAAACACATGGGAAAGGGGAATGGGAATGATGAGAGTGTCAAAGAAACCTGTAGAACCTCTGGATTATTCTCTGTCTGTATATATCTGTCCATTCAAATTAATGAATAAGTAGTATTGTATGTGTAGGGAGTATCTTCTGCAGGTTTGCATGGCATCCCTTGTGGCATTGCTGTACTTTTCCCAGGCTTCAAGACACCCAGGTTTTATTTTTAGTGCTAGCTTGGGTTCTGTTTTATGGCAAACCTGTTTCAGCTTGCTGTAGTCATTAGTTCTAAGGCCATCTAAATAGCAACTTGAAAATACTTCGAGCAAGGTAAATAGTAATAAATTATTTTGTCTTTGTGTGCGTTAAAAGATACACCTAAGATGGACTTGTTCTTGGGTTGGGTTTTCTAATGTTATAGAGCAGGAATCACGATGAGGCCTATGCTACTGTCGTATAGATGTCATGGTGTTGTACTTTAAAGAGCAGACATGGAGGCGTTGTGACTGGGATATTGTCGCTTTAGCATTCACTTCTTAAAAGTGGATTTTTAGGGAGCTTTTACTAAGGTGTATGGAAAACTGTTACTGACTGTCTAAAGTGAATTCAAGAATAATACCGGTGAGGAGGTGTTACAACGATCTGCTCACCAAAATAAGTCATACTGCGAGTGAGTATCGAGCTTGACAAATTCAAGTTTTATTGTGTGTAACAGAATGAAGAGAAGATGATGCATTTGAGTACAAAAAGGCAAAAACCATCTTGAATTTAAACACATTGTAGATAACCCTATGAGCAAGGGGGTTGGGTACAACCAGAAAGATGTGGATGTTTTATGGTGACCTGAATGAAAGGATAGCTTCAGCTGTGGGTAAATACCAGGCAAAGGAAAGTTTTCAGCTTGTAGACAAGGTAGGTGCAAGATCAAAAAAATAGAGACTGGTCATTAATAAATTGATATTTTGATTTATACCTATATAAAGCAACATACTATAAATTAATAGTATTGATAGTATTGTGTATATGTAATATCAGAGCAAAGTTTCCTGTAATTAAAGGAAAAATATTCAGGAACAGTCTTGCAATATGGGAATGGGAGGGACTAAGGAATACCATGCATTTCAGGATTGAGCTTCACTTATCTTTTTAAGAGGATTATAGGAAATTGATGCTTTCTCCATTCTCCAGAAAGCTTTTCCCAGCCCGGCACTCTCAAATCCAGGGAGCCTTGAGTCTGGTGCTGGTTTTCTCAAGTGGAAGGTGCTTTGGTTTACACCTGGTTGTTGATGTGGCGGCTGTGGTCAGGAGGAGTACAGGAGTGTATTGTGCTCGCTCTTTCTGCCAAGGAAGTTTGCTTTTTCCACTGATTATCGTGCTCCTGAAGAACCTGGGTCTTTGTATGCTTCCTGCTAGTAAAGTAAATGAAATGCTTCCACTATTCTGCTTTCAGTAGGAAAGGAGGAGCTCTAATGGGCTGTACCTCAAATGAAAGTTTTCAAAATGCAATAGGCTGGCATATGCTTGTTGCTCTGACTGTGCAGCTTTTCATTAAAAAGTTTATAAAGCTGATATCAACATTTTGCCTTTTTTTTCCACCCATTGCAACAATGTTTCTTTTCGTTTTTTAAAGCTATGGTACCATCCCCCTTAGAATAAACAAACCTTCTCCAGCCTCAGTCTGGAGGATGCAGTTTTAAACTGCACAGAGGAAATTTTTTACGTCTGGTTTTGTGTTTTCTTTTCTGATACGTATCTCCACGTTGGCCTACAAACTTTCTGAAGTCTGTTCTAAACATCCCAAGGATTTCATTGGCATGAACAGATAACGGATGTGCGGTATCTCTGTTATATATTTAGCATAAAAGAGAACTTAGCCTTGGTTTTCAACCTTCACTTGAAGAATTTTACCTTTCCTTTACCCTCATAGGTTGACTTGACTTTCAAAAGAAGATTCCTCGGAATCGAAGAGGAATCTGATGGCACGTTTGCACATCGATTTACAGCAACTCTTTACACTCAGACTTTATTACTTTCTATAATTTTGTTGTGGTTTCTTTAGTAAACAGGAATAGTCCTACATTTCTGTTTCTGAAATGCTTCTCATGCTTGTGCTGAGCTGTTAATGGGCCTGTTAGTACTGTTAAAGTATTAACAGGAGAATAAGAATTGCTGTGTTGTAATTGTAGCGAGTCTAAAAAAGCCTTCTCATAGAATATTAATGAAAGCCTTTTAGATGTATGAATTATTGTTCCTAGGACAGAAAATTGACCTACCAAAACAGGAAAAAGTACCATTCTGGAGGAACATAATGATGAAAAAAATCAGTAAGCCTTTGACTTGGTCTTAAACTCCATTGCTCCTGCTCCTTGAACCCCCCTTATGCTTCCTGTAGGTATCACAGAAATCTGCCCCATGCCACGTGTGCTCCGGTACCTTGGCACGATGGGGCTGGGAGCCGGGTGGCACTTCTAACAATGAGTTTTCTTTTCCTGTTTATCTCAGCCTTAAATTACTTTAACCTTATTTAGTCTTAAAAACTGTGACTACAGAGCTAATATTTTATGCGGCGTTGCGAGGCGCTGGAAGCGCTTTTCATTGCTGTGCAGAATGCAGCTGGGGTATGGTGCAGAATTAACAACGCAGGGCAGCGCTGTTTGAGAACGTGAGCAGTAGTTTATTTTCATTTCTGTCATTAAATATCTTATTACCATCTATTTGTTTTTTCTTTCCTCTCTCTTGCAGTGCAAAGAAGGGCGATTACTAGAAGGTAGGAATTGCACAACTGCTGGAAACTACCTTAAATCAGTGCCCTTCAGTTGACCTCTGCAACCGCTGGTGTGAGTCGTAGTGTTTTTTCAGAGCTGAGTTAGTACCTCTGCGATCCTCTTTCTTTCATCAGATCTTACTCAACTTTTATACTGAGCTGCTGACTTGCACGCAAAATCCAAATATAGGAATAATTAAAAAAACAAAATAGATCTCTTGTAAATATAAAGCCAGTGCATCAGCACGTAATAAAACTACAGAAGCGTTTCCTGGGACTTGCTTGAGCATTAAAACTTCGCAGTTTATGTAGCGTAATATAATTTTCCGAATGTTTTTGGTAGCAGTTATTTCTAAATAGGCAAATGAGCTGCCGTTGCAACACTCTGCTTCTTGCAGACCCATTGATCTGAATGAGAACCACGGAGCAAGCTTTGGGTTCGTCGTTTGTTTTATGAGATTTCGAAGGGGCTTCAGTTTATATTCTAAAACATGTAATTTCTTTTTCAGTCTTGTGTACGCACTCCTTGTCATCCTTTATTCTCTCCCGTCTGACATCGGTTTCTCTCTTGTCCACTGAAAACTGAAACTTGAAAAACTGAGGTTTTATACTTTATATTATTCTTCTACCCCAGAGCTGTTTTTAGTGTCTTTATTGCAAGTAGACAGATGGTGATATTTGGTTTCCTGTCAGTTTTAATGAATATAGATAGGAGTGATAAGAACATTTGCTTCGTTTAGCAAACTTCCTTTTCTGGCTTTTAATTAATGAAGGGCTCACTGGTGTGCCGCTGTTTTTGTGTGTAGTGCAGTTAAATCTTATATACGATTCAGCTTACAGTGTTGGGTAATGAAAAAGAGGATGAAAATAACTTCCTCTCTCAGTATCCTTTAAAGTTTACTTACACATACTTTGAATAGTGCAGACATCAGAAATGTAATGTGTTTGTATGAGCCGCCATAGCAGCGTTCTTCATTTCTTTGTATTTGGGTAACTTTTTCTTTTTATAAAAAGAAAGCAAAGGAAATGGCCTGTGTTTTGGTGCTGCAGTGAACCTGGGGTGAAGTTCAGCTCAACTTTGTGGCCATTTACTTCTCATGCAACTTCTTAAATAGAATCAGGTCCTAAGCAAAAATTTTACAAAACAGAAAACAGCTTTTTAAGTGTTTTTTTTTTTTTTTTTCCCTCCTGCATTTTGTCTTCCTTTGGAGAGAACTGGAACATTAATCCTAACATTGATTTTCTTTTTGAATAGTTTGATTTCTGTGTTAGCTTGGCACAGACATTATTTTAGATTCTTGTAAACTATGTTAAAGCCCATTGTTCTTAAGATCTTTCTACGATGTTTAACCCTAAGTTGTGTTTCCTTTCTTTTTGTGTGCATTGTGGTTCCAATGCAGGTTCAGTAGCGGTGCTCGTAGCCTAAGTAATTTCTGCCTCGACGCAGCAGTTTGAATTCTTTAATGGTAAAATAACCACGTCTGTGTGTATAAAATACATTTTAGTAGGCAAAGCCTGAGTATTGCCTGTAGATATAAAATCTCTGCTTTAGCTTTGTCGCTCTAAGAGGTTAATGTCTTAATAGATGGAGAGGGATGATTTGGGGTGAAGGACAAGAGGGTGATCATTGAGAAGGTTATTTTCTTAACCCGTCTGACTATTGCTAATTCTGAAGAAACTTATTTTGAACTTTGTTTTATCTTAGTATCCCCGTTTCCTGAGTTAAAAAATGGACTCAATTTTATACTTCTTTTCAGGACTTTCGTTTTGCTGTAACCTTATAAGGATAGGATTTGGTTCCTGGATGGCAAATCTGTGCAGGAAGAAAAAGTTGGTTTATTTTAGAAAGCTGTTTTAAAATACTCCAACAAGCTTGTCAGGAGGCAGAAATAGTAGTTATTTTATATTATTTCTTGTGTCTTTCTGAAAATGTCACTAACCAACCCTGTTCCTTCTGAAAACTTGGTGAAAGATGCCTCTAATTTAAATGAGTTAAAACCAAACAGAAGATGTTTTCGCTGATCCGTTGGTTGGTGAAGGCAAATAATCAGATGCTCGTGCTATTACATGAATGATATTTACCTCTGCAAACAAACAGTGACTGAGACTTTGAACGTGTCCTTCCTCCCTGAAGGTCACAAGTAAGAAAACAAAATCTCAAAAGATGCCCCGAGAACGGCTTACGTTTAAATAAATATTCACTTTCTTTATTTGCATGTGGTGTCAGCAGGTTAACAGTTCTCATTCTGGTGTTGGTTTTTCCAAGGGTGATCAGGAAACACTTGCTAGGCATTTTAGAGGGAAATGGGGATCTCTGTTGGCAGCTCTAGCACAGTGCCGCCTGCTCTAGTATCTGGGAAAGGCTCACGTGCTACAGGAACAAAGCCTGTGTTTCAGACGCCAGGTGTGTACGTGTGCTCTATTTTTGTTGTGAAGGTCCTTTCTTCTGAACCAGAAGTGAACCTTGTTCCAGACAACAGAATACCGGGGTCAGTTTTAATCTATGTTACTGTCCTTGCAAAAATCAGTGTAAATGTAAAGTGCATTGTTGTGTTTCAGAATTTGCAGGCAAGACCGTTTTGGCATTGTTTGTTACAATATTAAGGTCACGTTTTTATTTCTTTCTGGTTCCTGTTATCCTTCAGGAAACAGAACTGTGTGTCTTCCCTCTTGTAATAAAAGAATGTTTTCTGATACATCTAAACTGGTATGGCCCGCTGTATTTGACACTGGTATTTGTGAATTTTGTATGAAATCCACTCTTAAATTAATGTGAAAAATAAACAGATTTTATTCAGACTGAATAAAGCCTTTTCTCTTTGGAAAGAGACCATAGTCTATACTTGTGGGATTTATTTTTCTTTAGCATTTGCTTCTTATTCTCCAAATAGTTGTAGTTAATGTTTCTCCTTTTTCAATATTTGCCAAAACTTCCAGCAGTTCTTACTCTCTCATATCTCCTTCAGTCATGATCCAGAAGGAAAAAGAAAGTCATCTCCGGAAAAGAAAACCCGCAGGGCTCCATTCCCTTCCTGTGCCCCATCATTTTCTCTCTACATTTTTGAAGATGTTGAAGCAGTGTAGATCAGCGTTCTCCATCGTTCCTGTTTCCTAACCTGATTCCTCTTCTTGCAGAGAGAAACCAGAAGAAGATACAGAAGAGAAGTTGAAGAAGAAAGGAAAGAAAGAAAAAATAGTGGAGAAAATCAGAACAGTTGGCTTTTCTAAGAGGAGTTATCCAGGAAGCAAAACATACGGCTTCCCTCCTCTTTTTTTTCTGTTTTTTAGCCCATCCCAGATATTGCTATTTCAAGATAAGTGGGTCAGGCAAAAGGGCATAATTAATAGTGATTTCACAGTTGCTGTGAGCGCGGGAGATCTTTGTGAGAAGGGTGGATTCAAGGAAATGTTGGCAGTTTTTCAGTGGGAAGCTCCCAGCTGAGCCCCATGTTGCTGTGCCCAGATATCTTCTGCCACAGGGCTCTGGGCTCTGCCAGCCAGGTGGGAGCTGGATTAAAGTAGAAATAGAGCAGATGGTGAAGTGCAGCACATCCAGATTTACCCAATTTAGTATGGGACAGTTTGTTAGTGTATCTGTGGGAGCAGCTGGGGAAAGGGTGGATCAACCCTTTGAAAAGGAATGTGGGAAACAACCAGTAAAGTACCCTGACCAGGGCCATTTTCTGTTGGGATGTAACTTTTTAATTTCTGAGATTATTAGTAAGGAGCATTTCTTCTGGCTGACAGGCACCTCTAGCTTTTACTCTCCTGCAGTGCTTTGTTTCCTCTGGTTGGTGATCACGTAGTGTCAATGAGGCTCGGATGGGATAGGGTGCACATGCTACAAGGACAGCAGTCCGTGCCTTTGTGATGAGAGATTAATCAATTTTAATGTATGAAAATAAGGAGAAGGAGATAGCACACGCAGCTAGTTGCAGTTTGAGTGTGCTGCTGCAGAGGAGCTTTTTTAATAACAGGTAGATCTGCGTCAAGAAGAGAAGGTGAGCTGTGAAACATGCAGTGATGTTGCTGTAACAGAAGATGGAATGACACACTACCTGTGTTCTTCACATCAGCTTTCTACCGAGTTTACATTTAACTTGCTTTCATTCTTCTTTTCCTGATGGACCAAGGTTACTGTGAAACAGCCATACTGCATTGTGCTCAGGGCTACTGCTGAGTTTTTGGGTGCTCCTAAAGTCCCACTGGTTCTTTCTGAGTTCGTGTGCTGTCTTTCCTTGATCAGGTGGAGCCTATTGGATTAATATTCCCAACAGCGTCTGTGCTTGGATTATATAGCCCTGACATCACCTGCTGTGTTGCCACTGGTCCCTTCTTTTTTTTTCCTTTACATCTGGAGAACATACTGCAAGAAAAGCTTTTATCTTGCTGAAAAGGAAATGCTTGAACAGGAGCTTTTTACATTCCTATGACGCATTCAACTCGGCCACCTTGGAAAGTCAGTGGGTGGGAGCAGCATGTGCTGGTTGCTGCAGTACAGGCTCATAGAGATTTACCTCATTCAGCTGCGACCCTTCAGGGCAGGCTGTTGGGAGACCCCTGAACTGTGTCCCTTGCTGGGACCCTTCAGGGCGGGCTGTTGGGAGACCCCTGAACTACGTCCCTTGCTGGGACCCTTCAGGGCGGGCTGGTGGGAGACCCCCGAACTACGTCCCTTCCTCGAGGTGGATCATTTGTGGCTGTGGACATGGTGCTGGACAGAGGTTGGCCAGCGCTGGGCATGGTTGTTCCCTGATGTGGAGCGGGAGTGCAACTCTGTGGGAAGACACTGTTTTGTTCTGTTTGCCTCCAGGAAACCAGTAAATCAGTATGTTTAGGTCTGTAAGTCTGCTTGTGGGTACTAATGTATCTCAAAGTAGCAGGCTATATACATCTCTTGCTTTAAGCTGTCAGGAGTCTGCAGGGTTGGGCTTTTTCCTTTTTTCTTTTTAGATAGTGTCTATTTCTCAGATTTTAGGACATATTAGTAAACTTCATCATATCATTTCTTTAATCTTAAGACACTGAACCTTTCTTCTTTTCACAGAAAATAATTCTCTCTGTGGCTATGTCCATGTTATAATATTTTGGTTAAGTAACCTGAGATAATTATTCACATGATCTGAAATGTTTTAGCATTATTGCTTAAAAAAAAAAAAAGAAAGTCAAAACAACTTTGTGGAGGATTTTGAAGGAAAAAGTTAATGTCTCTGAAAGCAGTAGCTCACTCATCAGCAAGTCTGTTCTGAGAATGAGTGTGCATGCCCACACAGGGACACATTTGATTGTTAAGCATCAGTAACTGGCATTTTCCTTCACAAAAGACCTTGCTTACTACTACTGCAGACATGTATAGTCCATTCTTTCAAAAACAACGTTCTGAAAAAGTGCTTTAGAAATGCCAGTTATTATCAAAGACAAACTTTGGAACATTTTAATTTTTCTAAATGATGGTATCAGTGCAAAAGAGATAAATTGGAGCTGAAGGATGCTTTGCAGTTACTCTCTGTTTTATACAAAACATTTGTGCATCTGGGTTTTTTTTTTTTCCATATGTTGAATGTGCCATATGGAGAGGTCACTCTGTATTTCAACTTGCTGATGAAATGGGCTTCGAGTAGGAAATCACTCTAAAGCAAATGGGTCTTCAGCAAAAAAAAAAAAAACCAACCCAGAAGTGAATTTGTCACTCGGTGGATATTTCTGCTTTTGACTAATAATAATGATTTGTGGCATTATAACAAAAAGATATTGGTGTGGGATTATTTTGTTAAGAGAAAAAAAGACTGCACACTTGCGAATAATGCTGTCTATAAAAGCTAAAAAGCTTGAAGGTGAATACAGCAAGCAAGCAAATGGTAATGTGTATCTTTAGGAGACAGAAAATGGAGGTGAGCAACTATAATTTCATCTTATACATGCATCAGGGAAAAAAATTTCAGTCATGCCTGAGTCACCAAAAACCTGTTAAACACAGGGACTTAGAGAGAGAGGAGATTATGAAAAGAACAAGGGAAGAAAAAGCCAAGTAGCGATATTTGGCAAAGGCTTGGTGAGGGAATGTGGTTGACATCAAGGGCATTGGGAAAACATGTAGTAGATGACTTCAAGGACATAAGAAAGAATTGTCTTTCTCATCAATTTTTTAATTTGCAAAGTAATAGTAGCACAACTTGCATCTAGCCAAAATGGCCCAGGAAGAGTGGGAGACAAATTGCTGATGATACTCTGCTCCAAAGCAGTGGCCTGATGGTATTATCTGCTGAGATGAGTAATTGGAGACTGCTGAAGTCTCCGGGGAGGATGGAGAGAAAAGCGATAGTTCTGCTGTGATCTTACTGAATGAACGTTCTGTACCTCCACAAAATTTAATACTAGTTTTGTCTTGGAGAAACACAGTTTGAGCTGTCACCATAAAGATGATGGCGTTTGCTCAGAACTAGGAACAGGACGAGGAGAGGAAAAGGGCAGGATGTCAACATCTGAACATGCTGGACGAGGAGGACTCAATTTTGGGAAGGGAGGGGTGTGTGAGCAATAAAATACAACTAGGAAGGGATAGCCTTGGGAAGGTCAAGGCATAAAAAACCAGCAAAGGGCATGAGGAGTTTGAGGAGGGTGAGACTGTTGCAGATGTTTAGGGTGTGGAGTGTAGCACTGCTTGTCAAGCGAAGGTGGTGGAAACTGGAATATAGGGCTGGAAATCAAAGTCTCTTCTTCCTTACAAAGGATTTCTCCTGTATGTTTTTAGACCTCTAATGGATTCTTGGTTTGAGAATGAATGTCGTTATTTTCTTTTTCTTTTTTCCCCCTTGTTCAGACCAAAAATAGAACTTACGTAACAATAAAAGAGATGAAGTTTATTTGTTAAAGGAGGTGTTTAATGCTAACATGTCAGGACAGGTGTTTTGGTTTTATTTCTGCTTCATTCCTCCAACCAAGAAAGATCGCATGAAATTTATCATTAAAATCAGAGGGACAAAAAGGTTTTCTCAGCAGAATGTGGTGTTAGTACTTTGAATTAGAAAGGAATTCTGCAATTCCACGCTGTATTTTTCCTCTTGTAATCCACTCGTCACAATACATTGTTCCTATTATAAGCCCATGCTTCTGGAAATCATGTCACATTTTTTTTTGGAATATATTTTTTCAACACAAGAGTTTTCAAATTGAGTATATCTGCTCCCTATAATTTCAAAGCAGAAAAAGAGACTTCCTAGGGCACATTCTATCCTTTCTATTTTGGTAACAAAGATCTGCAACTTGGTGGTAGAAGGCAAATGATTCATTTTGTCAGGAAAATGCCACTTTTCCATGTGGTTGTCAGGGCACGTCGGTTGCAAATCCATAAAGATTAAAAGCAGTCATCTTATGTAAATGTTCAGCGGGACTATGGGAAGCAGATCCTGAATCAACAGTCAAGAAACTTTGGATGGGTTGCAATAAATATCTTGCCATATATATTTGCAAAGTGATGTGGGCTTGTAAAATGTGGGGCCGGTTGCCAGGAAATATCTGAGCGTCGTTGTTTTATATGGGGATTCAAATACCAATAAACAAATTTTTGCCTGGGTTTCCATGGCTTAAAGAAGCCTTGCATAACTGCAATGTAAATTGTTTTAAGCAACCCAGGTTGCAGTGAGAGGGAATATTAGTTAAAGCTCCTAGTGATTTGAGGAGTTGTGGAAGTGCCTTGGAAAGTCGCTGCAGTTTATTAGCAATGTGCTGTGATGAATAAAGTGGTGGTGGGGGTTGCTTTTTACTTCGCTTATGAGTCAGGCAAACCTCTAGAAGAGGCAGGGGAATAGCAACTCTATTTTAAGTCTTATCTATTGTTCCCTTTCAATTTGAATCTGTGCCTTTCTAATTAAAAACTGGTTATATATAAGTAAATCTGTAATCTATAAACTTATAGTATCTTAATATGTATATATGTGAAAATTAGGTCAAGATGACAAGTGCTTTTGGAGTTGTACATTGTGCATGCCAAGATGTGTTCACTAATAAGCTGTAGACAAATAATTTTTCAGATATGTATTAGAAATATTTTCATAAGTCTTTTCCCCTCAGTTTTGGTTCTTTTCCAGAAAGAAGTCATTGTCTTTTTTATTCATAATTTAGTGTGATTAGCTGTCATTGCCACAAAAGGGTTCTGACAGAAGGTTGTCCTAATATGAAAGGCTTTTTAGCTGGCAGTGGTAGGGGTCTCCCGCTGCTAAGTCCATCAGGCTGCAGGGAGGGGACCGAGGCACTGAATTCCCACTCGCTCATGATGGAAACAATCTGGCAGGAGCCTTTGAACTGGGGTCATTGAGCACTTTCTTGGATGTAGATCCACTCTTTGGAAATTACTGTTTAAATTTGGAAACTCCAGTGGACTTCCTTCCCACCTGGCCCAGTGCTAACCCTTCACACTCACCCAGCAGCTTCAGCATTGCTGATCTCCCAGTCACTTAGAAAACGTGCATTTTGATTTGCGTTGTAACTCTTTGTGGGCCATGTAAGAGAAGAGAAAAACTGATACATACTCTGCATGGTATAGTTCCTCCATTTTTTAACACCAGAAATACACAGCTCAAGACAAGCACCATTAAGTCAATATAGATTTTCTTCGGTTAGCCCTTCTCATAGCACTGGCTTATTTTTGGGGGTGAGAATCTCAAGGCCTATAGAATAAATAATCCAGTACTTTTTGGCCAGCTTCTCATTTAATTTATTAGGACTTTTTGCAAATCTCTTTTTGTCTTTATCCAACTTGATCACTCCATGGTCTATCAACTATTTGGCACCTTCTTTGTCCTGTCTATCCCCAACACTTCCTGAACGCCTCAAAGAAGTTTCATCCCGTTTATAAAACCTACCGTGCTAATGAGGCTCTAATCCATGCTGATGTATTTAAGCATTATAAATGCCTTCACGTCTCTTCACTGTTTTGACCACTAGCTCTTAATAAGCCTTGACCACAACTTGGATTTGGTCTTCTGGTTACTTATGTTGCAGCATCTTTCTGTCGCTGGTGTTACTGCAGCTCATGGCGTTACCTGGACTTCCTGGCCAGTACGTATGTTTCCCGAATCTTCAGTAATGAGTAGTGTACAAATTGCAATTTGGAGCCCTGTTCTGAGAAGGAGGTTGGGTTGGACCAGTTGATCTCGTGTGGTTCTCTCCAACAGAAGTTATAAGATACAATGCTAAGGTTTTGTTATCCTTTGTGGCTGTTTTTTTCTTTCAATGGTGTTGCTGTTCCACTGGTTGTTACTGGTGGTGTGGGGATCCAAAGCCATTCCTGAGTATTCACAATTCACTGTTAGTTTAGCAGAGTAGCATTTATTTATTAATCACTATTAATACTTACTTTGCCTCATTACCAGCACAACCAGAGGTTGTCTTCTTGTTCATTTGATATAGACTGGATTGAAAACCAGGTTCACCGCTGAGGTTTCTCTACCCAGGCTCCACATATCTGATACTGTATTTCCTTAGCTGCATGCCCTCTTTGTAGGAGATCCTTACAATTTCTACTACCATCGAGGCTGGATTAGTTTCTTGGAGAATTACAGGTCTCCTCCTCATCAAGTTTTGCTTTTCTCCTCTCTCAAGCATCCCACCTCTTCACTTCCACAGCTTTAGCTGTTGGAGTTGGTGTTTTTCATGCATTGCAGCAACCCAGGCGATTTGATTTCTTAGATCTGCCTGCAGCATTTTTTTTTTTCAGCGAAGTAGATTTTGAAATTTGAGTGTACACTCGTTTAGAGTTTGTCTTGTTAAATGTGTTTTTAGTTAGGTACATCACTTTTCTGCTGATAGCCGTAAGGTAGGGAATCTGCAAGCCATATCTAATGGCAAGCATGTTTTTGCAGGGATGGTGATGAACATTACACAAAAAGGTGAAAAATTTGGCTTTTAATAAGGGTGGAGGTTCATGGAGTGATTGGGAAGCACTGTGTTGTCTACCCAGAATAGGGACAGGGGTCGAGGAAAGGGTGGCTAGTGAGGATTTGTTAGAAATTGAAGTGGTTTTTTCCTAGATTTTGCTGGCAGAAGATGTATCTCATCATCTGTACAACAGTCTATGGGCAGGATGATTTCCCTCTCTGGTGGGGAAGCGGGCAGGGTCTCTTGGAACATCAGGTGCATATGGGACAGGCAGCAGAGGGGAAGGTAATGCCTCTTCCACTTAATTTTCTAAGTCTATTTTACTATTAAAAAAAAAAAAAATGTTGACTTTGGCATCTGTTAGACTTTAGAAAGTGATAACATGCAAACGAAGAGGCAGTTGCTGACAATTGAAGGTTGCTGTGTATATCCCTTTTAGTCATATGTGTAGAAAACCAGAGTTGCATTTATTTTTATACACATTTATTCCTTACAAATTGGATATCTGGGTTTTTTGGTGGGTTTTTTAAAAAATATTTTAGAAATACTGTATGTTTTGCACAACGGGTGAGTCGCTAGCAGGCGTACAGTTTGAGTGACTTTACTTGGTAGCAGATGTAATTCAGAGCAGCGATGACTACCAGAAATAGGAAGAAAGCTGTGTTTTAGTAGTTACCTTATTTTTGGGTATGCCTTTTTCCAGTGAGGTAGAGAAATCCGTATCTGTATTTGTCCTTTTCATGAAGGAAATGGAAAATCTTTTTATTGTAAATTTTAAAGGAAGAACCTTTAAAAAAAATTAATCCAAAATCCTTTTACTTTTGTTGGGTGTTGTAAGCTTGACCTAGTTTTGAATAGCTTTGTGGCTTGAGGTGAAAAAAAAAAAATTGGAAAAAAGAAGAAGAGAGAAAAAACCATAATATTAAGAATTTTATTCTTTAGACATTCCAGCAAGGGCTACTATTTCACATACATATTTAATATTCTTAATTCATATTGAGAGCAAAAAGAGCATTGTTGTTATCTTACATGTGACTTAGATTAAACATGCTGTTTAAATGGAGCACTCTAAAGGACAAGGAAGTGTTTATAAGTTTATTTTTATTCTCAGTTGTTACTAAACTAGTTAAAGGGGTTGAAAAATGTCTCATTTGCAACTGTTTTTCTTCCCATTGCCAAATATTGTCGTTCTCTCATTTCCTCCTCTTGCCTACAGGTTTTGAAAGCAACCAAAATTAATATGCCTGTCCTTATTAATTATGTTTTATATTTACACAGTGCGATATAATGACAAAATGAGTTTCCTAATGTACCGATATCTTTGTCATCACAGCTCTGTGAATATTGCTATGCCTTTTTCTTCTTCCACCAAGTCTAAAACCATTAGACCAAAAGATGCTTTTTGAAGATGAGGCATCTTCCTCCTATTTGGAATTACTGGTTTGCCCACAGGAGTGTGAATGGTGCATCAGGGGAGTCACTGGCTGAGGCAGATGTTCTTAAAATGACGTTACAGCTGCAAGTCAGACACCTGTTTTCAGTGGTGCCCAGTTTAACTCTGAGGTTTAGCTTCAAAAGGCTTTGAGTAATATTTTTCCGTGCTGTAAATTACTTTCTGCTGATTACAACTTCTTTTTGCCCCTTGTTACTAGTTTGCTTGTTGCATGCTAAAAAAATTACAGCAAGGATTAAACTGTAGAAATAAAATTAACACTGGTCTACACAGTTTTATAGTATGTAAATTATCAAACTGCAGGGTCTCTTTATGGGATTAGTTTTAATGAGGATCATAGTGTTGGTTTAACAATCTAGGTTTCTCTGCAACATTTGACTTGATACTATGCAACATTTTAATTAGAAAACTAGAACGATACAGAATGAACTCTAAAGATTAAGTGGATTGAAAATGGGCAGTTCGTACTGGAATCCTGTGGAGACTGATTTTTTTTTTTGGTCTTAATCCTTGTTGACATTTTTATCCATGATATGGAAAAAGACTGTAGAGACTTCATTGATGATGTTTGTAGTTGAGACAAAGATGGAAATTCCAGAAGAGAAGTAGTCGTAGGCACAGATGGCTTTGGATCACCTCGTTTAATGAGGTTAATTTAATATATGATTTAATGCAGTGACAGATGACGTCTGATGCACAGAAGCAAAAGCTTCATGCCATGCTTACAATGGTGGGTTAGCTCGGTAAGCAGCGACTCTGAATCGGGATGAATTGGCAGATGAGCGTGAGCTTCTGGAGCTTTCTTTGCAGAGCTATGGCCAAAATGCAGTATCCCTTTTGTTTCATGCACAGGAAATTGCTTCTCTAGTGGGTCTGAGCAGGGCTGAGGCAGGTGTGTCCTTCCATCAGGTGGGAAAAGTTTTGGAGAAGATGCACGAGGATGATTTAAAAGCCTTGGAAACATGTAGTCTGAGACAGATACTCTGATACGCCAAAGTTAAAAAAACCCGAAGTCCACGGTATCATAAGTTAGAGGAATTCAAGCTAGATATAAGGTGGTAATTTTTAACCCCAATATGAAACTCTCATTTTATCAGTGCTGAGAGGATGACGAAGGCAGTCTGGAGGGCAGTGGGTTGAGTGTGCAGAAGTTTGGGGGTGGAGCCAGGTGTTTCGGAGCAGGAGAAAGCAAAGTTCCGGTCATCTGCAGCTCCCCCCCCTGGACAGGAGCATCGTCTGGTGGGTCCTGCACGGAAAGGAGTGGAAATGCTTTAGTGTGAAGTGTGTGCTGTAAAATAGAAACAGGGAAGGTGAGGGAGGGTGAGCTGTGCAGTGGCAAGCAGGAGAGGAGGGCTGCAGGGAGATTTTTCTGCCATTTAATGACTTTTTTTGGAAGGAGAACGCTTGATGCTCTAAGAAGAAAGAAGCAAGCACAGGCCAACAAAATTCATGTACATCTTAAATAGTGACACTTCCTAGATCTAGGGAAAAAAACGCATTGAGTTTCAGGATATAACAAGGGAAAATTGAGTGGCCAAAGAATGTGTGTTGTTTCTGTTGCCTACTGTACCTAGCTTTGGGAAGCTTTGTGACCGTTCCTGAAAATCTTTAATCTTCAGAAATCATATGTAGTTTGGCTGTTCTCAACCTGAATTGCAGCAGCTGAACGCAGCCACTGTGCCAGTGCTGGGACCGTTTAATTATGGAAAGAGACTGAATTCAGCTGCCCAGGGGTCAGGGCGAAGAGAGCTCTGTTACAGCATCTTCAAATCTGTGGAGAGTTAAGAAAACACGATGGGAACGGATGAGCCGGATTCCCACAGCTTGTCCCTCCCTTGGGGTCTGCAGCAGCATGGGTGGTTTGGCATGCGAGCGAGATTATTATTTTTATTATTGCTTTAAAGTTGATATTAAATCAGAGATTGTACAGGGGCTTCTGCCAACCAAAACAAAAACATTTACCGTTTAAGTGGGGCCCTTCAGGGGGTGCATCAGAAATGAAAGTTTCCAAAATTATTCAAGTATACATGAAACAGCTGGAACTGCTTTGGGATATGTTCCTAGTATTTTGAGGTAATGCTATAAAAATCAAATATGTTTATTAGGTTCTTAAGCTTTCTGCAAGAATTTCTCTAGGACTATTTAATAAGCAGTTTGCATTCCGAGATCTATCCTTTTGTAAATAATATCTATCACAGTTTTAATGCCTGCGTGACATGTATCGCTGTAAATAAGTCTGAAAATAGCTATAGAATCCTTTACTGAAAATTAAAACCCAATTAATTTCAGTTGGAAGAGAAACAAGCACTACAGAGAACTGTATTTTGAGAATGAAGCGTTTATTATTGTTTAAAAGCTTGGGGATATCCTGCTTAAAAGTTGGAGTTCGCTGGCACCCACCCACTTTCCATTCCTTCTCTTGCGCCAGGGAGTTTGGTTTTGCTTTTGGTCTTATTCCCTTTCTGTTTCTAAGGGATTTTTGCAAAGCAAAAGGAGTCCTCAGCTTTTGTATTAAATGCGATACAAAAAGTGACGTGAGCATCACAGTTAGGAACAGTCTTCGGTTAAGTTCAGATCATTTTCAGAGAAGAAATAGGTTGCTTTGCATTAGGCCTTACTTCAGATGGCTCTGTCTAATTAGGAAAAAACCCCCAACAAAGCAGTCACATCAGAAAATCAGCATCAGGATTTTTAGTGGAAGCGCCATAAAGTTTGCAGTTAACGTTTTAGAAGGAGGATCGATACCCGGCATTTGTCGCAAGTAGAGGCGAAGATTATTTTTCACTTTGTGGAAGCAAATGCTGTCCATAAACGCCATTTCCTTAAAGCACCTTTTGTAGGTACGTTTTAAATAATGGGAAAGCAAGAAACACAATTTTTCTCCTTTTTATGGATTTCCTAAAATACCTCTCGTGAGCTATTTCTTGTTGTCTTGAGGGAGGAGGCAGTAAAGGAGTTGCCATGGTGACGCGATTTCGGTTCCATCACCAGTCAATACAGCAGTGCTATGTTATACGCTTGGCCCATCTGTTCCCCTCGGTGGAGACCCCATTCAGCTGGAGGTTTCTTTTGTGTTCACAAAGTGGGGTAATAAGTGACCTTTTATTGTAGGTGGAATTGCTACGTGGGTGGAAAATAACTTCTTTCAGATGTGGATGCTTTCTTTACAGTGAGGTGGGGGGAGAATAGCTTTCTTAAAAAATTTAAAACAAAATTACAAGGCGCTTTACAGACTTAATATTTTTTTCAGGCATAATCTGCAAGTCCAGTTCAAAATTGCCAAGTGTCCATTGAGCCCAGGGTTTGAACGAGCAAATGCATTCTGTATCATAGCACCGGTTTCACTTTTAACTCGAGCTGTCTTAAAGAATGTCAAGTCATGAGATTTTTTTTTTTTTTTTAGTTGCCAGTGGTACTTGTAACTGAAAACCAAAAATAAAATGGGAATAAGGCTTTTCCCACCAATTAAAAACCAAACAGTAGCACCATTCATCACTAACCCGAAAACCTTTTGGTGTTCCCTGAGGCTTTAGTTTGAGAAGGTGAGAAGCAGCCGAAGGGGGACGGGGGCTTGCCCAGGACTGTCGGAGTGCGCAGCCCTCCCCGGTTGGAAGCAAAATCAATCACCGTTTGCCGGGGTTTTGTAACCCTGACCCTGCGTACAGCCCAGTTATTGCCTTTTGGGGAAAGACTTGTTTTCGTCTATGCTAAAACATCCTGTGCTGCTTGCCTAATTTCCCCGAAAGGGAATCAATGCATAGTTTTTGTGGTTTCTTTCCTCCCTGCATTTGCTACCATCATATGGTAAATGTTAAGTTCTTTTTTTTTCTACTTTGCAAAACCCCCAGCCTTTATTTTCTTAAATTTGGAGTAGTAAGAGTGTGCACAGTAGCAGCACCATGGCAGACATTGTGCAAAACAAGCCAAACAACTGGCAAACTTTTGACTGGAAAACCCCAATAATCTGAATTTAGGCAGACCCTAAAAATATTAGAAGCAAAATACAGAAAAGCACGGTTTTTAAAAGCATTCAACTTGATGCAGTTGAAGGAAAAAAGGGATTTCTCTGTCACTTCTCCATCTTTACATCTCTTTGCATATTTGCTTCATGACTGAAGAGGAGATTGGAAAGGAATGTCTGTGTTTTATTACAAAGCAATATTCAGGAATCATAAGCATTCAAGTTTTTTAATTTTCTAATTGATAACAATAGAATTCGCATAAATTGAGTGTTATTGTATAGCAGCCTTACTCATCTAATTGAGCCTTGCTCATAAAAGGTAATTAAATACAGACCAGGATAACTGTAATTAATGAATAAGGGTGGCATGTCAACTGCAGCGGATCCATCACCAGTTGTGTGTTGTTTCACAGGTCAGTACAGACACTGGTGTAGATGTAGAGCTGCCAAGGAGGTGCCAGCCACTTAGCACTGTCGTATCGCATGTCTGCTGTAGGTGTAGAGATGTTTCAACTCCACCATTACATGGTGGTTTTTAATACAACAGTAACTTCGATTTTACCTGTCTGGCTTTTAAATCTTAAGGGAATAGAGAATCCTGGAGGCACAATGTGACTTAGTTCCTTTGGAGATTTTTTTTTTTTAAATGTAGTTGACTGTTGGGTTACAAAATTCTTAACTTCCTTGCAAAGAAAAAAGGAGGGTTGCACTAAGGCATTTCATGCTTTTTTTGTTAATTCATTTGAAAGATAATGAAAAACCTGATGTTTTAGTTGGATGTGTAAGTACCCTGTGTTAATACCTCCTTGGTTTTGGCCCAGGTGAAGCAAGGTTTGGGCAGTGAGGTTTGGAGTCTATTCACCTCTCACTTTAATATTTGGTAACTTTGTTCGTTTAAAAGCCATGTTGTCTACCCAAATCTGAGCTGTCTAAAAGTCTTTCAACAAACTGGTTAACTCATGCCTCTGTTAATATTCACAGCATGGAACTATATTTCATATTTGATGTTTAAATTGTCTAAAAATGCACGAGGGTGGAAAAACACATCCCCCTACGTTAAGAGGGATGCGGGGTTTGAGTTGTGCTCACTGGGCGCTCTGAGCTGTACCATGGTGGGACCTTCACTTATGTCACTGGTGTAGAATCTCTCTGTTAAGGTTGGGTTAATATAGTTTCTGAGGCAAGAGTTGACTGGTCTGTCACTGCATAAAAAAAACAGATTTAAAAAAAACTCCTCCAACTCTGAGTGGATGGTAGAACTTCCAGTGATGTCTCTTGGTCTTAGACCTAACTTCCATCCAGTAGCTGAATGTGTGCTAGTAACGTATATATTCTAAAGATATGAGCCTTTTCTGTGGTGTCATCAGACCTGGTTGTATGGCGAGGTTTTTTTTTTTTAATTTATTAATTAAAAATATGTTACAGTAAGAATTCCCATTTATTATAAAGAAATTCTGAACAGTCAAGAGGCATTTTTCTTCTTTTTCTTTTTCTACTTCTTTTCTATTAAATGAAGTTCTGGTCCTATTAGATAACTTTGGAATTGGTATTTTTTTTAGTTTCTCTGTGCTTGTATCCAGGGCCCACCCAGAAGAAAACTGCAATGTGTGGTACAGTAGTGTTTGGAATTTTTGATAGCTTGCTAGGAAAAGATTTTCTGTTTGTTCTTACAATTTTAAAGTCACACTTGTCACTCTCTGTGGGCATGGGGAATCAGCAGCAGCTAAATGCTAACCAAAAATGCAGTTGCAAGGAAAAGGAGGCAACGTATAGCAGAGGAATTTTCGGGAGGAAAGGCAGCTGTGGAGTTGGACTGCAGAGCTTTAGCCTGTACAGCGTGCAGTGATCCTGTTAACTGTGCTCGTAATACCAGATACTTCAGTTGTGTTAATAAAAAATGCAGCAACCATGCAAGGCAATACTGTATTTTTAAGACAAGCGCTTAGGCATATGCTTCCATATGATTAAAAGTGGACTGAAATTGCTTTGCTGAATAAGGGTGAACTGTAGAAACGAGCTATTTGAACATCCTAGTGAGTTTATTTTATGCCTTCCCTCGTGGTAGATGCACAGTTGTTGTCTGTTCCAAGTGTTTCTTCCATTCTTGAAATTTCTGTTTGCAGTTGCTGTTTCCAAGAATGGTATCTTTTTGGCAGTGCTATTTAACAGTTGAGCAGATAATCTTGTATTATTGAGGTGCCCTTATAAAAACATCTATTTTCTAGCTCTGTGCTTTGATCCAAAGGAGTGGGCTCCTGTGTGGGCACATGGAGCATCCCTGAGATAAGCTGAGATGTTGGTATTCAATGAGTGTTGCGTGGCGTGAGATGCTGGCTTGGCATCCTGGCCGGACATGTCGTGCCTGCGGCAGAGGCAGGCGTTTGCTGGGGAGAGCTGCTGGCTTCCTGTCCCTTCCTCGGGGACCTGAGTGCCAGGCTGGGTGGAAGGCACGGCTACCACGGTGGTGGCATTTAGACCACCTTGGCTTAGCAAACATTTTTGACTGGTTGCCATTGTTTGATTTAATACTATTAATTTCCGGACTGTTTGTTTTAAAGAAATTATAATTTGCTCAAAACATAAAAACCTTTTTGTTTCTTCTGCTTGTGAATTCCTAACCATCTCCAACTGCTGCTCAAGAGCTGTTTGACATTGGCTCCTTTGTCTTCCTCATAAAAAATTTGTAGATGTTAAAATTGCTTCAGCAAAAATAAGTATCAATTAGTCTGTGCTTTGTTACCTGTTAGCACTTTTGGGTGAGAGGTTCAGCAACAGAAACCAGCGTATTTTAGCTTCAGCACTGGAAGTGGGTAAAGACATTGTTGATGGCCTCATCAAGAGGGATGGACACTGAGAAACAGAAAAGACTTTTGGTTGACCTGGATTCTGTCCAGGGAATCTCGCATGACTGGTATACAGCTGTTTGCACACGGAAAGAAATCATGCAGCCTGGTTTCTGTGTGGAGAAAGCACATGGATGATACACTAAATCATTTTTCTACTAAGTTCATGATGTATTACAGCTCAGATGAACTCACTCGGCGGTCTGTTGTGAGCAAGACCGTGGAGATCACAAAACTGTTTCTAGATGATAGTACAGGTTTTGATTCAATTTGAAAACAGGGTTGTTGAATGACATTACTACAGCACTTAGAGTTTATAAAAAATAAATTATAGATCAGATGGAGGATTATATTGTGAAATGTGCACTTACGCCTTTTGTGCTGTGGAAGTAAATACTTCATGAATGCGAGGATTTCAAATTAAATGGCTGGTAATAGAAAAGTGATTCTATAATGCCAATTCCTGTCATTGAATTCTAAGTGAGACACTTCGAAATACCTTTTTGTTCTACCCGTTATTAAGTAAAAGTAGTCTTTGTTAAGCAAATAGACAAGAGACTCTTAAATACTTCATTAAAACTCTTAAATAATCCCCTAAGACATTGCAAGTGCTTTCTCAATCACGCCTCTTTGTATATTACAGATTTTTTTTTTTACAGTTTGTTATTCTAGAACTTTACAAACGTCAGGGGTATCTATACGAATTGCTGGATTTCACAGAATTTGCTTAAAATGTGTTTTAACAAGGTTTGGGATTTTGTAAGCTTCTCTCCAGTATTGGAAAATCAACAATTTTTACTTCCAATTTTGTCTGAATTTTCTGCCAACCATTTCATCTGAAAACCTGAAGCTATGAAAGTCTGAGCTACAGGGTAATAAAAATGTCTGGCTGGTGGGGACCCCACCTTTTATAGTGAAGCAGGCCCAGATGCAGCTGAAGTTTGCCTGAGCCGTTTGGGAAAAGCTCTTGCAGAAAATCTGAGTGCTGACCAGAGTTTTGTCCAGCTGGAGGTCTCCATAGCTCAAGGAAATACGGTGCCGGGTAACTGTCCTGGCAGCAGTGTAGGAGTTACGGCTTCGGCAGCCACCGCTGCTCTCCCTGGCGATGCTGTTACACACAGTCAGGCCGGTTCATGGATGTCCCACATATGTGAAGGAAGGTTGTCATCCTTGATTTATGAATACCAGTATCCTGTTAGCATTAGCATGTTGGTTGTTCATGTAAAATGACACCACGGGCAAAAGAAAAAGATACGGAGCTTATACACATGTATATATATTTTATGTATACATATACGCATGTGCACACATACAAAAATAAATATATGTGAATCTATATAACCATTCGTTATATAAATATATATGTATGGCCATTTTAGTATAGGCAACAAGAAATTATTCTGCCCCCAGAGCATGAATTATTACAAGTAAAATAGTCCTCTGCAGCTGAGTTGCTGCTTTGATTGTTGCTTGATATGGAAGATAAACTTCATTAATCAATGTTATTATTAATTTACTTATAACTTATGATGAAGTTGTGTGATAGCAGGTTTTAAAGATGGGATTTTCAGTTACCTCAGTCTGAAGTATTTTCAAGGGATTTTTTTCATTATAGTTAAAAGTGCTCTTGTTCCTAGTCATCCAATTTAAAGGAATAGTCTTGCAATTAGTCATCTAATTTAAAGGAATAACAGTTTGGATAATAAGAAAAATGTGCTTTTCTTATTGCAAAGTTTATAGTTGAATACTGGCGAGTTTTCCCAACTTCATCGTTTTTTCTGCTGAAATATTAGACCTGAGTGGGGAGTTGATACAGAAGAATACCTGAGCAGCCCCGAGGGGCCAAGCGAAGCACTTCCAGATGCTGAAAAAACTTTCATGTTCTTGTATTTTGTAAGGGACTAGTTGCAGCACTATAATTTTTTTGTGTATTTTGGGAAAGCTTGTTTTAAACCTAACATTTGCACATGTGCAATCTCTTCTTCTGCACCTTGAATAAAGGTGCGCTGGGGAAGGGGTTCTTTGTTTGAAAAAAAACTAAAAAAGAAAAAAGAAGAAATATGTCTCATGTTTAAGACTTCTTTGAATCTTCAGAATTTCATGTATGCTATCTTGTTATTTCTGAGATTACTCTGGATCAAATTTCATTCCTGACCAGGTTCTTCATTCCTGTGCCTACTGCTTTCCTTTTAAACCCACGGAGAGCAATCTGTGGTATACACACCACCCTCTTCAGCCACCCCAGCCCCTGCAAGCAGAATTAAGATGCCTCAGAGGGCTGCAATAAGAATGAAGAAAAGTGGGTTTTCTGCAGGTCTCCTTGCACCTCTTTCTGCCACGAGACCAGCGTGCTCCTGTTGAGGGTCCTCGGCTGAGTTAGGCTGGGCAAAGCTTTTCCCTCTGAGGTGCTCCCTTCTTGTGGGGTGCTTGTATCATTTTCACTTATTGTCTCTGACAAGTACTTGGACATGCCTGTTTTCTTACAAATGCTTGCCAGTTCCGTGCGTTATAGCTAATTTAGGCATTATTGTATATTCTTTATTATTATAGGTAACTCCTCAAGGGCTTGAATGAACACATTTGCTGGGAGCAAATCAGTGAAGTTTTTTATTTTTATTCTTTTATTTTAAAAAAGTTTATATGTATTAAATTCGTGTTACAAAATGCAACGTAAAAGTTAAATTCTAACTCAAGATAGTTACACATTTCTCAGTGCTTTACAGTGCGTACAGGGGTGCAAGGTGATGGTGGTAAAAGTTGTTGAACATCTCACACCAAAAGCAAGCAGGCAGGACCAAGGAATAAGTGGTTGTGACAAAAGAATTAATGGTGTATTTGTCAGCTGGTGTGGGACACATAGTTGGTCTTCTGGTTTTCCAACGTGTGTTTTTCCAGCATCGACAGCATTTGGTGGTTATTGGCTATTCTCAATGCACAGCGGGAATATAGGTGTAACCTGCTGCGTAGTGCTATGGGAAGCAAATGAAACCGCAAGAGGCGGTCGATGCTCTGCGTTCAGCTGAACCACAAGTTGCCGTAGATGTCTCTTGGGTTTTGGGTACCGTCTCCATTTATAGGGCTGTAGGTCATGCACACCTGTGTACCTTGTTTCCTGCTTAAGCCAGCACTTTGCCTGGCTCACTAGATTGCTCACAGAGGTGGAAATCAGGAAAAAATAATTTTATATACCTGTAATTAACATTTTTGACATCTATAACCTCTGAAATCTGGTGAATCAGGATCTTGTTTGGTTTATGAACTGCTTTTGGCTTTTTTGTGTCTGTAAGCATTTAGGTTCCCAGTTCTGGCCTGTGAGCTGGAGCCTCTCTGATTAACCATCCTGGATGCTAAATATGGGTGTTTAATTATCTTCCTGAAAACTTGCATGCTGCTACCTTTTTAGAAACACATGCTCAATTCTTACGCAGATGTTGTTCTTAAAAATCTATTTTAGTAAATATCTTTTTTTGGGCCAAGAGGTTTCTGATAGCTATATATAGCTGTAAATGGTTTCCTGGGGGGCCAGCAGCAGTAAATCAAACTCCGTCAGTCAGGTATGCATCCCTCCTGCAGCTCCCAATTCTCATGAGAAAGTTGAAAGAATCGTGAATTAAATTATGGTTAATTGGTAATGAATTTAAATTCATTCAGTTTATTTCAATTTCTTCTGCTGGTTGGGAAGTTATTTTAAATAAAATGCAGGTACTTGCAGAGATCACAATGTCTCAGAAAACACCAAAACAGGGGTGTTGAATGATGCATTTAACTGATGATTGAAAAATGTGGTGGAATATTGTGGAGTGGGTGAAAGTACTTACATTTTCTCTGTCCATGACTAACAAAGCCAGTGTAGGCTGAATGGTTGGGTTTACATGTTTCACACACACAGAGTGTCAACAAATGTTAGTAACTCCTTAGTATGTACTTGTGACTTATCTGATTTTTTGTTTCTTTTGTAGGTGTATTGTTTTCTGCTCAAGGAAACTGGGGCAAAAAATAGTCATTTGTCTTTCTCGGTTGCTAAACTTTGTTAGTCATCTATGCTAAGGCATTGATTTTCTCCAATTAAAGTGTTGATGTTATTTATCAACTGAGATGTAACGGAATTTTGCAGGCGGAAATTGCGTAATATGTATGTATAATATTCAGGAAACTTACACATGCGTTTGCAAATTCCAGCTGTGTAAGAGCAACCTCAGTTTGGATTTTACCAGCATAAAAATCTATCTGCACAAGTTTTTTTTTCCAGTGTGTACAATTGAGGAGAAGCTTCAGAAGCAAAAGGCTCCACATATAAACCTGAGAAATGGGTTGGGTATTTTGGGCATCACACGTATGTCTTGTCAGTTAATCTTTCCCAGCGTCCATGAATGCTCTTTAGGGGCCTGTGCATGTTGTGTGCCCTTCCAAAATAAGTGAAACCTTCTGAAAGTGAAACTTTTTAAAAGTATAAAGTTTCAGCCAGATGTCAAGTGCTGCAGTGAAGACGTTCTGGTGTACTTGGGGAGCTGCTCTTGTAATGGTCCTGACTGTAGATCATGAAAGACTTTGAGGTGGACCCACGAGCTTTCACAGAGGTGGGAAGCCGATAGAGCGTTTGTAACTCACACGTTGTGATCGCTGGAAATCATACTTGCTTGGTTTTACGCTACCCTGTCTTCTAGGGTTTTAATTTTTAAATCCCATCTTTGTTTTTATTTTCTGATATGAAAAATCCACTGTTTTATACAGTGAAAGCTGAAAGTTCTGAAGCTTTGAATTGTGGGTTAGCAAATATTCAAGTTTTTTTTTTTAAACCAAGCAAAACATAAAACAAAATCCAGCCCCTCTTCCCAGTCAGCTGTGCTCTCTATTAACTTCTTTAGGCTCCAACTAAAATGTAACAGGCAAATCAGTAATTGCTGTTTAATAGTGTGTTGGTATTAATAGTTTCTGGACCGTGAAAGCTAATATCAGCCTTTAGTTTTGCTGGAAGAGTAACTGTACTTGCCAGAGTCACTGCTGACGGAGTTATCTGTCAAGATCTACAGTGTATTTAATGGATGAGTGTGATGGACGGAGTCAAAGACAAAGCTGTGGATAAAGGGTGAGGTTGCAAATTCAGAGATCTGCAATGAGTTTATCAACTCCTGCTTCATGTTACTCTATCAAACAATTAATGCTGTTACAAAAAAAAAATCATGGATTTTAAAAAAACATCAACTTCCCCAGTTGCCCTACAGCTGGATAAATAGTATAAAGCTTGTGCAGCTACTCAATCAAGTTACTTCAGGCTTTTTAAAATATAGCTGGAGACTTTGCGTAGTTCAGCATCACTGCTTTTGAAGTGAGTGGTGATGAATGGGGTTTTATGCACTTTCGAAGGAGCATTTTGAGTTTCTGTGATTTTATTCCTAAAGTTTTTGGTAGAAAAAGCTTCTTGACATCTTGATGCTGTGCCAGAAGCCTGTGCAGATCAGCTTACCTAGGGAGGAGGTAATTCGGGAGTACTTTTGGCTCTGCCTCCTGTCTGTAGCCGGCTGGCAGCATGATGAGATGTCAGCCTCGTCACCATCCCTGCTAAAAGGTGGTTTTAACAGTATAAAATGAGATTCTGTTTTGCACTCTGGTTCTGAATTAAAGTCTCTAAAATACAGTTTGGGTTTCCCCTTGTAAGACCGTTCTTCCAAACATGCCATTTCAGGAAAGACCCTCAGGCTCACAAACATCACGTGCATCCTGAGAACCTGGCCAACCGTTTTTGGTAGAAGGATAATATGACCTACAGCTTTGCTGTTGCAATTAAACCAGTAACAAATCACAGCCTTTGCCTCTGTAAGCACCAGCCAGGCATTAGATGCTGTCTTGGCTTCATGATTTCATCTTTTTTGGTACCTTTCTGCATATAATACTGGCATATCTGGGTTGGGGTTTTTTTATTGATACATAAATTTCCACCCTGTTTTAACTAACTTATGCATCAGCTGTATTGCTGCATACATCAACAACCTTTCACTGATGAAGATGCTTTCTCCAGAGAAGTACCTTCCAACTGAATCAATAATCAGCCCCTCCCAATGATGCTGGACTGGTTTTGGTGCTTTTTTGGGAAGGGAAGGAGCCAGTGGAGTGTTCGGATTAGGGAAAGGAACATTTTCTCATGAAAATTTCCAGATGAAATTCTAAAGGAGAATAAATTTTTGCAGGGATGTTAACGTTGGCTTCAGGTAATTCCTGGGGATATGCTTTCACGTTGTGTACAGAACACACTTGGCTAGTGCAGTAAAACAGTATGTTTATTAAATGCAAATACTGTTAGTGCTAAATTAAGGTTGAGAAATGAAACAGATAAAAACTTGTGGCATCTGATGCTACATTAGTTAACACGTTTGCATGACTAGTTAGTGTTTATTTAGAAGCAAATATGCTGTGTTAAAACACAGTGAACACAAAAAATATTGCTGAAAATATGATGTATGTGAAATGAGGTGGAGTTAATCATGGGCTAAGATTCTTTTGCCAGGTAGGGTTTGTATTTCATAAATGGCTTTTTGGAACCGTGCAGCTGAAACTTTTAAAAGATTTTTTCCAGTTTATCCTGTTTCTTTTGTGAAAATGATTCTGGGTATACAAATGCAGATTGGATGTAATTACAAGAAAATGAGTAATTGTTATTATTATTATGCATTAGAGCCCATCAGTGTGTGCTGCAGTAGGCTTTACTTAAGTACTTGTGATTAGATTTTTTTTTAATTTCCTTTACTGTTGCAAAGTTTCTCTGGGTTTATGCCCAACTTTCAGCACCTTTTTCCCAAATGCATTTTAATCTTTAGAGCTGTCTGCATTAAGAAAAAAAAGGAAATGAAAGTTAAAAAAAAAAAAAAGGCAAATCTGTAAGAAGTGTGAAACACAAATAGTGTAATTTAACTGAGGAAGGACCTGGCAAAGGCTTCTCTGCGTGCTTATGTTGCAAGTGGCTTTATGTTAAAGCACCGTGAAATGCCATGCAAAAGCTGTTTCAAACTTTAAGTGTAATCAGGCCAATTGTCTACAGATATCAGCAATCATCCTTTTCTTAGCGAGTTCTGTGAAACAAACCAAATGCAATGCCTCGTTTGTTGATTTTTTTTCCGTTGAGCCACCTTTTAATTCTGTAAGCAGTTTCAATTGCAACATTTTATCTGGGGTGAGTGGAAATAACTTTAAAAAGTGGTTGGACTGGTTTTACTCAAATCTTCTCAGGTGTTTGCTTCAGATGGAGCTGTCTGTCCTCAGACCCCCAGATCCTGGGGGTGCACTGCAGTAGGGTTGGATGGGTAACGGTGGTTGGGAGCTCAAGCTCACACTGCAGAAGCTGCAGTCTTGAGAGCATCTTCTGGAGTAGGAGCACAAGGCAATATGTTAAGAGTATGTGCCTCTCTTCTGCTCACAGGAGGATGTAGGACAGTGAAAATACCTCACTGTTAGGTGCAACAGTTCTTTCCTAGAGGTCAGTGTGCAAATACTGAATAAAATGGATTCCATCAAAGCAGTTGCAAAGTTGTATCTTGTTTAATGCCTACCTTTTGCACAAAAGTAAGGTACAGCTTTCTGTCTAAGCTTGTAATTGCTGTCCATGTACTTCTTGAGGTTGGTATCTCATGATAGCCAGCAGAACTTAACTGCTTGTGTAGTAGTGGCTTGGGGACCTTCTCTGTTTTCTTACATCTGCCAGCCAAAGTCATGGTGGTGTATTATAAATCAAAATTGCATCAAAACTGCAATTTTTCTCTTAATCAGGGAGGAATTTACGTTCTGAGGTTGATTGAAGTGAAACTGTTGCAAGCCCAAATTGGGGTTGTCCGTGCCCACCTGTGACATTCTCCCCACTGCTCGCAGCGGGGACTTCAGCGGGGTTTTAATGGCTTGTCCCCGTGGGGCAGCACGCAGGTGAGCCTGCCCCAGGCAGCGGTTCTCCAGGGTGCTGTGTTGTAGGTGAGGCTATCATTTTTATTTAAAGTACTTCCTTTTACAGTTCAAACTCTGGTATTTTCCCTAAGCCGATGAACCTATTTCTGCTCCCAAGGTAGATGAGGAATGGAGGTTGATGTCAAAACTCTGCTCCCACCCACTGTGACCCCCAATAGTGCAGTTGGCGTGTCATACATGCCCATCTACAGAAGGATGCTGCCTGTGGGAATTGAGACTGGGATGAAATTGAAAAGGAAGTTAGCAACAGAGGAACGAACTCTGCGGCCTGTAGGAGCGCAGCAGTCCCTTACCTTTATTGTGGAGCTGTTTCCCTAAAATGCGTTGTTATTTATTTGCAGCTGTGTGAGGCATTGAGCAGGATTGAGTAGCAAATGAAAGCAGAAGCTTGTCTGCGAGAGGTACGTGGCTTAGGGCAGCGTGTTTCTGGTCTTATCTGTACTTACGGGGTGGCTGCAGTTACAGTTGTCATGTAAGTGGTTTAAAAAAAAAGAAAATACTGCTGGATTTGGGCTCTGCCTGTCACCTGTAGCTGAGGGTTTGGCAAATCTGGGTTTTCTCTTTGCTTAGAGTTATTGCAAATAGTGTAGTTGGAAGTGATTTATCAGTGGGGTTGTGGCCCCTGAGGGTTTGCCCTCCCTCCGTCCCCGGTGCCCTGGCTCCGTGTGAGGTACGTGGCAGGCTTTGGTGCTGCAGCTGCAGCCAGCTGTGCTGTACAGCAAAATGTTTGCCCCGATTGTTTTTGCTGATGATATTGCCTATTCAAACAAGGCAGAGCTTTGGCCTCACAAAACCTCCTGTGTCACAAATGATATTTTTCTTTGAATGTTAAAATTTTCCAAGCAGAAAGAGTTTCTTGCTCTTTTTTTTCCCTTTTTTTTTTCCTTTTTTTTTCCTTTTTTATTCCTTTTTTTTTTCTTTTTTTTTTCTTTTTTTTTTTAAACTGTTCACACTGGAGGAATTATAATATCCGTGAACATCACTCACATATGTACTCACATCATCAGGAGACTGACAGGAAAAGGGGCTGGTAGACTGGGAATGCAGATTCAAGAGTAGTCTCTGAACTGTTGCGTGTCCTGTTCATATACTTAGCAGAAGTGATGGGTTTAAGGGGCATTGCTGGGCACTACCATATCTTTGGATTAGTGCAAACGCCCCCCATGTTGGCTGTCACGAAGATGACAAGCTCATGTGAATAGTCAGTACTGTAAAAATCAAAGGTAAATGGTGGTGATCTGGAATGACAATTGACATTAGTATTTTGCATGTGCCAGATCTAATGTGTGACTGGAGCTGCTGGAAAGATGTCAGCCTGGGGCTTACAAGAAAATAACAAGATAAAATTAATTATTTGAATTTTATTTTTCATTTTTGTTTTTGTCCATTATTAGACACGTATGTCATAGAATCACAGAATGGTTTAGGTTGGAAGGGACCTTAAAGACCATCTAGTTCCAACCCCCCTGCCATGGGCAAGGACACCCTCCACTAGACCAGGTTGCTGAAAACCTCATCCAGCCTGGCCTTGAACACTTCCAGGGATGGGGCATCCACAGCTTCTCTGGGCAGCCTGTGCCAGTGCCTCACCACCCTCCCTGGGAAGAACTTCTTCCTGATATCTAATCTAAATTTTCCTGCTTTCAATTTAAACCTGTTACCCCTTTTCCTGTCACTACAGGCCCTTGTCAAAAGCCGCCTGCCCCCCCCCACCCCCCCCCGGCTTCTTTGTAGGCCCCTTCAGGTACTGGAAGGTGCTCTAAGGTCTCCCCAGAGCCTTCTCTTCTCCAGGCTGAACAAGCCCAATTCTCTCAGCCTGTCCCCATAGCAGAGGTGCTGCAGCCATCTGAGCATCTTCGTGGCCTCCTCTGGACTTGCTGCAACCTGTTGATATCCTTCTTATGTTGGGGGCCCCAGAGCTGGGTGCAGTACTGTAGGTGGGGGTCTCACGAGAGCAGAGCAGAGGGGGAGAATCCCCTCCCTCAACCTGCTGGCCACACTTCTGATACAGCCCAGGATATGGCTGGCTTTCTGGGCTGCCAGCGCACACTGCCAGCTCATGTCCAGCTTTTCATCCACTGTTACCCCCAAGTCCTGCTTCTCAGGGCTGCTCTCGATCCACTCTCTGCCCAGCCTGTGCTTGGGATTGCCCTGACCCATGTGCAGGACCTTGCACTTGGCCTTGTTGAACTTCATGAGGTTGGCACAAGCCACCCTCACCAGCCTGTCAAGTCCCTTGTCATTATAACTGTAAGGTGGTTATATATAATTTATTGACTTTTGTAAACTTCTGTCAGATCCTGCAGCTCTTGCGGGAAGGAATAACGTTTCACAGGTTTGTGGTCTCATGGATTGCTTCATGGCCTCATGTGCTGTGTAGTGTGATAAAGGTAGCAGGGGACTGTCATGATGCAAACAAGTGCTTTGCTGCTATGGCCTTAGGTAATCCGAAAATTTATCAGATTACGGTGACATAAACATCATCTGACGTGGAAGTGATGGCATAAAGACTATGCTATGTATCATTTTTGCTGTTATGAAATCATGGAACAGTTTTAGTATGAGATTGAAATACAGTATTAATCATATTCTGTGACAGGTATGGGATTTAGCAGTCAAATTTCTTACTTGATTAATAAACAAGGCTTTGTCTTAAATGTGTTTCAATGCTCTATCCTTGTTAGTCTCAATGATAATTGTTTTTTATCACATTGGTATATATCCAACAAAAAAAAAAAGAAGAGGCACTCCAGTGGTATTAGTTTCACATTGTCTTGCCTTGCCTTTATTAAAACCTTCTTTGTCCTATTGTTGCTAAGTGATCTATCCATCTTAATATTTTCCTGATGTCTAAGCTACTGTCTGTTAATGGCATCCTAATGCATTCTGAATTGACGTATTTCACATCATTTAAAGCCTGCTTACCTATTTATCATGCAGAGGTCATAACTTCGTAAGTGAAAGTCACTCGAAGGATTTTTCTTTGCTATTTCTCTAATTTTCTGTTGCCACGCTATAAGGAAATTACAGCTCTTCCACTCACTACTTACTGTACAGTTGTGATAAAGGCTCTTCCTCACCCTGGCATCCGATATACAGAGAAGCTTTGTACGTTTGATTTCCTTCTTTTCTATTTGCGTCTGTCTGACATGATATTAAAAACTGGAAACGGGGATGTTTGGTACAGCCATTCCTGGCCCTGTGATGAGGAACAAAGATGACCTGGCTGGCGTGGCATCCACCCTCGCACAGTGAGACTGTCAAGTTGGTGCTCGCTGGGGCTGGGATTACATGTCACTCAATCTTGTCAAAAATTCTATGAATATTCAATGAGGATTTTAATGTATTGTCATCAAGGAAGCAATTTCTATGTAGTCATATTAAGCATGTTGTCATCTCTGCAGTTTAAATACATTGTTTTGCCCATGAAGTGACCTTAGGCAATTTTAAAATGGTCTCATTTTTTTTCCATTTGCCTTATACCAAATAAATTAGTTTTACCTAATAGAAACGAACCTAATATAGATCTAACACATTTGTATAGGGAGAAGCACATTCTAATAAATAATCAGGGTATTATTCTACATATACCAGGATTTATCTTTTCCGCTTACACAAAAGGTTTGAGATATGGTCAGGTAGGCTGCAGTCAAGTTGTTCTCTAGCCGAGGTTTCATAATGAGTTCAATTTTCAAAGGGAAACCCATTAATTTAGCTCCATATTTCCACTGCTGCTGATGTTTAAATCACTGTATGCTTCACCATTGTATGTTTAGGTGTCGTTTAAGCTTCATTGCCCAGACGAGCTTCTCATTTGCATAGATAGTGTATGAGTATATTTCGTTGTATACAGATTATTGTGGGAAAACCAATTGGGCATTAGTGAAGTATAGATTGTGAAGTTTATTTTCGTGTGGTCTTCCTAAGTCATAGAAATTTTAGAAGTGGCTGTCTCTACACTACATAGGTGAGAATGTGAATGTTGTTTTTTGAGAGAAAATTTGGTGCTTTTACTGCTGTGATGATTTTTTTTTTTCCCCTGTATGTTGTGAATCACGTCTTTTTGTTCTTAATTCAGAACAAACTATTTCAGGATATACAGAATGTGATATTTAAAACTAAAATGTAAACAGTAGAGCCTTGTTAGTCACGCCAGTGGTTGTAATGGGAACAACAGGTATGTTGTCTGATGGACTGGAACTGTGGGTTGTCTGATGTGCAGTGAAATCAAGGGAGAAAGCATTAGGATATGAAGATACTTTGTTAATATGCTGTTCATTAGAAAACCTGAAAATCCTGAGAAGTAAAGAAAAGTGTCTTTTGCTTTAAAATCATTTGAGAAGTAGACTACTTATTAACTCAATTAACAGTGTTTTGGGCTGGGAAGGGAATGATATATTCATAGCTCCAAGGTATACCTCTGGGCCAACGCTTTAAAAATTAACTGGAAAACTTTGGTACTTTAATGTTGGTGTGAGAACATGGAAGTTTCTGATTTTTTGGAGGTTGGATTATCATCACTTCCAGGTCCAAGCAGTAGTCACTTTTTCAAAAGACAGCCATTGTTTCTAAGGATACCGAGTGATTTTCCTTGAAGTGGTTGTGTTCCTGCACCGAATGTCCCCGTACCAGTGGAGAAGTTTTTGCCAGTTTTGCACTGTGACATTCAGACCCTTGAGCTTTACAGCTAGACTTGAGAAAACTTTCCTTAGTACCTTCCCAGGATTGTTTCCTCTCGTCTATAGAAGCTATCAACGTAACTTACTGATAAGAACCTTCCAGAGGTTTATTTTACTTCAGTTACTTCATGCATTAGTTATGCGTGTGACTAGTAACGCTCTTTGGTCGTACCCTTTGCACATGGATAAATATACTGAATATATGGATAAAGCTGAGCTGTGTTTATGGATGAATGCATCTGTGTAACTTTAAAGACAGGCTGCAAGGACACAAAGTTGTCTAATTGTAAATAAACAGGTGTTCCTTGTTGGAAAAGCATACTTCTTGTTGGATAAACCCAGGAATGACTGATTTAAATCATTGTTATAATCACCCATGGTTTTATTCTCACTTATATTGGGTGGGACTGGGCTGTAGGAGAAGAAGGAATATAAAACCTCATGTGCTTTTATAAGAATCAATCCCTGGTGTCATTGATATTTTCTATAAATTGTCTAAATTTTCAGAAGCAGCTGCCTCTTTTTAGGAGTGAGGTGTTAGACCTGGTGGGGTTGGCCAGGTAAGGTAGGGCTGTCCTTATTCAAAGAGTCAGTAGGTGATGAGTCCTTCAAGCCTGCTAATTAGTGCAGCATTATGAACGCATGAGATGAGTATTTTTTGTGGGTTAGGCCAGCTCCAAATGAGGGTTAGTTGAGTTGTATCTGAGACAAGAGAGTTTCAGATCTTGTTTGCACTACAAAACTGCATCTGTACTGCAGTTGTGCCTGAAGCGTGGGAAGGGTCATCAGCTGAGGCAAGAAGGGAGAGATGCCAACATAAGCGGTATATCCAACCCCGACTCATGCATTAGTCGAGGATGCCTACCTTTCTGCTGTAGTCCGGACATTAGAGACATGGAGAGAAAGGGTTGGGCTTTTGTAGTGGAAAATACGAAGTTCCACTGGGTGTATTGGCCATGCTAATTTTCATAAATAAGTGAAGGGCCTGATTTTCTAAATGCAACACATGCATATTTGATAGTCCTCATAAGAACAGCTTTATGCATGTGTGTAATCATGTCCTGGGTTGTGGCAGTTACAGTGGTTTTCCATCGTTTTGGTGAGTCTTCTCCAGTGAGCTGTTCTGCAATGGCAAGTGGGTTAAAGAAAAAAGGAGAAAAATAGTTCAGATTGATCGTTGCCAAACAAAAGGGGAAGGACATCAAACATCCCCAATTCCTGATATGGGATATTTACAGCATAAGGCAGTATCAGTTTTCTTTAAGCTTCATGTTTTCAACCATTTTTTAAAAGTGTTTCAAAAGCCCGTTGGTAAAGTCAAAGCAGACCAGCGCAGAATTAACAAATACGACTCTAGCATGCCTGCAGGGCTTTGGATATACATATAAAGTAGTAATCCTGTCTGAAGTGATTTCTTCTGAGTTGCTTAGAAAGTCTTTTGACGACTTTGTGTGTTTAAAAGCATTTATTGTTGTGGTCAGAAGAAACGATATTTTTCTCATGATTTCCACTGAGAAAAGACTCTGTGGTTTTCTGCCATTTCTAACGTCTTGGAAAGTCCATAAGCAATTAGTACTGAAGCCCAGGAGAAAGAGCCGTGCTCCATGGCTTCACTTTGTTTCCCCTGAAATGTGTGTTAGATTTCAGTACTGCAAAAATTAATTTCGTATTGTTTTGTATGCTAAGCAAGCTCAATCGTATTGTTTTAAGCTGGTTGTATTACGCAGTTGTACTCGGGTTTTAAATGAGTGCATAAATATTTGCAGGGTAGAGGAAAAAAATCTTTACTTGTAGAAATAACTTGTCACTAATGAATATAGAATCTATATGCATTCTTCATTTAAGGCTGCAGCTAATTGCTGTCGCACTGATTTCTCAGACAGACATCTGTAATACCATCAGCTGAAACTCGAGAGAGGTATTTTAGGGATGTGCATGAATAAAAGTATTGACTAATTAGCAAGCAGCACATATATAGTATTTTGTTCTAAAGGTATAAGAAGTACTGTGAGCTTTTTTATTTACACAGAGGACAGACATGAAACAGCTTAATGAAGACTGGAATTTAGCTCTTCTGATACATATTTTTAAAGTTGGCATTGGTCATCCTTTCCTTGCTCACCTCCCTCTGCCTGTGCAGAATTGGTGGTGTCTGGTAGGTAGCACACACTCTCTGCTACCCTGGAACTCTAAAGGGATAATCAAAACAAACTGATACGTTTAGGGTTTTTCTCTAAATACTTGTTATTTAATTTACACCTAGTGTTGTGAATACCTTTAGCTATGTGTTGAGATGGTCTGAGAATGCTCATCTGGATGGAGCCAATTTTGTTACTTAACAACAGGCAGCAGAAAGGCGAATTCTGCTGTTGAGCTGCCACATCTGCGCGCTGTTATCTCGCTAAACAACCCAGTTTGGACTGTTACTGAATATAGTCCTCTGGAATATTGTTCTGTTTGTAATGTTCTTGCGTGACCTAAAATAAATAATGTGGGAGCTATCAAAGTGTAAAATTAGGCACATTATAAAAAAAGCTCGCAGAAGAAAGAATTTGCTAAGGTCAGGTAATATTTTTCTCTGCACTGGCTTTTAGAAAGTAAAATGAAAGGGATTTTTGCCTCTTTAGGAATCACACTAAACAAACAACAGATACACAATTCTGGTTTCTTTACATTTACATCCCCTGTTATTATTTAGCTGCTATATATATATATATATATATATAAATATATGCTACCTTACGTAGTCTGCATATACATTGAAATTTGGGTTGTGCAACCCTCTAATAGTGTAATTTGAAATAGTGAACTTTTGTTTTCCCTTCCCAAAAATGGTATTACTGTTATTTATACACTGTTTAGTACCTTCCTCATCTTAAACTGCTCTGTCAGACGATGCGAGAGACCTTCCGCTGCCACTGAGAAGGGCACCAACTCATATGATCTGAATATAAAATTAGAAGCTGCATCTGCCGGTTGGCCAGGAAGGCCAGTGGCATCCTGGCCTGCATCAGGAACAGTGTGGCCAGCAGGACCAGGGCAGGGATTGTCCCCCTGTGCTGGGCACTGGTGAGGCCGCACCCCGAATCCTGGGTTCGGTTTTGGGCCCCTCACTACAGAAGACACGTGGAGGTGCTGGAGTGTGTCCAGAGAAGGGCAACGGAGCTGGGGCAGGGTCTGGAGCACAAGTCCTGTGAGGAGCAGCTGAGGGAGCTGGGGGTGTTTAACCTGGAGAAGAGGAGGCTGAGGGGAGACCTGATCACTCTCTGCAACTACCTGAAAGGAGGGTGCAGAGAGGTGGGGGTTGGTCTCTTCTCCCAAGTGACAAGTGATAGGATGAGAGGAAACGGCCTCAAGTTCCACCGTGGGGGTGGGGTTGGATTGGATATTGGGAACAATTTCTTCACTGAAAGGCTTGTCAGGCATTGAAACAGGATGCCCAGGGAAGTGGTGGAGTTACCATCCCTGAAGGGACTTAGAAGATGTGTAGATGTGCTGCTTAGGGACATGGTTTAGCGGTGGGCTTGGCAGTGTTAGGTTAACAGTTGGACTTGATGATCTTAAAGGTCTTTTCCAACATAAATGATTCTGAGTCTATCTTTTTGCAGTATTTGAACATTCAAATGCTGTGAATGGCAGCACCCTGTCAAATCAAAGTACCAAGTAACTTGGCTCCTTGTCTCTGAGAAGCATCAGACACTAGGGGAGGAATTTCTGAATAGGGCAAGCCTGGACTGATTTATTCCACAAGCCCTAAATTTCAGTGAGATCTAACTTCGGACTAATACTGCGCTTGATATCGTAAAACTTCTACTACCTGAGTTAAAATCCTATTGCAAAAATGGATTTTAAACTCTGGCTTTGGGTTTTTTTTTCTAATTTTTTTTTTATGTATTATAAAAAGAAGAAAATTTGAACATAACTGGAAGATTGTCCCTATGCCTGTCATTCACAAGAATACTGGAATTTTCCACCCATACAAGCTTTTTTCTAGTCAAATTTATATATGCTATTGACAATTGAAAAGTGCAACGGCAAGACTTAAGTAGAAAGTAAAGATGCCCTACTTACTAAGCTGTGCATGTGCTTAACTTTAAAGAGTCAAAGATTTATTGTCGTGGCAATTAATTAATTTCTTCCTTTACACCAGAGTAAAGAGTATTTAAGGAATGTATACATTTCCACCGTGCATCTGAACCTACTTAAACCTGTGTCATTGGCTGCGGGTGGCAGGAGGGTATGACATCCTTGACATCACTAGGGCTGTAGGTTGCTCCGTGAATTTGCGAATCGGGTACTTCTGGCTTACTGCAAGCCCAAAGATGATGTACTATCAGCCACTTAAACACAGTGCTTGTGTTCATATGTTACCCGTCTCTGAGCGTGGATGTGTTAAATTATAGCTCTAAAATGATTACATTGTTCAGCAAATTTGTTTCAACGCTGGTATTACCATGGAATAAGTTGCTTTAGGAGCTGGTGGCATCTAGAGGTTTTTTGAAGGGGTAACTTTGGTGTTACTGCAGGTGGTGGATGCACTAAGGACCTCTTTAGATCCCATCCAGTCCTAGTTTTTGATTCTACAGAGGAATATGATTCCCTCCAGGGGAGTAATAAAATACTCTAGAAAGACCTTTTTCCTTACTAGAATTTGATTTATTAAATAAGCACCTGTATCCATTTAAGTCTATATATAGATCATCTATTTTTATACAGACTTACTATGATTTCTGACGTGTTAGAAAATCCTCCCACTTCTAATTTTTCATTATACCATCGAGAAATAAAGGAATTTGAACTCTGAAAACTCTTCATATTCATAATAAGATTTTTCTGTTGCTTGAATATGTAAGTGATAAAATAGGTTTTTATGCACACAGTATGTTGGGAGAGGGAAATAACCCAAAAAGCTGGAATAAACTCATTAAGCAAAAACCACAAGTAGACATGTGTCTGTAAATGCAAAGACAATATGTGGTTAGAAGTTCATGAGGTATACACTGATAAATGCTGGTTGTGGGTTTTCTCTTTTTACAGTAATTTTTATCTTCATTTTTAATTAGCGTTATAATTATAGATGTAGCATCCATTGCCTGGATGTGCAGGGCCAGCAGATGGAGCAAAAGAGCATGAGTTGGATAGTAATATACTGAACGCACTTATTCTGAGCGGGGGGATGGGAAGTGTTTTCAACCTTTTTTTGCTCAATATTTGACCAGTGCCATGGTTTCCCATCCATCTAATCTAGCTGCCATTCCTGCTTGTAGAATTTTGGATGACTTGCTCTAACTTTCCTCATAATGACCATTTCACCTTGAAAGGATCCAGGTTTACTTTCCTTTTTTTGTGTAGATTGACTTAACTTTTTGCCAGTCTGCTTCTGTATGGAAAGATGTCTGTGGGAAAGGACTGATTCCATTTTCTCTTCCAGAAAAGTTTGACTTGATAATTTGTAGTACAAATTTTGCCTTGTGAGTGTCTCAGTTCACAAATTCAGCATGGTATCCTTATTTTTTTGTCTTTTTTTTTTTTTTTTTCAATTATACTCCAAGAAGACTTGCAACCATGAGGCCACTGTGAGGTTCTAAATTGAGCTCCAAATCCTTCCTGCTTGCGCACGCTCAGGGATAAGCGTTGCACCACATGCACATGACATCTTGGTAGAGCTGCTTTGGGGTTTGGGAAGGCTGTGGAGGGGCGAGCACTTGCCCACCCTCAGCCACTGTAGCTGCTCGCTCTGCAAATGGATTTAATCGTTACATCTCTTGAACAGGAAAGTTCTACATTGCAGAGGAATTTTGGTGTGCCCCCGGTTGGATGTCCCACCCACTACAGTTTAAAATTAGGTTGTTGAGTTGGTTATGCTGGAATAAGATAAACTGAGAGCAGTAGCAACAAAATGAAGACATTGTTTTTAGAAGGAAAAATTAATTTTTATTCTAAGGAGAAGGTTACATTGTAAATCTGTTCTACTAGGTCAATGGCAACTGGGTTTTTTTTCACAGCTTTTCAGCTCTGTAACCACTCATTGTGTAAATAAAGGACTATTTAACTAAATATTGATACCATTTTCCCTGGAATAAGATGGTTTGATCAGAAAAAAGTTATATACATGCATATGGGAATGGATGCTATCTGTCTTTGTACATAAGAATAAACAACAGGAGGCCTGTTGGGATTTTTGTTGTACAGTTTGAGGCTGTTGTTCAAATTTATTTTAATAGACTATGTGCTTAAACCTCTTCAGAAAATGACATCACTGAGTGGTATTATATTTGTACTAACCTGGGCGTAGTTCTGTGCGATTACATGTATGTTGTGCTGTAATTTGCTGAAGGCAGGTAGCTGAACACCGGTTTGCAGAGGATTTTCTTCGGATAAACCGTGACACTGTTTTCTTCCGTGGGTAGGGCTGTAGTTCTTATTCTCTTGTTACACAACACAGAAAGAAATCACTGAAACAACTATTGAAATGTGAAGTCTTTTAGTCACAGTATTAACATATTTATTTTGCAGCACTGATCAGGTATATTTGTATCTACAACCTTACCAAAATCTTCACAGTCTTGATGAGCTCCTGTGACACCTTTTCCAAACCAACTTAAATATCACAGGATTGCTTGTGTTGCAACTGGTACTTTGTCGTACCAACAGCAAATTCTAGCAGGCTGAGTTAGAATTCGGTAAAGATCTTCTGGAGACTGCGAAACTGTTGTCTAAGTCTTGCTTTTCAGGCTTTTTCCCCTGTGTTCTCCATTGCTGCTATTTTATCTTTGCATTTTTTGGGCTTTTTTACGTGAAACGCTGCCCCTCGTTCTGTACGCCATTTGATACCCAGGCGGCCTCCCTCCCTACCTAAAATGAGAAAATGGTTACTCTGGTTACACGTGGGTTTTGTCAAAAATATTTTTTGCTGCCTTGGCAAAGTGCGTTGGCAGTCCTCTACAAAAGCAGCTGTGCTACAGCAGGGCAAAATACTGCTGTGTTAGAGGATACATCCCACCTTCAAGCTAATATTCTTGTTTTATTCTCGTTAGTAATGTGAGATCACCGTTCTCTTGCAGTTTATAATGGCGACCACATGCCCTTGACTTTCATGAGGGTCTCCCACAATGCTTTAATTTCTTCTGGCCTTTTTGATATCACTATATAATATTTGCATGAAATTTAATAGTCTATTGGGAGCCATAGCGGTAACTCTAACCACCTGCTTTTGCAGGTAAAATGGGCTGATTTAGTTACTTTCGCCGAGAGATAGGAACAGTGTTGGGAATAGAAGCTGGTGCTTTAATTGCTTAATTTTGTGTTGCCTTTGCCAGCAGACCTTGTACTGGTACCAGCAATGAAAATATTGGAACGAAATGGTAGCTGAAGAATGCGTTAACTTCTGTGTTGCACGGAGTTAAAAACGTAAGCAGCTGGTAATGAAGAATCCTCTGCTACTCTTCCTCTTTTGGAAAATAGTGGGATGGAGGGCTGGGAGCAGAGGGCTGAAGCTGGTGGATGGAGTTACTGGCTCCTGCACCGATGGAGGCAGGGTCAGCAGCATGGCAGGAGGTGGATGTCCGTGCAGGCGTGGGTGTGGACCTGCGCTGGCTTGTTGCTGGCCCTGGGGATAATAATAGAAAGAAATGTGAGATTTTCGGTTCAGAAGGTTTAAAAGAGCAACTTGGAGGTGTCAGCCAGGCTAAGGTGTTTGAGGACTTGAATTTGCAGACATGGAATATCTGGAGGCCAGAGTTACAAATGCTATTTGTATCTTACGTCCTCAACCAAAGTGAAGGTGTTCTGGCCTGGCAGAGATGAAAAGCAACTTGTAGAAAGGTATTGGGAATAAGGAGCCTCCAAGGAATGTGAAAACAGAGCAGGGAAATCAAGAGCAAGAAAACGAAAAGCAGCACCATAGAGGTGTGGTGGCTAAGAGGCAGTAACCAAAAATCGCAGCAACTTAATATTGTAAAAGAAAAATAAAATGATAGCTAGAGGCCAATAAAAGAAAATAAGGGAATTGGAAGTGGGACTGTCTTAATTCTGGATGAAGTTAAGATTAAATGAACTGATTATACACAAGTTACCTCTTTCCCTTCCCGAAAGGATAATGGTGGAGAAAATTGCTAATGGCAACGAGGATACAGAAATGGCAGTTACTAATTGGAAAATAGTTGGTGTACAACCAAAATTTTAAGAGGAGAAGGGAAGTTTATTAAAAAGGCTGCCAACCTGTTAGTCTCGCCTCAGTTACATCCTTTGAGAAGTGTTTTGAGGAAATAAGTGATTTCTGATCTAGTAGATAAAAATGGCATAAAGTGTAGTCTGAGTTTGCTGAAAATAAGTAACTGATACTTCTACTCAGTCTGGGCTTTACTGAAGTACTTAATAAGCATCGCTTCAGGAAATTGTTAGTGAAACTGGAGATGATGGGAATTACGTAAAGAATGGAGAGTGTGATAGAGGAGTTCATGTAAAGAAAAGTAAGGCAGAAAGAGGATTGTTAGTGATGGGTGAATTGGTCTTGGTGTGTATTTCATGTAATATTTTCATTAGTGATCTTACAGGAAGGTTTTTCGAATGAAATATGCTGAGAATGTGAGCTAGGGCAGAATTATCAATATATAGTAAATGATCAGAATATCTGGGAGGAAGATGATGAGGATGGATAAAATACAAATAGTGTCAAATTTCTACCATGAACTGCAAAGATATGCACTGAAAGACTACTAATATTTATTTTTTAACAATGGGCTTCCCAGTTTATATTATTCCACAGTTTGAAATGACAAAGGAAGAGGAAACACTGGTTGTTGTAGATGAGTGCAGGTTAATGACAAGACCCTAATGAAATGGAGCCATGAGAGAGGTCAAGTGTGATTCAACGTATAAGAAATTTCCACTAAGAGAGGGAAATCATAATGTCACTGAATAAGACTTTTGTCTCATCTCAGACCTGCTGCGTTACTCTTGTCATCACATGCACAAACGAAGAATTCATACCAGGACAGGGCAGGGAAGATCTGTTAACATGACGGAGGAAACCGTGGACATGAGTGTCCTGAGAAGGTCAGACAGTGGCTGGCGGCATAGCAGAGACGTGGGCTGAGAGCGTGTGTATGTTTGCTGTCTGCAAGAATATAAGAAAATTAAAAAAGCAGGGAGTGTGAGGAGTTATTTCAGCTGAATGCCAGCATTAGCATAAGAAATAAATTGATGTAAACTGACAATTACTACTTTTAGGCTTGATGCTCAGAGGCTTCTGACTCTGAGTGATTGCTCTGACAGGCACAGTGGGTCTGGACACCGAGCTGGCTTTAAAGTGGAGTGTGATCTGTTTTTTAAAAGGGTTTATATGAACTAAGTGTGAATAGTAGTTGAAAACTGGAGTCAGTGACCCAAAAGGTCCCTTTCAGGCTTATGTGCCTCTATTCCCAATAGTATCTGAATTACATTATAACTTAGACTGAGTGAATATAAACCTTTATTCATTTATTTATCCCATTTCTGGAATTTGCTGAGCTGATTGGAACAAACAGAGAATAAAAACCAAACAGCATTTCAGAGTTCAGCCGCCCATTACTAACTCTAAGTATGGTAATGTGACATTATAAGGTAGTCATACATTTTGCAGAGGAATTGTGCTTTCATGCTTCTTTGAGCAAAGTTTCAGGTTGGCTTTGCCTTTAGGATATGGGCTTTTTTATTTTTTTTTTAATTTTTCTTTTTTTTAAGCCCTAAACAAAATGGTCGAAAGCACCACTCTGTATTAGGATATGTCTGTGCAGCTGTGCAAAAAGAGATAATGGCGTATTCAGCTTTTGGCTAAGATTCAGTACTTTTCATCTGTCATCAGAGGTTGAAGCAGTAATGCAAAGTGATACTGGAAAAGTATTATTCTGCTACAGTGACAGCACCATTAAAATCAATAGAATAGGGCTTTTTTATAATCCCTATTACAGTAAAAGAATTAACATGCCCGTTAGTTGTACGAAAGCAGGAAATTATCTGGTTGTGCGCTTGTTTGCGGTGTGTTTGGTTTTAGAAGGCTTTGCCTTTCTTCTAAGGAACAATATATCCTGCCTGGGGCTCTGAGGTTTTAAAAACCATCAATATTAAGTTAAAAATCCATCCACTTTTTGGGAAGGACGGATGTTATGATATTGTAAATCCCTTCGACATACTGGTTGTAAAGATTACATTGGCCACTGTGCTTTCCGGTGTATATGGATGAATCTGAAGTGAAAATCCATGGCGATACATACCCGTGACCAAAATGATTGCTAGACAGAGCCGTTGCAGGGTTGCTAACTAACTCTTCGGCAAGTGTAAGGCATCCCAGCGTGCGTTTCTTTTTTGTAACAAGCTCTGTTTTTCACAGCTTTATTACTGAAATGTGAAAACTGGTTTCAAGCTGAAAAATCTGATTTTTAACAATGTTTTTTTTTTTTCTCTCCCGTTCTTAAAAGAAACCAATTTTTTTTACCTCTTACCTGAGCTGGATGTACATTTTATTATTATTGGCCTATAATCTATTTTACCTGCTGTGAACCTATTTATGGAAATAATTTATAGTTCTTTCATGTCATAGCTTAGTTTATCAAAGAAAGTAGTTTTATTTAAACCAGACTTAGGAAAATCAGAGTGTTAGATACCTAATTATTTTCAAAGGCTGGGTTTAATTAGCTTTCTTGAGATTACAGAGGAAATCTATGGCATAAAAGAGAATTGCCAACTTCTTATCTTTTCCACAAGGTTATGAAAATATTGTGTTACAGTTCTTCAAACACAAGCCTGTATTGGACTAAGACAATACTACTTTTATTACCAAAGTAATTCAGGCTGTTGAACTGCGGTTTCCAAAGGTGAAAGGCGGATACATTAACCCACTGATCTGCAAGCGTATGACAGTTTGTGAAAAATGTTATGTATCATTCTCCTTCAAACAGTGTGGCAGAAAGCACGGTAAAATGGAGTGGAAACAAATGCTGATGTTAGCTGAGCCTTTTTAGCAGAAAGTGTATTTTTTTCTGTCAGGAGGCACACAAAGAAGCAGTTGTGGGGGTTTTCAGTGGTCGTGTGAGATTTTCTGAAGAAATCCTGGAGGTCTAAACCATCGGTTATCCAAACCTGTCTTAGTAAGTCTGGCTTTTATTTCAGAAAAAAATTGTCAGTTTAAAGCAACAGACATCTGAAGAATGGTTCATTGATCGCAAAGTTTTTGAATGGCCATTCTGTTTGCTTTCCAGCATTTCCCCAAACCCAATTATATAATTTTTAACATAAACGCTCTCTATAAAATGAACTTTCTTTTCCTGGGGTGTGGTGCCTTCGTGCTCTGGCACCGAAAGCTGCTCTGTATAACTGAGGCTTTGTATTGCATGTACTTGTCTGCGGGATGCTGGCATTATTTTCACTAGCCATAACCGTCGTAGCCCCATCTGTATTTTGACTATCCTTTTATCTCCCATCCAATACCTTAGGCCAAATGGATTCATCCTTCGATTAGTTCTTGTGGGAGATGGACATAACAGCAGAGCTTCAATATATGGACTTCTGAAACTCTGTGCAATCCTCTGTTCATATGTAAATATTGTAAGTAACTTCAGAGAGATGGTTAGCTGTTCGTCAAAGTATGTATTTTCATAATTTCTTGTTTCATATTACTTTCCTTTTTTCTTCTGTGATGCTTTCCTGTTTATTAGATTTGGATGCTAACTCTGCTGGCAATGGATATTTAGCAAGTCATTATGTAAGGCATACTGCCATTTAAAAGTCACATCTGTGATAAACCTGGAAAAACGAGAGAAGTGAGTAGAAAATTAGTTCTGATGGAGAGAGGGCTGTCGTCTTTTTTCAGATCTTGTAACAGTTGTAAAACCTCAGCTTTTTTTCCTCCTTTCTCCAGTCAAGGAATTTGTTCTTCTACCGTTATTTTGGCGCATAGTGCTTCAAAACTTTTTTTTTTTAAGCTGGTGGCACTGAGGTGGATACTGAGCTATTCCTCTTCCTATCTCTGACCAGGTGTGTTCCTCCATTAATAGCTGGTGACCTCCTCTCTTCTGAGAGCTGATGGATCTCTTGGCGGGCAAACTCAAGGTTCCCGTGAAATCGGTCTTTTATGTATTGCGCAGTATATTTTGTATCTGTATCTTCACAGACATGTTTGGAAGCCAACTCACAAATTAAGAGTTGTTAATGATCACATTTCAGTAGTAAAACAGATACTTTTTTCCCTGGAGCAATGCTGCTAAATGTATAGTTGAAATTGCTGCGTAGAGAGACTAAAATTTGGCATCTCTGATTTATTGAGGTGTCGTGGTTTAACTCCGGCTAGCAAAATACCACGAAGCCGCTCTCACAAGGAAAGGCAGTGATATGTGTATCTGTCTCTTCAAGCTCTGAAACGAGCAAACATCAAAGGAAAATCTCTGTTTACATTGGTACTCATAAAAGTTAGTTCTAGGTTATAAAATTTCCTCATTGTACTAGGGTAGGTTAGCTTGGATATTAGGAAAAATTAGGAAAAATTGTTATCAAGCACTATAGCAGGCTGACCAGGGAAGTGGTGGATTCACCATCCCTGGAGGTATTTAAGAGACATATATATGTGGTGCTTAGGGGCATGGTGGACTTGACAGTGCTAGGTGTACGCTTGGACTTGATCTTGATCTTAAAGGTCTTTTCCAACCTAAATGATTATATGATCCTATGATTCTATAATATAGAAAAAAGAGGTCATCCTTTCTGTATTCTTTTAGGGATGTGCTTATCATGAAAGGTGTGACTTGTTTTGGGCTGGGACTTTTAAAAAAACTTCTTGGTATATCACTCACATTAGTGGATTCTCAGAAGAGAAAGCAATTTAGGTCTTAGTCTTGGTTCAGTTCTTCACTTCGAGAATACCCAGAAAGGCAGGTTTGCACAGGAGAACATTTTCCTTGCTTTGATTCTTCCTCTGACATCATCTTGAAGCCACAGATGGGATTCTCAGAATTGATAGAAATGAGGTATTCTCCTCTTTTCCTAGTTATTGTCATTTTGCCCCTCTCTATCCCCTCTCAGTGCCCTCTCATAAGAAGAAACTAAATATTGTTTTAGCCTGAGAAATGGGCTAGAAGTTCTTTTAAAGGATGTTACATCATTTACTGACTGTCCAGGGAAAATAACAGTTGGTACCAATTTCTTCAAGATAAACTCAAGATCATGGTATTATGTGTTTTTTATGAAGCCTGGGATTTGCGGGTAATTCTTGATTTTCTGAATGCCTGCTTCCGTAGAGCTGTCTGCTCTCCCTGTAGGAGACAGTTTGTAGCTCCTGAAGGACAATTCCTCTAAGTGTGAGTATCTGATATTTACTGTTAACAACCAAGTACCGAATGGAGTTGGCAGCCCTGGTCATGAGAGATCCTGCAGTGGCTGGAAAAAAAAAAAAACAACCCCACAACCCATATTTGGTTGGCGTTAGTGCATATTTACTATGGGATGGAAGGTTTTGAGCTGGTTAGTTAATAGCACTGCTAAAAGCAGTGATGCCAAGTCTTGGAAAGGACTGTACTTAAAATGTAACTGCTTCATGGATGCCCATTTGGAATAGAACAGAATAGAATTTATAATTAAATAATTGAATAATTAAACATTGTATGCAAATGAAAAATTTAGGAGTGATAAAACCCTCCGATGTCATGGTATGAGGAGGAATGACAAGGCGAGTCAGAAATAAATGTATCTTTTCGTTACTTGAAGTAAATTTGCTTTTCAAACATCAAGTGTTTGGACAACTTTCCAGAGTCAGGATGTGGATTAGATTGGCCAATTTTCAACTGATAGGTCTTCTGATGCCATTTTTACTGAGTCTTCAAAATTTTAATGATTGCTATCTGCAGGCTTCTGAGTATTTCTCAAGGACTGGAATACTGCCTAACTTATGCCGAGTCCGAAAAAATTATTCATAAAGCATTTCAATTTAAAAAATGATAATTTATCTGAATATGAGCTGGAAAAGTAGACCATAGCATATTGCAGGCAACGAGAGCTCATAGCTGTGCTGCTGAGGGATCGATGCCCTCCAGCCAAGAAGAAGAAATAGCTCGCTCTCCTTAAGGGTTCAACATAAGTAGTAGAGATAATGATTTAAGAAATTGGAGACTGGGGCATTTGATTTGGTATATTTAAATGTATAGCTTACACCCATACGTATGTGATCAATCCTGTCATTTTAATGATAATATTTGCATGTCTGAGGGTGTGCAAATCTCTAGGTTAGAGATTTACAGGTAAGTTGGGAATGAGTTGGTATTGCTAAGGCATTTTTTTTTTCTCCAGGCAACATTAAAAATAGCTAATTGGACTAGACTGAAGAAGCCCAACCTTTGGGTTTGCTTTCCTTTTCTTGATTTTATAAATATCAGCTGATAAATAGCATGTTTTTAATAACTGTGCTGGGTTAGGCAGGTAATGCTACTCTGTGTCTCTGCTAACAAATACGAAGTTGTCCTTCCCTCATCTTTTTTAACTGACGGTCATTTTTGTGTTTGGGGAGGGGAGAGGTAGGAGCTGGGAGACTGAAATTAGAAGTTGCTGAGTTTGACTTAAAGTCAACCTTTTTTCTTTTTAGGAAAGTATAGTTTTCTAATAAAGCATAAAAATGTAAACAGTGTTTTTTCATATACAGACTTTACTTAAAACCAAATGTTATGGTTCTTTTCTAGTTAAATAACCAAATATACCACAGATGACATTTTCACTGCTTAGATTACTTTTAGAAATTTTGTGTTTGCCAGACATTTAAATAATATTGTCTTGGTATGTCAAATAATGATTTTGACTTCAGATGGCTGGTAGAGAAATGTGTAGTTATAAGTCTTCTCCCAATAGGTACCTATTGTCATCACCTCCTCCTCCAATCTTATCTTTGAAGAGTTTATGTGCAATTTAAGAATGTAGCTACTGATTTATCTTGATTTTATGTATAATAAGAAATTGCAGTCTTAAAACAGTTATCTTAAAACATAACTTTGTCATGAAAATGTTTAACATTGATAAATGAGCACCTCATTTCCACTTTCCAAGGCTAAAGAACAATATACAGCAAACATTTGTATGGTGAAAATGATTATATTGCCATCTTGATGTTAGAAATCCTCAAACTGATGTCAGTTTACAGCTGGAAAAATCTCATAAATCCATTAGTTTTACGATATGCAGCACTGTTTTATTTGATAAGGAGAACCCTTAGGGACATAATTGGGGCTATGCTAACGTGTTTTGGTTGTGTTTGTTCTTCTGGTTCAGTCACACTGATTTATATCCTCCAGATCTATTTCCGAGGCCAAATTTTAGGAGGGTTTTTTGTACAAGAGGTAATCAAGTCCATTGGGAGTATTTAGGTGCGGTATAAATACCGAAATGATGAAGTCTGCAGAATTTTGTGGTGTGGAGATTTTTGCAGTCAGCTGAATGAAATGCCAGGTAGTCAGATGTGGGAGGCTCAGCATCCATGCTGGGTACATACCCACTGAGGTCAGGTCCTGGCAAAAACAGGGTCAAAAATTGCGTGGGCATTGTCTGGCCACCTATAGGTGTCTGGGACATATACATCTGATATATCGGTCCCAAACATCCGTGTAGTCCGTGCAAGTGGCACCAGGGCCGCTACTTATGTAATTAGATCTGGAAGTCACTGACGAAAGAAATTGCTCCCCAAAATGCTCATTTCTGTCTGCATGGCAAGCCCATCTGTGCATGAGCACACCCCAAAACAATTACAGCATCTGGGGCTGACAGTGACACCTGATGCCCACGCCAGAGGTAGGTATATTGAACACACGTACGTGTGTGTATCAAGAAAGGGAACATTTATGTGCATACAGAGAGATCCATTTATTTTACTCTTCTAATACATTATTGAATTTAAATTAAAACAGATCTTCTACAATTTGAACTTTTAACAGACTCGTTATTGTCATTCTGCTGTAATTGCTCTTTAATGTCATTTGAATAACAATCGGAAAGGGGAAAACAAAATTTATGTGCAATTAAACAGCTGCAGCTGCACCAAACACAAGTGTGTGAAAGTTTCCAAATAGGAACTTTAATTTGGCAGTGATTTTGGCAAAATAATTGTCCTTTTAGTGAGCTCAACATCTGTGTGTAGTTTAAAAGTTTTGTTACCTCTTAGATAATTAGCTGCCTAGCTTTCATTGTGCCTTAATGTGGTAAAGGACCCCAGTATAAAATATTCCAGCTTTAAAAATAGCAAACTGTGTTGTAATCTTGTTAAATTTATGTGCATTTCCACAGTTAGCCATCGCTCATGGGTATAAAAATATCTGTGTCTTTTATAAAGAGCATTTTGAGTAGTAGTGTACCAGAAAATACCTGCGAGAAAAGCAATACATGTGCACATCCTTCCCACACTTGGCTAGAAAAAAAAGTGTTATGATTTGAATTGTCATCGAATTCCTGCATAACGTGCAATCATACCATTTTACCTGGAAAAAATACTGTATGGTCCTCTGGAGATGGATACTTTTTGCTCAAAGAAGGCAAGCTGCAGTGATTTTGGGGTGTCTGGCTTTGTGAGTCCCATATGTATGGCAGCCCCTCTTAAAAGCGTTAATTTCTAAAATGTGAACTTTGACTTTTAATCTGCCGTTTTTATAGAGACTCTTTACAAATCTCAGTAAATACATGGCTGAGCAGAGCTGTTGTTCCATCAGATCTTTCCCTACGAGAAGCAGGGGGGCAATTTAATGAATCTAATGGGACACCAGCACAAACTAGATGAAATAAATGAGTTATAAAGCAAGTGGAGAACCTTGCTGCCTTGAGAAGTCGGGGAGGTAGATTATATCCGCGAGACAGGCTGAAAAACGGGCAGAACAAACTCTTGGACATCTGCTCCATGGGCACTGTCCTGGTTTTAGTTAGCGTAGAGTTAATTTTCCTCACCGTAGCTAGGATGAGGCTATGCTTTGGGATTTGTGCTGAGAAGAGTATTGATAATGCTAAGGTTTTTAGTTTTGCTATGCAGTGTTGGTACCAAGTCAAGGATTTTTTCAGTTTCTGATACTGTACCTGTGTTCCCGGCTTCTCTGCAAGAAGCTGGGAGGGGACACAGCCCAGAGAGCTGACCTGAACTGACCAAAAGGGACATTTCATGCCATCAAACATAATGCTAGTCTATAAGCTGGGGGTGGGCCAGGGGCCATGTTGCTTCCCTGTCAGTCACTCTCTTTCTCACTGGGGCTTGCTCTGGCATGATCTGTCTCTCAGACTTGACCTGGGTCTTGGGCATTGGCTCTTGAGCTCTCCAGCTCTGGCTCTCGCTACCTGGGACCTGTTTGGGCATTAGTCTGTGGGTGGTGAATAGTTGTATTGTTTGTTTTATTTTCCATTATTTTCATTACATATTAGTAGTAGTAGTGGTAGTAATATTTTCACTACATATTATTAGTAATAATATCAGTATTATTAGTTCTTATCTCAACACATGAGTTTCCTTGTCTTTTCCTCTGATTCTGCTCCTGCCCTGGGGAAAAGGGGGAGGTGAGTGAATGGCTGAGTGGTACTTGATTGCTGGCTGGGATTAAACCATGACAGGCACCGAGAGAAGTAGGGGTGTGTGTGTGTGTATCATGGAATCGTATCCTCTGAAACTCCCAAATGCAGCAGCTACGGACGGTGGGAGGTCAGGGCTGTGAACTGCAGCAGGCTGTATTTTGAGCATGCATCTGATTTCCAGTGCCCTCGGTAATCTAGTTCTTTCTGTACATTAACGAATGAATGTATTTCAGTGTTGTGTATATGCACGTTTTAACGTATCTGATAACACTAATTTGACCTTTCAAATATGTAGGAAACGTATATAACCTGAGATGCCAGTCCTGGAGTCCTCCACTTAACCTTAATCACAACATCTCAATACTTCAGTCTCTAAACCATTTTCTTTTAAACATCTTTGACATTAATAGCTTTCTCTAAGAAAACGTGTGACATTAACACTAGGTTTTTAGGCTTTATACATCCAGCATTCATCCTTCTTGGAGGTGGACAACCTTTCCGTGACATCCTTTTGGCTCTGTGCCTTCAGGGTGAGGAAGCAAAGTCCTGCATGAAGGACAGGCTCATGTCTGGAGATAAAAATGAACAAAACCACTGCCAGGGTTAAAAAATCACCTTTCAACCATAGTTAGGTCTAACTGTGCTGAAGAGTTAAATCTCTCTGAATACTTTGTAAATCAAATAAACAACTATGCAATCTACACAGACATCACTAGGCAGACCTTCTCCTTTCTCTTTGAATATTTACTGTGGTCTAGCCAGAAAATTTTTGAAGAGAATTGTCTTTAACTGTTTTTATATTCATATTACTACCAGGTGAAGAGATTGTTGTCTTGTGCTGTGGTTCTTTTAAGCTCAAGAGTAGAAAATTATTAAAGTTGGCCTTTCAGGCTATATGATTTTTATCTGCCTACAGTCCTGCTCCAGAAAATTGTTTTAAGCTCAATTAATTTCACTACTATTTAACCTCTTGTTCACATGTGTGATAATGAAAAGAAAAACCACCAGAGACTCTAGTGAGAGGCTTGTAAGAGGTGAATAATTCAGCTTTTAAAAATCAGTTGTAACTTGATTTCTTGGCTGTGTATGTGCTCCATCTGTGCAATTAAAGCACCTCCCAGTCTGTCCTCCTGATTCCCAGATCACGTTTAAACTTTTTATTCCTGGCCTAACTATACATATTTCCAGAACTAATCACTTTTTACTAGCCCAAGATAATGAATCCTTACTTAAATATTACTGTTGCTTGAAAAGTGGTCTGCTTGAAGAATATTGGTGACTTTTTGGGTTGTAAATGAAGTTGATCAGTGCTGCATTTTCACCTTGTGCTTTTGAAGTGTCATTGGGGTACCAGGAGAGCTCGGCTTTCTCCCCCTTTTTTTACCTCAAAGAGGAAATTGTGGTGAGGCTTGAGGTAAAAGAAGATGCATCTCGGTGGTGACATGGAGCTCCGGATTATTCTGGCACGATTTGAGCAAGTAAAAGTGAAATGTGTTGAATATTGGTAAACCCCCAGCCGTCAGCTCTTGCTTTGTAGGCCCCTGAGCACCAAGTTACTGCACGGTTGGGAAAGTGTGAGTATGGGTACTCCATCTCCATGCTTCTCTGAGGCATTCATGTTCGGCCAAGGCCAAAGGCCGCATGCTGGGCTGCCTGAATCGATGGTCTGACTCGAGACAATAATTCTTGTGGTTTTAATCAGAGTAGGTAGCAGACAGCTGTAGGACAGGAGGATTCCCAGGATCTGCGGAAGAAATGTGACACAGTATTCAAAAGCAGGTCAAGGAGCATAAGTGGAAAATATTTTAAAGTATACAGTTATGCTGTTTGTTTTTTAACAAATAATTTATCATCCCCTTAGATTCTTTCATAGCTTTAATTTCTGTACTTAATTGCTTGATACTTAATGAGCTTAATTTTAATATAGTTATTTACAAGTATGTTGCTAGACTTTCTGTTTAGACTTCCAGAACCGCAGCTTCTTAAAATTACGTAGCAAGTTCATTTTCAACATATTTTACTATTCCTCAAAAGGTTGAAATGTACGATTATATATGCATGTGACTGAGGCGTTTCATGACTGTTCCACAAAGAAGATAGTTTTATGATGGATTTATGGAGTGGTTTGAGTCATATTGGACAAGAGTCCCATAGATTTCTATTTGATGTATTTTTAATTTAAAAAGTGTCTTGGATTAAATAGGAGAAGTTATATATTAATACATTTTTAAAGTATTACACCACTCTTAAATCATATTCTTTCTCACACACATTATATAGAGTTTGTAATATCAAAAATGAAAAACAGCTTATAGGCTTGAGGAGTAAAGATTGCCAGCATTTATCTGGATGTGACAGAGAGAAAAATTAATTGAAGGCAATGAAAAAAGTGACAGTATATGGTAATATTTTTATCATACTCAAAAGTCAGTAGATTTTCTTCATTTGGAGCTGGAAGTCTAATGTATTCTGGTTATTGTCTTCAGCTATACGAAAGACTGATTTACTTAGGCCTTCCTAATGCTGCTCTTCAGAGTCATTATCGTTTCCCATCAGCTGAAGTGTGCTTTCATAAATTACAAAAGGCGAAACAGAAGGTTTAGGCTTCTAACTAACATGCAGCTCCACTTTTCTTTCTTGTTATGCTGCTAAGTAGGCAGTAGCCCTGACAGGCTTTGAGTCTGATTTTCATGGAGTTTGTGCATAAAAGACGCTTCCTAAATCTTTAATGTGCATCTTTATATGCTGCCATCCTTTTCTATTTGCTTTGGTCAGGCTGCAGATAAATTTCTGTTTAATACAGGCCATTTTTTCATGCTGTTTTTCATTGATGTAAATTATAATTTAGTAACTTAGTTTTGTACTTTTTCCCCCTCTCCAAATGTGCACAAACCTAGGAAGCTGAGAGAGATGCATAGCGTGGGGTGCTTTTTGTTTACCAAGTTGGAAGGAGACTGATTTTCTGGAATGGTTTTCAGCTATGCAGTTGTGTTTCTGATGCAGGCTTGTACTGAGATCCCTTGGAAGCCAACTCAACTGGCTTCTATTTGCACAGATAACTGTGCAAATGCTCTTCCAAATCCTTTCCTTCTCAAGATGGTATTAGGAACAGCAGTGCCATAACCAGCATTGTTTTCTCTCCTGAGCCCTTCGATGTGAGATGTCTTGCAGATGTCCAAGTCTTCTCCTTTGGGATCCAGCATCTTTGGGGCTCTGGGCTCTGTGTATGACTGAGCACAAAGGAATCGCTGTGTTTCATAAGAGGGCTACCTAGTACTGACTGTTCACCTAATAAAAAGTAAACTAAAATTATCTGAACCACAAGAACTTGAAAATTTCTTGTTGCTACCTTTTTCTCTTAGCCTAGTGTGGTAGACAGTGTCATTGTAATGGCATCTGTCAGTTATTGTGTGTGCGGTACCATGGGTGATTAAAGGGTTAAGGATAAAATATGCAAAAGAAATGTTATTGCTGTTAATGTTTTACAAAAGCACTTTTTATTTTTTAAATGGGTGGGGAAAGGCATAAAGAAAAACATAAAAAGCAGTCTTAACGTTGGTTTCCAAAAACACAAGTCAAGCGTTTTGGTCCTTGGGTTTTGGACAAGTGTCCTCAGGGTCTGGGGTGGGGAAGGAGAAGGAATTCTGTGCACAAGTAAGCGGGATACCTAGATATGTCCTTTTATAAATACTAATTTGAGGTGTCGAATTCCTAATCATGCTGGTGTAGGAAACTGCCTGGCTTTGTTACTGGTTCGGCCAGTGATGGATTTGTTGACGTCAACCAAGTCACTTCAACTGGCTGTGTCTTTTTTTCCCTTTGTCTTATCTACTTCATCTCTAACAAGAGACATTTGCTCATTCTGAGTTCACGCCATGGGGCTATGATTTCATCTGGCACGTTCAGATGTTACTAGAATAGGGATAATAATAGGTTGTTTGGAAAATTTTTAAGATACCCTATTTCTCAGCTGGTTGATTTTTCTAGCAGTAAATGCAGGTTTCCAAGGAAATTTTGGCTTCTGTTGCAGTGTACGTGCCTTCTGCTCTATGCTGAAGCTTAATTTCTCTTAAATATAGAAATTGTACATACACGTACCGTCCAAAAACCTGCATGTGCACATCTTTATTGGTTGAGCTTTAGCTCAAAAATGGAATCATTGTGTGCATGTGAGATTTAATCTATTTATGAAACTAAAAAAATACGCATCTCATTGGCAGCCTGCTCACCTTTGCAGCGTCTTCAACTGCAAAGTCTGCAGTTTACAAGCACTTGTTTTCTTTATTAGTAAGGTAGTGGTTGAGTCTTGCAGGCATTCACTGGAAGAAATTCTTGAAGCTGTTGCACTTTACCACTGTAAATATAGTGCTGACTCTCTTTACTACTTTAGTATCTTAATACTGTCTTGAAAGCAGTGGTCAGTAATGTGACTTCTAAAATATATTTCATTAATTTATATACAAAGTTTCTCCTAAAGACGATATTGACAGAAAGTAAAACTTTATTGAAACTGTTAAAATAGAAACATAATGTTACACTGACATAAAACTAGTTTAAAAACCTGTAAAAATGATATTAAACTAGTTTGGGATTAACCACCTGCTAATATTATGTCACTCTAAACATAATGGACCAACACCAGGACTCAAGTAATGTTAAGAATTAAATATGTTTGCAAATACAGTAAATGTATTTGTGCACACATATAGCAGCTTCAACATACAAATTTGCCATTTTTCATAATAAATAAATAGAATAGCATCTGCCTTTAAGGGAAGTTGTTCTTACCAGGAAAACTAAAATAGAAAAGGAGAAATGCGAACAGCAGCAATTTTTAAATTTTTTACTGTAATTTTCCATATAATAAAATCAGCTGTGAGTGCCAGGACGTTTATCTCATTTGTCAGGATGTCCAAGTTGTTTGTCATCACCCACCTCAAATAAGCCAGCCTGTCTGCTGCTTTGTGTTAACTACTCAGTTGGTCAGAAGAAAACCTTCTTGTTACAGACAGATGGCAAAGAGATAGTGGGAATTAAATAAGTAAAACAAAACCCTGTGAAAACTTGTTATTTAGAAGTACATACTGGGGTTTGTTCCAGAGGTCAGCTGGTTTCTTTCAGTTGCTGACTCAATAAAAAGAATAAAACTGATTTTGTCTATTCCACTTAACTTCACTTGCATCAGAAACTACCTAAAGTGCCAATTTTCAGTCTCTTTTCTTTTGGTGTGTGGGATATTTTTTTTTGGGTGTGGGGTTTTTTTTTGTTTTGTTTTGTTTGGTTAGTTTGGGGTTTGGTGTGCTTTTGGTTTTGGTGTTTTTTTGTTTTGTTTTTTTTTTTTTTTTCAAAAGACAGACAATTCCAGCTGCTCTGTCATTATTTAAAAAAATAAATTAAAAAAAGTGTCTGGAAAAACAACTCCCACTCCTCCCCAAACCTGCTTGTGTTAGGGTGCAAAACAGCCCTGTTTGTGACAAAGAAGAAACATGCTTTCATATAAATGACCAGTTGAAAATATTGTCATCTGGCCAAGTTTTTATTTTAAAGATTGTATTTAGAGTCATGCTAACTGTTGGCAGTGTGGAAACCAGGCACCTAGACCAAGAGAAATGGCTTTTGGAGGGAGGCTGGTGTTGCAGCCGGTGCTGGGGACACACTGCTGTTTGCAGAAAGCGTCCAGATTAGGTTCATAAAGGTGATGGTCTTGGATTATTTTATAGGTCATTCTTCACTATGGTGTCTCAGCCTGAGGCAGCGTCATCGTTCATTTACAGTGGATCAGAATCCGTTCTTGTGGCTGTCTGTACGATCACAGAATGGTTTGGGTTGGAAGGAACCTTGAAGAGCGTCTAGTCCAACCCCCCGACATCCAACCTGACCTTGAACACTTCTTCAGTGCTAATTAAAGTGAAGAGATGCCTTCATCACCTGTTCCCCTAAACTTTTAGGGCAGTGTTTCTTCTACTTCAGCAGAACGTTTGTTTCCCTTCCCTTCCTCTTCCTTCCTTCCTTCCACATCTTCAGATTAGTGTTTCTGGGGTTATTTTTTTTCTTTTACTTTTCCAAATCTGTGTATCGGGGTTACAGCATTCTTCAGTACCAAAGTCCTGATGGATTTTACGTTGCACTCTAGCAGTCAAACTCCAGATCCGTTTTCACATTTTGCTGGCCAAAGTATTTAGTTCTTACCTTTTCAAAAAAGCTAACCCAGGCCAAGTGTAGTCGATCAGTTTGGTAGTCCCGTTGGGGCAGCCCATCTGGGGAGCGCTTGTTTGTCAGTTAGTTGTTGATGTGTTTGAGGAGCGCAGTGCAGGCAGCCAGGCAATGCATGACATGTTCTGCTTGTCGTACCTTGCTCTTGCAGATGCAAGAAAAGAAAATTCAACACTTTCCAACTTCTGGACTTCTACCTGTGTCAAGGAAACCATTGATTACCTTTTAGTTTCTTTTCACATAGATATTTTGTGTTAAAGTTGTCAAGTGTTTGGAATATGGACAAACTTCAGTGATTATATTTTATTTTCTATATAGAATCCAAAATCCTGTGTTTTTGTAACAAATACATATACAATATTTAATTTCCCATTACTATTTTAAAATACATGCATTATTTACATGCTGTTGATGCTATTTCTGCCAATTGCTTCTATATTTTTAGAGTTTTTTTGACTTTCACTCATCTTTTTCATTTACTAGAGTAAACTTGTTCTCTGGTGTGGTCAGTGCTACTTTTCTTGAAGTACTTTTTATTATCATTTCTTGAATTTTTGTACTGATGGACCACGTAGGCTTATAGAAGAAATAAAAACACAAATAGTATGCGTAGCATCAAAGATGTAATTAAGTAAAACGAAGACATTTGGTACCTTTGGGTAGGCTGTATAATGAGGAATTCTCTCTAATTCTTATTTCTAAGAAAAAGTACTTAGGTCTCTATATACAGGTAAATACTTTAAAAAATAAGGCAGTTGGACTCTACTGCTTGAATGTTACTCAGTGTGTTACCCTGTTTGGATGTTGCAAATGGAAATAATATTTTAGTGCCTTGAGTGCCTCTGTGTTCCCTGGTCTGGGAAAAACTGACATCCTGGCCAGAAGAGAGTCAGGGTTTGGATGTTGTAGATATGTATTTAAATATCAAATTGTATTGTTTGACAGATTCATTACATTTTTATTTTCCACCTACATTTTGTATTGCATCAGCACAAGCAGTGCTGCACCAAAGCCATGTATCTCCAGAAGCTAGCAAGAAACGTGTTGAAAGATCTGTTGAATTGTATTTTTCTAAATGACACAGTACTGATACCCAGTAAGATGCCAGAAGGGAGAAATGTAGTATTTGTTTTGCAAACACTATTTTCTCCTTTTGTATGCGTTGTCAGTTGAGCTTCTTGATTTTACTTTGATTCCAAGTTAAGAAAGGAAACAAAGATTGAAGTGGCGATTACTCAGGCACATTGCCTCTTGCAAATGTCTTTAGTCAATAATTTAGGGAAAGAATCACTTTCCTGCATTTGACTAGAGGACAGCTTAGTAAGATTGACTATATTTTAATCATCACATTTGTGCTTTCCGTTATTAGAAGTATTCTGTTACATGGCTATAAAGGCTAGCAATTAAAACATAATGCTTCTGTCTCGTACAAGAATGATGAACACCTATTTAAACGTCCTTGAGACAGCCTAGCTGCATCCATTGAATTTGTGTTTTGGTACCCAAACACTGAGTTAGGTTTTTTGACGTGTCACACGCACAAATATACACATATATATTTTTTGCGGCCTGGTAACTTCATCTGCTATATGGAGTTAGGTACTGCATGTGGTCTGTAGTGTCTCACTTCGTCCAGTATTTTATTTTTCAGCAGGAGAAGCTGCTTCCCCAAACAAGAATTTGAGATACACCATTTGGCCATTACTGTTCTACATTTATTTAATGTTTGAAGTGTGAGGAGCACTTTTGATTTTGCTTTATACTTAAATGACAGAGCTTTTAGGGGTCTTCTCCTTCCCCCTTGACTTCCACAACATTCAACACGATGGTTTTTGGGAGTGCTGTATTCTGTGACTGTATAAAAGAAAGAAGTCTCTGTATAAATTATTGTTACGCACCTGGTTATGCCTTCTAAGTGGATCACTCCCTCTTCAAATCCCTTTTAAGCGCCAAACATGAAATGGCCATTCACAGGAAGAAATCTCCTTGTTCAAAACAAGACAGAAAATTCAAGGAAGTCTGATGACCTAAGGGTATATTGTTTTCATCCTGGTCTGTGTTGACATGAAATCTGTTCCTCTTCTTTGCAGCCTTCAGTGTCAAAATATTTGTGCTGTTAAAGTGAAGGCAGAAGTGACGAAAATCCTGTTGTCAAGTCCATGTTGTAAATACAAGAATGGAAATGTTATTTTCTTGGAGATTAATAAACTTCCGTTACTTGGACTTAAATACAGTTGTAAAAGCCCAAAATGTAGCAGGTCTTCAGGACCTTCAGCTTCTCCTTGCCTTTCTGGGACACATAGGTGCAAGATACGCTCTAGGTACGATGTGGCCTTGCCTCACCTCGTGGTTTCTATAGGGAAGCATACAAATATCCCTCTTTAAATTGGTTCTTCTCAGCTGGGTCAGTGGACACATCCCGCTGGTCTGGATGGTGCCCTGCATGACCTTGCATCAGTCTGGGAACTAAGCGGTGGGATGAGATGCACCAGTAAGAGGTTTAGGGTCATAAAACCCCATTAGCCATGCAGTTTGCGTGCAAGACATCTAGGGAACATTTTTCTATGCTGAGAGCCTTTTCTACTCCCTTTTCTCAAGAGCAATGTTACGAAGTTAAAGGTTCGATGTTGAGTTTTCTGGGTGATGTTCAGTTTGAAAGGTAGAAGCAGTGGTTTGCAAGCTGTCGGTGTAAGCAATTCCCAGTGACATCTGGAGCTGCCAAAGGATGAAAGAGAAAAGAGTTAGTAGGAGGACATGGTCTTGAGCTCTGGAACTTGCTCCTTGTCTGGTCACAGTCCAGATTTTGGTTTCTTTAGGATAGGCTTCAAAGCTTGAAGGGTGTTTCTGTGACAGGACTGGGGCTTTCTTCATGACTCTGTTGAGTATAGGGAAATCTGGGTGGATTTTTCAGAGATACTGTGTTGTCTGTGATTGTAACTCATGAATTTGTTGTAAAAATTAATGCTTAAAAAAAAACCCCAAAGAGTGATCATATTGCAGAATAAGTAGAAAGCATAAATCTGAGTGTGTTTTGAGAAACTGTTTGGAGAATTTTCAGATTTGTCTTTCAGTTTGGTTCTACAGGAGACTGGGTCAAATGAAGTCGACTCTGTAACGTCAGGATTCAACAGATTTATGCATCGGAAGCAGGACGCAGAAATGCTAGTTTCTGCAGGCTGAGAGAGTTGGGCTTGTTCAGCCTGGAGAAGGGAAGGCTCTGGGGAGACCTTATTGTAGCTTTCCAGTATTTAAAGGGGCCTGTAAGAAAGATGGGGACAGACTTTTTAATAGTGCCTCTTGTGGTAGGACAAGGGGTAATGGTTTAAAACTAAGAGAGCAGATTCAGACTAATTATAATGAAGAAATATATTTACAATGAGGGTGGTGAGGCATGGGCACAGGTTGCCCAGAAAACCTGTGGATGCCCCGTTCATGGAAACATTCAAGGCCAGGCTAGATGGGGCTCTGAGCAACCTGACCCGGTTGAAGACATCCCTGCTCACTGCAGGGGGGGTTGTACTAGATACCTTTAGAAGTCCCATCCAACCCAAACCATTCTATGATTTTTTTACATTCATTTTTCACCTTGTACTATGTCATGGAGATGCTAAAATTTGAATTTAGGTCATTTTAACTGTACGTTATTATGAGCAGATCAGCGTGGGAAACCCCGGGGAGGAGTTTGAGGGTGAGGGCAGACCAGCCGAGGTTACCCAGGGGAGGAGAGCCGAGCTCACTGACTTCTCTTGCAAAGGAGCCACTAATGCTCTGCCCAGCCCTGTACTAAAAGGCAAGGGGGGAAAGTCCTCCTTCAGCTGTTTTCCTGTGAAAAGAAATCTAAATAAATCCACATTATTACAAGTTACAGTGATTTCAGGTACAAACCCCACCTTGGCATAATGCTCTACTATGTTTCACTAGTCAGTTCAGTGATTTCTGTCAGAACTTGTACCTCTTTAGGGCTGCACTCCTGGGATTTGGTCCATGTGGTTTGAGATGATGAACATCAAAATCACTTATGTGAAATGTACTTTTAAAAAATTACCTGAAATTAGTGATTAGGAATGTAAAGGACATCAGTTTCACAACTGTCATCAACCTGATACTTTTATGCTTTCTTTCTCGACAAATACTTGAACATCTGGCCATATTTTTGTCTCTAGGGCCATAAAATAAAATAAAATGGGGAAAAAAATTTAATCCGAGCAAACTCCTTACTAAAACAAAAATCAGTTTGTCATCAGTTATACTTGATAGACTTTTAAATTATGTTATTTTCATAGGATCTTGCAGACTGAACTACATTTAAATCACAAGGTTTTGACTTAGAACATCCAGAAATTAGGTTATTATTTATTAAAAAACCTCACTGCATTCTCTTTTCAGTAGTGATGAATGCAAGAAAGAACAAAGTTGTTTCCGTCATCAAATTTTCAAGTACAATTACTTAGCTGTGCTTGTACAATTACTACTGAAATGTCATGTATATAAATGGACCTGTAATCACGTTTACAGAAATGTACCAAAGGATGATATTTCCACAGCTGCCAGAAGACAAGAGTCTAGGAAATATTGCTTAACCTGGGTGGTTGATTTCTTTTAATTGTCCAAACTGCATTTTTTTCACCTAAAAAAAAAAAAAAGGATATTCTTAATAGTCACCTTGTTGTTTGTATTGTTTAGTGCAGGTAAGAATTTAAAAAGAGGCTTAGCAACAGTTAAATTTTAGCAGCCACACTTTTCTTAAGAGCTGTAATTTTGCTCCCAGTAGGCTTTTAAATTCTACTCACATGCTGCCATCCAAGTCCCATTATAGATGTCAATGCTCCTTAAGTTAGGCTTTGTTTAAAAAGAAAGAAAACTTCTTTTTGAATGAAATGTGGAAGCAAATCATTAGATTAAATTGCTCAGGAAACGATATGTGTAAATTGGATCTGTGGAGTCCTTACACAGCCTCCAGTGAACTTGGAAATCCAAGGGCATCGTATGGGTGGAAGGAGGGAGAGGCCACAAAGGAGGAATTTAGAAATACTGCTCTGGCATGCAGGAATGGTTTTAGGAACATCAGAGCTCAAGTTGAGACTTGAATGTCCAGGGCCAGAAAAAGTTTCAGCCACTACCTGGGTAGTTTGAGGCCTCAGGACGGGTTTCTGGGGATGTGAAGCAGAAGGAGGTGACCAGGAACAGTCAGCATGAATGCAGCACAGATTAATTGTGCCTATCGGAGCAGATTCACTTCGGTGAAAACCTGGCTGGAAGTTTGGATGGGGGGACAGCAGTGGACATAATTTCCCTCAGTTTTAAGAAGGTGTGAGCACTCCCTCCCACAGTGTTATTCAGGCCGGGAGGTTGTGGTGGGATGGCTGTGGGCTGGGTGGGCAACCAGAGGGGTAAAACTCTGATTGGATGATGGGGTTCAGCGGCCGTGTTAAGTGGGGTCTGCTCTGCCTGGAGGTGGCCGCAAGTGGAGGATTGCAGGGTCTGTCATGTCAGAAGACTGCTCATTTAACAGTAATAGATGAAGGCACCCCATTAGAGTTGAACCACAGCTTTTCACTGTAACCATTATCTTCAGATTTCAAAACTTGTACGTATTTGAGTCTTACTCATTTAGTTGTGTACTATGTGGTCACAGAGAAGAGGTTAGCATCGACTCTGCTAAAGGAGAGTTGGGAGCGTAGGACAAAGCCAATGAAGATTTTATTCCTCCACTACACTTGTGAATGCCCTTCTCTGGAAGGTCTTTTAACAGCCAGGGGATTTGCTAGCTGATATTAACCAGTCGTCAGCTAAAGCGTGAACTGTGAGCAGGGTCTCAGGTGCTGCTGGGACCAGTGCACACACCCTCACCTCCTCATAGGCAGAAGGTAAATCCCCGTGACAGGTCAGCTGCAGGGGCAGCAACCTTTGGAGCTCAGAGAACTTTCCTGGAGAGGATTCCTCCATCACAAAAATCATCCCTTTCATCCCCTTCTGCTTTCTGAGGTTTTTGTATACTGCCCTGCCTGATGTCAGCACAGATGCCAACTTCTCATCCCACACGTACCTGTTTATAGCTGGTGTTCGGTTTTCCTATCATCTTGCCTCCAGCTAATTTGTAATGGGAGAGAGAGTTTAGCTGAGAGACTGTGTGTGGTAAAGGATTGTTCTTACTATCTGTATTTTTCTAAAACTCATTCTGAGGTGCAGAGATAGTTGATTTTAAGGCAGGCAATATCCAAGACCAATGTACAGTACTGATTTAAACATTTATTTTATGATGGCATATGTTATTCCATCAGCTGTAGCGTGTTAATATGGATTTATTTTACTGAAAATCTTTCAAATTTTTAATATAGCTATGAGCTGAAGTTTATTTTGGCACACTGAACTGTATGGTCCTCTACAGTTATTTAATGTTTAATTGAATCCCTCTAGTATTTCAGTTTAGCCACCTGAGAACTACTGTCTGAATAATAGTGATCTTTGTTTCATGTTCAGAATTATTTTAGAGCTCTGGCAAGCAGAAATTAGCTTGTACTAATTGTTATATTGTGTAGTAAATAGTTAAAAATTTAACTTGAAACTTCAGTCTTCACATGTTGAGGTCTTGTACACTTAAATGGCAAATTTTGATTGTTTTCAGTAACATCAAGGCTTGGTCCATAAAGGAAAAAAAAAAAACCCAAAACCCCAACTTCTTAGTTTTCCCAATAAATTGGAAAACAGAAAAATGCTGTTTTCAAGCTAAATTGATTGTGGAAACTGCAGCCCAATACATTCTTCACACTTACTTCATGTGCCATTACTTATTGCAGAAGTGATTAGTGTATGTTGTGCTTCTCAGGTCCTGGAAAAAGATTTTTTTCTCCAAGAAGTATTTTACACCGTTCATGGTAGCATTGTGGGAGGGCGATGGGGAGTCAACTTCACAGCAGGCTTTGGTTTAAGCAGGATTCAGTGGATCCATGTGTGTGTGGACCAGTGCGATGGGGTGTACAGGGCACCACCTATGATGCCTGTTAAGTTAAACACGCACAAATTTTTGCTGGATAAAGCCAAAGTTAAGGATGATAGAGCGTACAGGCTGACGGAGGCACTGACATGCATTATTAATGAATATGATTGTGATTGGAGTACAGTTACACAGATTGCTAAAAGCAAGGAGCTGAGATAGCCATCTCGTAGGAAAGCAGTATTGTCTTACACCCGCTGTGTTTAATTCTTCTGTGCAACACAGGCATACCTATCATTAAAAAAACATGTATAAACCAGACTGGGCATGATAGTATTTTCTTATCTTAACAACAGTAGGTTTTTCAGTGGTGGAAATGTTTCATTAATAGATAATTTCAGTTTCTATTGATCTTAATTTCTCCTTTCTGTACTCCATATTTCTGGATGATTAATTTATTAATGTTTGGGTGATTTTTCAAGGGTTTGCCTGACAGAATTCTATCATCATTTTTACAGTTTAGCTTTGTAACTAGCTTTTTGTGTTAGAATGGAAGTAAGTTCTTTTTCCTAATCTGGACCTGCCAGGATTATCTACCTTACAGAGGACCACTCCTCTCTTCTCAACTCCACCCTTATGTCATAGTAAAATGTTCAGTACCAGCAGCTCTGTGTGACCACTCTAGGTGGTATTTCCAAAACAGTGTAGTGTTACTCAAACAAATGTCATTTTACAGGCCTGCAAATTCGTAGTGTATTTTGTTGCTAGCAGAAGAAACAGACCTGTTGGTGCAGGAGACAGTGCACTGGGGGGAGTGCAAACTGCGGCTTAGATAGTCTACTTCCTACAGGTTGAATTTTAAGATCTTCCTTTGAAGAGTAGTACAGTAAGCTTTACATACCTGTTTTGAAACTAGAGGGATGGTGCCTAGGTGACACACCTGAGATCTACACCGTGGATGAATGTATGTATACCTGTCCTTGGTCTCGTTAGATGTACCGAGAGTGACTCTTCAGTTGTAGTGGGATCTCTAAATATTTTATGAATCTGCTCTTGCAGCAAATATGAGTGTTTAATAAGTGAATACATATTTTAAAGATGAGGAACCTGGGTACATACAATGGAAGTGGTTTAGGATGACAAGGATGATCGGAGGCTGGTGACAGAATCAGGAAATGATTGTACTTCTCCCGAATTCTGGCGAGTGCCTTGATGCTTCCAATTTCTCCCAGCTACAAGTCGTGTCAGTTCCCTCACAAAAGCACTTGCCAGCAGATTTCCTCTAGGCTCCGTCTTGAGCAACTTCTTTGTAAACCGAATGGAAAAGACTATGCCGTGTCATCAATTAAAATGTCAGCAGCTTAAATACCGAAAACTGATGGACAACATCCAGTTCTACTTGTCAGATACAAGAAGAGTCGTGCAGTGCATGATAGAGAAGGTGCTTGCAGAAGCCCTAACTGAGCTAAACCTGAGCAAGGGGGCAGTAGCAATGGCACTTAAGAAGTGCCCGTTGCCGTCTCATCAGCTCTGACGGGAAAATGCTTCTGCCAACCACATACCCTATGCAGCGTGATGGAGATGCAACAGAGACTTGCTCGTAGCAGACCAGGCTTTAGGCGTGTCTGACCTGACACAGAGATCTGTTTAATTCATTGCTAGTCTCCAAACATCTCTGTCTCAGTGTATTTGGGTAGACAACAGCATGAACCCCAAAATCTTTGAGTTATTTAATGGCAGTAAAAAACACTTGTTACTAATTTAGTACCAAAAAACCTTGAGTTCAGTGTTTCACATGCTGTGTGGGGCTTCCCAGTGGAATTCAGCTGAAATCTGTAGATCTACTCTGACCATACTGCTCTTAGGGGGATCACCGTGAGCTCTCTCCTGGAACTTAGCTGTTTTATGATGAGACATCCCTTTTTGTCACAACTTCTCAGTACTGATTGCTTCCCGTTCATGGACGTCACAACCAGGGAGTGATTTATATCAGTAGACAATGCTCAGTGAAAGACAGATCATCTGTTCATTCCTGTAGGGAACAGAGCAGTGGCCAACAATTAGTCATCTTTAAGTTTTTGGAGCTGTAGTTCCCCAGACTGTAGGTTGAGGAGGGAGTGTCTAGGTTACCTTGAACCTCTTTGTATCACATACATCCCCGATACAGTTCATCCCCAAATTTTTTCTTAGACCTTTCTTTCAGAAAGGTATTTTAAGTATTCAGGAGGTGAAGACACCCCCATAACCCTTGATAGCATAGTCAATAACTTCCACTTAAAAAAACAAAGCTAGAAAACACCGATTTTTGAATGAGCTTCAAAGATGCTCATTCTCGTTACGTCTTCCTCTAAGATTAGCCAGTCCTTTAGTGTCTGATATTTCTCCCTACAAAGTGTAATCATGTTATCTCTCTTTTTTTTTTTGTTGTCAGCCTGAATACATTGTGTTCTTCAAGACATTTTTCTCCAGCGTTGTTTTTCTTTTTGCACCCTTTCGTACATACAGAATATGGATGCGAGAGCTGGCAGCAATAGTTAACTGTTTATAAACTCAGTAATCCTATATGCCATGGCAAAAATTGCCTCCATCCTTGAATTTAACTATTTCTTCAAGGAAAATGTTACCTTCTTGTGTGAAGGTGTGGTTTTTGGAGCAGAGTTGCACATCACTTTAAGGCTCTGGTTCTTTACGCAGTGTGGCGGTAGTCTTGTTCTAATGGCAAAGCTTTCCATCTTGGTTTCATTAAAGCATGTTTTGTTTTGCTGATCTTCATTTATCTGTGATCCAAAATGACTGTGATTGCACTGTTGCTACTACTTTTTTGCAGACAATTATTATTGTTTCTGTGATGTTCACAGTCGTTTTGGCAAGGATTTTCTATGTATGTCCACATCGTTGGTGAAGATGATGACAGATACCCATTAGGAACATCTCTATTGAGAGAGTTTGCATTGACAAGAGTGTCTTAAGCTAACTGATTCATAACCCTTTTAATATGTGCTTGTTTTTATCAGTTTTGTGTAGCACTAACATTTTAACCAGAACATCAGTAGTGCTAATTCACACACCCTGCAAAGCTCTGATTTGTTGCATCTTCGTGGTTGCCTTAGATGAATTTGTTAGATGTTTATGAATGCTGGTGATGAATGTGGTATAAGAATCAAGATGATTATTTTCTAGTGAAAATAAGTAGCTACTTGGTAGAAATAATGAGTAAGGTGTAAGTACACAGCATCTGGATTTCATCAGTCGTTTGTTCTTGTTCTGCTGTATTCTTGTTGGACAGATCAAGAAGTTTGGAAATAAATTTTGGTACCAGATTGGCCCAATGGCTCATGAATTCCTACAGTTGTCCTTTATTAATTAATTGGACCATAATCTAGTACTAGGAAAGAGAGATGGAAAAAAAAAAAGAATTTAATAAATACCCATAAAATAGCCTTCCAGTGAAGAAAATGGACTTGGGATCTCTTTATTAGTATTTGGCTCACTCCTTCGAATAGGCATGTGCACGCACAACTGCACAAAATTAGAATTATTTTTTGTAACGTGTCTGTGTGGGTGTTCTCGGTTTCTGTAGAGAACGGAGATTACGTTCCTCGCTGTAACTCTGTGTGTAGCAAGTGGAATATGTAATACAACTTGTTTGGGTCAGAATGAAGTAAAATTATACTGTGATAGTCTTTTTGGTAGTTTGAGCTGATCAAAATTCTATTTTGCAATTATCTTGATTATTTAAGTTCTTTGAACATCCTTGTGAGAGAGATATACCATTCTTTCCGGCTAAAATTATTTGGCTGTTTCTTTCATTAGTTAACGTGGGGGGCGGGGGGGAATCAATACAAAAGATAATAATATTTTAGCATCAGTTGATCCTAGGGTCTTATTTGATTCCAGTATAGCAGGCTAAGTAGCAAATGCTCTTAGCAATTGTTTCTGTTTGTGGAATTTTGAAAGCACTAAGAGAAATCTTGATCCATGGAGTCAGTACAATAATTCACATTGACATTTTTTCCCCATTTGCCACAGGGCAAATGGAACTATTAATGCTCCTGTACAAAACCTTTTTCTCCTTTTCTCTTTTCATAAGAGCAGAACGGAAACAGTAGTGATCACAACTGTGGATTATATCTAAAAATTTAGGCTACCCTGCAGCCATCAAAGGGGAAAGGATTTAGAAAATCTACTATCAGTGTATCTTTGCTTTTTTTATAATTAGAATCCCCTGTGCAGTGAGTGTATATATGTGTTGACACTGCGAGGTTTTTGTAGTGTTTTGGAGGCTGGATGGTTGTTTTAAGCAAGAAGGCATCTCTGGGGTCAGGGAGCAGGTAGCAATGGTTGTAAAATAAGCTGAGTACTGCATGTACACATGAACTGATTCTAACAAAAAAATTTCCTCTGAATCCGTTCTGTGCTCCGCAACGTACAGTCAGCGCCCAGTGGAGACAGCCGTTCCAAGCATGTATACACAAGGAATATTTGTTATCCATTGTAGTATTTTGCCTGCAGCTTTGAGAGACCCAATTTTGTCTTCCCTTAAGCGGCAGAAATGATGTCAGCACCAGCGTGGCGCTCTTTTCTTTGGATGTTTCAGGAACTGAGAAATTGAGCCGTTCATTGAGAAATAAATATTTATGTAAAATATGTATAGATTTAAGCAATTTCACCCACTTAATGCAGTAAAACTGCCTTTGAAATGAGATTTAAATATGAGTTCTCGAAAACGTAGTTGGTTAGATGTTCAGGAAATAATAGACCGTTGCCTGCTAATAATGCCAGAAACAATAATTACACCGTGATGAGAAGTAGTGATAGATGGCCAAAGATATATCTTCTCGGCATGCATCACGTTGGCTGTATGTTACTAAAATCTGTGTGTGCTGTAAGATTAAAAATTGAACAATTTTCTGTGTAAATTAACAATTTCTTTGGTGTCCTTTCCATCCCCCTTCTTCCCCCTCCCACCCACTTTTTTTTTTTTTTTTTTTTTTATTTAAGAGAGCCAAGAGACCAGGCTTAGGTCACAAATGAGATGAGTTTGATGACCTCAGCCTATGGCCTGGCAGACATCTGTCTCCATCTCAAAACATCCATAGATTTTAGCACAATTGGAAAATCTTCTCAGGAAAGGTCTAGGAATAGACTGAGAACACTTAACTGCATGTGATTGTAAAACCTCAAGAAACAAAAAAATCATCCCTTCCCTCTCAGTACTTGGTGTTTAGTAGAAGTTAGAGTTGTGGTGCTTAAAAGGAAAAACACTCAAAATCCTCTTATTGAACCAGGGTAGGGTGGGGTGTTTTTCCTTAGAGTATTTATTATCTACATGAATTATTGTTCATTCCTCCCTTGTGATAGTTCTTTCTGATGCGGGTTTCTCTGTAATGTTAATCATGTAGGTGCAGCCGCTGGGAAAGACACAAACTTTAACCTTTCTGGGTCATGGGTCTCAGAAACACTTTAGTTAGCGATCAGCACAGTACAACGGTACACAAAGTATTCTCATTTATTTCCAGGTCTTTTAGGAAAAGCTAATTAATTATTTATACATTATCTATATACATTTACTTATTATTACAGCTCAGTTGTCTTTAGCCTCCACTGGTTAAATTAAAGTATATTTTTCTGTAAGGTAACTTCATCATCTGTGATACAACTTGTGCTGTTCATAAGGCATATCGAATCATTTTAATTAAGAACCCAATCTGTTTGCATGGAAGTGTTTACCTTTTTATGTATGTCTGCTGAACTTTACTCTTCCCGTGGCGATGTACAAGCCTGTACTGTGATCTTTCCTTCAGATACACAAAGGAATACAAATTAATAAAAGATGGTTCTAATATTAATTGCTCTTCTGCTGGGCATAGGAATAAACAGGACCCAAATAAAACAAGAATTTGAAGCAAGGAAAAAATAGTTTGAGTGTCTGTATAGCCTAAGATGTTCCCTAGAATTAGGCAGTAACAATGAAAACTTTCAATTTTTTGATTGCATCAGTGTTGCAGATTTTTAATTGCTTACCATGTTTCTTGTGACCTGATGGCTCACATGGCACATCAACGTGGTGAAAAGTAATAGTTCATTACACGAAAGCAGTATTAGATACCCTGCTTCATAAGACAGCATATGTTGGGAGACTGAATAATTGTCTTGACGAAATAAATGACATAAAACCTGAAAAGAATAAGATAAGCAACATGGTGCATTAATGGAAACTGGTTTCAGAAGCTGACCTAATGTTCTAAATCCTCCTCTATTAAGTACCCTGTTCTAGGAAATTTACTTGTTAAAACTATCACAGAAAGTTCCTTTATTTATTTTAATGCCTTTTGTTTATTGCTCACGATGAACACTTCGTGGGCTTTCCACAGTGTCATCATGAATCACAAGTACTGCAGATGTGTCAGCACAGCCTCCTTGCCAACGCCGGCCTGGCTCAACAGTAACGATCTTTAAATCGCACCGACGGTTCTGCTGTCGAGAGTAATGGTCGTTGCGAGATGATGGAGCTCCCAAAAGACACTTGTAGGGCCACAGTTGTGCTGTGCTGTGATACAAATTCAACAAAACATCTCTGTCAGATGGTGTTTTCCTGTGTAGAGGAGTTGAACCATTCCTATGAGAACGGGTTAGCTAGCATTTTCGTGAGATGCGCTATCTCCACAGCATTTTCTTCATGTAATATGGCCTTTGGAAAGTTTATCCAATAATCTTTAAATAATACCATCTTACCGTAATGCACAGTGCTGAAATGCTGCCTTAGTCTCTAAGTCAGGGTGTTTGGCATTAAGCTTGAGTAGCAGTAAATCTGTTGCTTCTGATCATCACCTATTTGAACTGACTTCCGTAGTGAAGGTGTATTCTACACGAGCAGAAGCAGTATGACCAGGCAGTCTTTTTGCTAGGATAGCAGTCGCCTTCTCTCTTTATATTATACAGCAATACAAAGGGAGCTTTCTCAGTACAAAGTACAAGGGCCTGTAGTGACAGGACAAGGGGTAACAACTTTAAAGTGGAAGTGGGGAGATTTAGGTTGGATATCAGGAAGAAGTTCTTCCCAGAGAGGGCGGTGAGGCACTGGCACAGGCTGCCCAGAGAAGCTGTGGGTGCCCCATCCCTGGCAGTGTCCAAGGCCAGGCTGGATGAGGCTTGGAGCAACCTGGTCTAGGGGAGGGTGTCCCTGCCCATGGCAGGGGGGTTGGAACTGGGTGGTCTTTAAGGTCCCTTCCAACCCCAACCATTCTCTGATTCTGTGAAAGTTACTACCTCACTGTGTACATTGGCACGTAAACCGATGTCTTTAGGATTTGAATTGTGTCTTAAGAGTTTTGCAGAATGATAAGGATTTCTTACAGTTTACTTTTCCTCTGTTGAGATTTAAATCTCAAGTAAAAATGTTGCACGAGCCTGTATTTTGTTTTAGTAAAAGAAAAAAAAAAAAAGTTCCTCCAAATGACTGCCTATAAAATGTTTATTAGGAAAAAAAATTATTGGGAGAGGTATACAAATATTATTATGCTGGTAGATACATGGAGACAGGCAACATATGAAATGTGTTTCTGTGGCCAGCGGGGTCTGTGTTTTACTCACGAAACCTTGCTAGTTTCTTTTTACTGTTGTAAAATCATCGACCGTTCGCTGTTATGGATTGCCTAGCCTGTATATTGTTCCGTATGTTGTAACTATGGAATTGATTTTCACTGCCCATCTCTGTGCTACTGTTTTTCTCCACTCAAATGTTTCTTTTTTTCTTGGAGTCAAAGGGCTGTTTGTTGAGATTATTATTATTGTTAGACAGTTAATAAGGCGTTTTTCTTATTTTGCTTACAAGTTTCTGCACAGACCACTTTGAATTGAAAACAAGTTAAAAAAATCTACTTAGAGCTTGCACTTTTCATTATAGCCCATTAAATTCTTTAGTAGTTATCCGTAGGTAGATTGTACTGCGTTCCTACAAACACGTTCAGGTGTTTTGACGTGGGAATGTTTTCTGTCGTTTGTTACAGCCGCTGTGCGAAGTGTGAGTTACTGAAGGCGTCTGAAGTGCGTGGCGGATGGTGCACTGCTGTAGCGTTACCAGATTTTAATTGTGTGTGGGTGTGATCAGTCAGTGAGAGGCGAGGCGCTGCCAGGGAGATGTTGTGTGTCTCAGGAGCTGGTGTGATGATTCACTAGAGGTCACTTTTTGCTCACTGATGAACCATCTTTGTGCTAGGTGATAGCAGAGTGCTGTTTGTGCGGAATTTCTCCAGGGTACAAAGCAGTGCTCGGTGTGGAAGAAGATGAAATTCAAGACCGGGTAACTCATAATCATGCCAAGTAAATTTGAGAGTTTATTTGTTTCAGTGTCATAAATGTACGTAATCCCAGTGCGTGGTTGTACTCAAGGCCCTTGACAGCAAATGGACCTTCTCAGATACTGTTTTGCTTTTTGCATCCTTTAGTATCCTTGCTGGTTTCTGAGATTTCTAAGCCTCGTGGTTAGTTTGAGAGGAAAGTCTCTAGATAAATGCTTAGTGAGATGTTGCTTTGATTTCATACCCGTTTTTATAATTCCCGAGGGGGTCCTCAGTTTTGTGGTCTGTGTTTCAGACAAGGGAGTATGATGTTCTCTGTGCTGCCTAGTGAATAAATGGCATTTAGAAGTGTGAATATAATTGTTTAAGAACTTTAAAATTATCTCTGATCCAACCATAACTTTTTTTTCTGGCTACTTGTTGTGCAACTTTGACAAAAATAAGATGCCAAGTGTATTATAAGGGAACTAAAGAGGAGGCAGGGGATAATAGAGTACCAGTTACATCACAGCACAGAGACCGCTAACTTACTGCCAGTCCAAACTGGTATGAACGTACAGCATCTCCTAAAGATGCCCCTACTGCTGCTTTAGCATGGTGCCAGGCCCAAAAGAATTAATCCCACTTTTGAGCAGATAATCGCCTCACGATTGGAGTAACACTGGCAAATCTGAACTGCTTTTGGCTTCAGAGCTAGAGATCAAGCCTCCAGCCTGAGCATCCCTCTCCTTTCTCCTGGAAGCAGCATAGGCAGTGGCCTGCCCTTCAATTTGCGTAGGCGAATGTACCTCCTGCACGTCACTTCTGAATTTGAGCTTCTGTATCTGCTGAGTTTCTCAGCAGATTGTCCTAAGACTGAAGACATAGCCCCAATAGGCAGTTCACTCAGGACATCCACGGGTTCTGCTCAGGCCACTGGATGGTTAATTATTCTCCGTATTACTTGTGAACTTACTACCACCAAACAGGTTATTGAATCTACTACAAACTTGAAGGTTTTGATCCCTTCAGTTGGCTTTAATACATATGTCTGTTTCTTTGCATACAGAATGCAGTATCATAAACTGTATCTATTTTTCATTATAATTGTAAAAAGAGAATCACTTCATAATTATCCTGAATGGGTCTGAGCCTGCTGCTCTTAATCATGTAAAAAATAATGCTTAGCTTCATGACCAGGCCCAGACTGATTTACAGTTTGAGAAGTAAATTACTACTCAATAGTAACTTGCTACAACCCAGTTCTATAAAAGTAAATGCAGAATGTTGTTATGCTGGTTCATTATGTTGAAAGTATATTGCATTACAATGTTTAATGGAAATTTTAGTTTAATACATTCCAAATGCCTTTAGCACCTCAGGAGACAGCTGGATCAGTGGTCTCACTCACCAGTTGAGGGGCTGTCCACTGCCCACATAATTTTGTTAGTAGCTAACTTTTTAAGGACGACTTCAGCAGTAGGAGCCTCAGCATAGTATCTTTGCAATAGTCAGAGTTTGAACGAACTCCACGATTTCAGACAGGTGAGAGGGAGAAAACCTTCCCATGGGTTACTAACCTACTTTTTGTTCTTTCATGTTAATTGGCTGTTCATTCCTGGGAACACAGATTGCGCCGCTTCTCCTTTACCTCATCCAATGTCAAATCCCCTAAGAAGCCCTGCCAGCGCAGAAGGGAGCGAGCCATATGGGGCAGGTTGCAGTTGTTCCTTCAGGTCTGGATTTATTCCACTGTGAACAGATGGACAATGGCTGACATCCACTAATGGTTCTCGATAGGTTTCTTCTGTTGTTCATCTCTATCTTCTTTTCCTCTTCAGCCAGAACACAGACATTCCTGGAAATGGTCTGTTAACTCCTCCTGACTAGATGGAAAATGATACCTCTCATTTTGCGATAACCAGAAAATGCAGAGGATTTAATTCCACCCTGATTCTTTGTTGTGTTTTTAGCACTCATATGAAGAGGGTGAGATCAAGAAGAAAATCCCTTACTCACTTAATTCAGATAACATCAGAGGAGAGAGGTTTCTTGTGTTCACTGGTTGGAAGGGAATTTATTCTTCCATTCATTCAGCACACTGCAAGGTTTTTCACTGTTGTAAAGCTGGTATTTCCAGCACAGAGCTAGTATAGCCATTCCATTTTGAGAAAGGAGCAAGCACATTTGGCATTTCAAAAATTACTTTGAATGTTTGACACAGCTGAACTTCTTGTTCATTAAGTGGAACTTCAATCTATGACTTTGATCCTTCAGCAAACCTTTTTTACAGTAGATGAAGGTTCTCTGTTTTATTTCATGCTTGTGATGACCACCATTTCTTAAAGATTAAGTGCTTCCCTTTTGTCAATTATTCTTTTTTCCATTTTCCCCTCAGAACCTGCTGAAAACGTTTCTCCAAAATGGCCTTTCTCTTTTACATCAGCCATAAAGCATTAACTTCCTACAACGGGCAGTTTCGCACAGAGGAAGTTACACGTTTTAAAAAAAAAAAAAAAAGGCAGCTCTAGTTAAAATACTCAGCTGCAAAATTAAAGTAGACTGATCTCTTTGAGTGTGTTTTATAAACAAATGCTTTTCGCGATCTGAGTGAAGAAATTAAGGGAAGATTTAAATCCAAAGTCTTCTTGACAGATTTTAAATAAATGGCATTGACTTACTTTGATTACACATTTTAAAGATCTATTTTTAGGATAAAGTTTAAATGTTGGGCCTGCTTTATCCAACCATTCTTTTCTTCTGACATAAATCCCTTTTAGGATCTCCTAAGAGCATCTGCAAGATTTACTGTTAACAAAAGTTAAGATATTCCATTGAAATATAATCTTCCATTTTGATTAAAAAATGCATAAAGCTTTTAAAACGGTGGCTTTAAAACCTGTAACAATGAATGACGCATGTTTGATAATGAAGCAAAACCATGCCTGAAAGAGCCAGCGCACACAGCTATGACAAACTAAGGAAAATTTGCAAGTACACAATCTCAGTACCTAGATGTAAGAATACTGTCAAACCCCATTATTCACTTTAGAGAGAGTTCAGTGTGTATCTTGGCTCATTGCTTAGAGGATACAGCAGTAAAACTTCCTCTTTCACTATCTTCTAAGTCACATCTGCTAAAGATATCCTACCCTAATGTATCTAATTTGTGAAAGCCCAAGGTCATGCCCTTATGATTAGACATTCTGAGGGGAATAAAACTTGTACTTAAATTATACATATGGCTGTTAACAGATACGCTTAAAACAATGTATTTACTCTCCAGCACATGTGCTCCTCCAGCTGACTCTTAAGAAGCCAAGAAACACTTTGGGGGCTTTGAAAACTGTCATGATTCTTAGTGCCAAACACCAGACACTCAGCTGTGTAACATCACTGTTTAAAAAAAAATTGTCACAGTGACAGCAGTTCCAGAATGTGGTGAGGGGATGAGTATTGTTACGTTTTGTGGAGGATCTACTTCTGTTGTAGCTGTATGAGTGATAGTCTAAAAGATGTGAAGATGGCAATGTTTGGTGACCCAGTGGTGAGCTGGAGAACATAGGAAGTAAAATGGATGGGGGCAGTGGAAGGTTTGACGAGTCAGCTCCTGGGTTTTCTCATGCCCAGTCTAAAACACGGCCGGCGAAAGCCATGTAGGGGAGGAGGACCGAACTCTGGGTGAAGGCAAGCTTGATTTTCTTAAACAGAAAGGGCACTGCATTTGTGTTGTGAGGGAAGACTTCAATTGCTCTTGGGTTATCTCTTCTTTTCCATCCTGAGAGTCTTCGTAGTTTATCCTCCAGAGCAGGTGCCTCCTGGCAGTTGTCAAAGAGCAGGGCGGAGAGACCTTTCGGCTGGGCAGACAGGGTCAGATAACCTCTCCTTCAGCAGGTGCAAACCAGCTTCCCGCTGTTGAAAGGAGCAGTTACGATCAGCTGAGGATCCAGCCCTTGATGCTTTCCCAGGAAACATGCCTTTGTGATGTGTGTGTGCGCACGCGTGCGCAGGCAGAGAAGTAGCTCCAGCATTACCTACAGCATGCATATTTGTTAAGTCTGCATATAATCAGAAAGGAAAAAGAGCAAGCATATGAATTCCTTCATGAAGTAGCGCAGAGAATACCAAACTGCAGTATTAATAACCTCCTGTTATTGAATACTCCATCTGTTCATCATGCCAACTTATCCTCACTTAGAGCACTCCCCTTGTCATAATATTTTGTACCACACTCCCCTCCCTCCTTGAAGCAGCAGTTCCAGTTTAGAACTAAACATTTGCCCAGTCATGTAACCCCACTGAGGAAAGGGTCTCATGCCTTGTATCTGTTCATGTTTCTCTCTTAAAAAAAAAAAAAAATAACCCCAAACCATGGAAGTGAACTCTTAATTTCTGAATCTTCATTTTCCACTATTAATTTTTCCTGGAGATACTTCCATATCGGTATTCACAGATATTTCACTTGTGGTTTAAGCGTGTTCTACCCCTGATGCTCATTCCTGTTGATACTTTGCCACTTGGCAACTTAAGTAGTGGGGAGAGGGAATATTATTTTTACAGCTTTGATATGTATATATTTTTATATTTGCTATAACATCTACAAATGGCAATAAAGTGGTTAACCACTTTAAAGCGATTAAACCCAAATTTGTTTGTTTATACAAGCCCAACATGAGGCGCTTGGCTTCATGCTGCCCCAGTGATGCACACTGAGAATCTAGAGAAACTATGCTGTCTGAGGGATGGCTGAGACGTCTGTACTGAGCCATATAAAGCTTTCCCATGAATACAGGAGGAAAATTAACAAAGTATGAGGCTGCATAAATTTGTCTTGGGAGTTACCTCCGGATCCTGCTGGGTAGCCCTGTGAAACGGACAGTGCCTGGAGAATGATGGGGAAAAAACAAGTTATGGAGCTGGAGCCAAGCTGCTGCTAAAGGCTGCCTATACGCTAAAATCCTTTACTTGTGCCTTGAAAGGATTCCTGAGATCCACCCTTTATAACCCTTGGATTCAGATATTCCCTTCTCAGAAAACCCCAAACAAGCCAACTAAAGAAATTAACCCCCCAACAAACCAAAACCCAGAGGAAAACCTACACGCCGGGCATACAGAAACACAGAGATGCCCTGGCCCTGCTACCAGGCATGTCACTTGCCAAAGCCAATTACTAGCGAATGCTGCCCACAGTCCTGCGGAATCCAGCAAAACCCTCTAAAACCGTACTGCCACCCCTGCCGTGAGTAGTTTAGGAAAATCGCCCACGGCCCCGAGTTCAGGGGTGCGGTCAGCAGGATGAACTCTCGGGTCAGCCCCGCGGAACGATCAGAAACGTGCGAGAGGGGCCGCCGAAACTTGGCGCGGGCAGCCGGGCACGGCGTGAGGCGGCGGCGCGGGCCGGTGTTCGCCGAGCTGGCTCCGTGGGGAGGGGACGGAAGGAGCGAACACCCTGTCTGACCCCGGCCGCGGTTGTGCGAGAGGCGTAGAAGTTTCTGAGATGGCCGGGACCGGAGGACCCGAGGGAAAGGCGGCGGCGCGGAGCCATGGCGGCGCGGCGGGCCGCCACCCTCACCCCCTCCCTCACCCGGGCGGGGCCGCCGTCAGCTGACCCAGCCGCCCGCGGGGGGCGCCGCGCCGACTTCGTTTGGCGTCCGCCGCCGCTTCGGCGGGGAGGGGAATGGCGGGTGTTCGGGGGGGGGTGGGTGGGAAGGGACCCCCCGTGTGAGGGCGCGGAACGGGGAAAAACGGCCTCGCCGGGCTTTGGCCGGTGGCGACACCACCTGTTTTTGACGCAAATCTGAGTCTCTGTTCCACTTTGGGCAGCGCAGAGGCACAATGCTGAGTTTCTGTTGATTTCCCTTGTCAGCAAGAGCGGGGGGTGACAGGGCTGTGTGTGGAGGCCGGCTCCCGCAGCGGCCGGCTTTGGGGTGTCTTCTACCCCGAAAGACCTGTGTTGGCTCCAGCAGCCTCTTCTGAGGATCAGCCCTGCGCTGGGCTGGCGTTATACTATTCCTGTACGTCCCCGCGTGGGATGGCGCGAGGAGCGTGAACGCGAGGGTGGGCCGGGGTTGATGTGGTGCTGCCGGACGACAGCGTGACAGCACGACTGGGCCTTTTCGCTGTCCCGTGGGGCTTTCCGCGGCGGGTCCGGGTGTTCGCAGCGCGGGACGCCCGCGGTCAGCCGTGGTGGCGACTCAGGGGTGTTCCAGCGAGAAATAAGAGACAGCCGGCCAGCAATAAAGCTGTGGGTTTGCATCTAGGTAATTATAGAATCATGGAACGGTTTGGGTTGGAAGGGACCTTAAAGATCATCCAGTTCCAACCCCCCTGCCACGGGCAGGGACAAGTGAGGGTTGAGCAGAGCCTGATGCCGGTCGCCCAGCACTTGGAACTTCATGGGGATGCGTGGGGGACATTGGCGATGGAAAGAATTGTCGGCATTTGGCCAATTGGTTGCCTTTCCTCTGAAGCTGTCCCTGTTCGTGGCGGTGCCCCCCTGCCATGGGGGATGGTTTTGGGCCTTGAGCGTGGGACGGGGGCTCTGAGAGTGGATCAGTGATGCAGGGGGCATGAAACATCACTTAGCGCTCGCGAGGACCAGAACTACAGCGTTCTGGGGTATTAATTTCTTAATTTACAATCCGAGAAAGCCTTAGCGGCATCACATGAAACAAACGCCACAAATGCCAAGGTTTTGGGACGCCAGGGAGGGTGTCGCGTGCAGCTGGCGTTAACTTTGTGGGAGTTTAATCAAGACCAAACAACACAGGAGCGACCGCGTCAGGCCCCAGAAGCAGAGCGAGGTTTCAGTGCGCGCTCGTCGCGCCGCAAACCAAACGCCGGCGAACGGGAGCGCCAGGCTCTGGGCCCGCGTGCGCCCGCCCCGCCCTCTTTCCGTCTTTGATGCATGCCGAGAACCAGGAGATCGAGCCGGGGCGCGGAAGCCCCGCCCGCGGAGGCGGTGGCAGAGGCGGTGGCGGCGGCGACCGCTCCCCCACCATCGGCGGGCGGCGCGCGTGCGCGCGGCGGGGGCGCGCGTGCGGGCATGCGCGCGGGCGCGCGCCGAGGCGCCTCACTTCAAGGGGCGCCCACGGAGTAGCCGCCATATGCCGCGGCGGCTCGTATTTTCATTGCCAGCCTCGCAGTCGCGGAGCGGCGGTGCCCCCCCGGCCTCCTCCCCGCGGCGAGCGCGGACGTAGCGCTTCAATGGGAAGTTCTCACTTACTAAACAAGGGCTTGCCTCTAGGTAACGATCTCGCGTGGCGCCGCGACGCGCCGGCCTGGTCGCGGCGGTGGGGACCGGCGGTGCGGGAGGGGGTGTGTGTGTGTGTGGGTTTGTGTGTGGAGCGTGAGTGAGTGCGATCAGCCCCCGCCGCCACCGCGCTTTGTGTGCCCGTCACCGCCGCTGCCGGCCCCGCCGGGGGGGAGCGGGGGCTCTGCTGACGGCCGCGTCGCCGGCGCAACTTTGCCTGGTAGCTGCCGGCGGTAGCTGGGAGGTTTGAATTAAATAATAACGATAAAAAAAGGAAATACATTAAAAATTAACCGCGGGGAGGCGGGTGAGGCGCAGTCGGGACTGGAACTCGGCCGCGGGTACAATCATCCTGAAATAAGAAAGTCAAGACGGTGTTGCGACTGCATCCACAATGTTAATTTGGGGTGTTGTTCCAACCTCCCCCCGCCCCGGTCGCGTTCGATCTCGGGGTGAGCGGTACCCTGGCTTTTAACTGCAGGGAAACGCTGGTAAAGTGCCACGGAGGGGGAAAGGAAAAAAAAAAAAAAGCTGTGTGCTAATGTTTCAATAAACAGGAAGTTTAAAAGAGGCGTTTTATTGCTGTAAAAAGTGCTTAAGGCCCGGCTGTTGAAATGATTTTGCTAAATCTGCGGACGGGTTATGTATCTGAAAGGTAAGGCTCTTCTCTGCAAATCTGAATTTCTCTTTCTTTTCTCTATTTTTTTCTTTAAACATGTGCTAGCAAATGCATTTGTGGGTTGCTGCTGTTTTTTAAGGTAATGCGAATAATATGCATGGGGTGATACGCTTCCAGAATTGCTTGGCATAAATTATCATCTTAATCTGAAGGAGATTTTTTTTCCTTCACCCAGACATAAGGAGACAGAATGTCGATTCTGTTTATAAACATTATCATTTTGTAAGCAAATGATACCAAAGGAAGGCTACAAAGCAGGGAATAAGCCTGTTTACGGTGTAGTTATGAGTCAGTCTGCTATGTTGCTTTGTTTTCCTCAAAAAAAAATTAAATTCAAAAGGCAGGATTTCAGTCATACTACTGGTTTGGACAGAATGCTGGTAGAAAACACTGTTATCAGCAGTGGCTTTCAAAATTTCACCTGTTGTAACTTAACAATTTGACATCATCTTATATTTTAATAACTGTTGTCCTTATCAGGAGGAATGTTTGCTTTTAGGCCATGATTGAGCAGCTAAAGGTAATCATCCCTGTAGCCTCATTGAAAATAATGAGGCCTAATAAACTGGAGTGAATGTGTGCTTGGTTTTTTTCCCAGTGAATTAAAATTAACTATTGTATCTGCCATGTACATACGTGTTTCAAGTGCATTGCACTGATCCCTTCTCCTCGGTCTTAGAAGGTGTAAATATTCTTATTTAGCATTCGAGCCCCTTGGCAAGTAGCCCGATGCCCTTATTACAATATTTTAAATCTCCTTATTGTATCCCTCTAGGAAGGGAACAAGAAAATACTAAGAAAAAATAAAACCTATATTTAAATAATTTCCAGTGACATCCCATTGAGCAACACTTTAAAAATCTATATCCTTTATAAATAAAAAAAGGTTTAAAAGTGCAGTGTAAAGTAGACTGTGCCAGCAGAAAGATAATTGTCCGGTGCATCTCTTTGTTCTGTGTTCTTATCTGTTTTATCTATTTTTAGCTGTGCGCTGGTGAAGCAGGCATATAAAATTAGCAGCCCAAACTGCTAACTTCAGTATATTTTATAACATTGCTCTTTATTGACCCCCAAAGGCAGCAGGATTTCAATATTGGAATTGTGTAACATTTGACAAATAATATCCTCTTTGGTTTACTGTTATGTCGACCATCCTGAGAGTAAGCCAGTGGCAAAATATTTTGTCCATTTGCATTGCACTAGTGTATTTCAAAGCAAAATGCAACAAACAACAGCCTGCCCCCAGCCTGCCACCCTTTTCCAGTCTGAACAAGAAATGGGTGTTTATGGCGGGCTGTAATTCGTAAGCAGAAGAGAGAAATTGAGAGAGTTAAACTGGTGCCTCGTTTTTGTCATTGTTAATGTAAAATAATACTTGTGATGTGAATGGACTTTCTCTGCGTTTATTTAATGGCGTTGAGGGCATAAGTTGGCGCAGGGTCGGTGGGGTGTTCTCTGTCCTTCTGTAAACACACACCATCACCACCCCCTCCCGCAATATAGTGTAGATTCAATATTTCTCCGTCAAATGATGTGTTATTTCATTACTGAATTGGCAAATAAAATAGTGATAATCCCGAGAGTTGCTGTAGTCGTGCTCAGTAGAAGAGTTTAGTCAATGAAACTTGTTTTTTGAAATGAAACTACTACCGTCACCTTTGTGAATTTTTCAGTTCAGTGTTGTGATGTGTAGTTAAGGAGTAGCTGAAGCATGCAGCTTCTGAACACACGCTATACTATGTGTAAAAAGCTCATCATCATAAATATTGTATACGCTATGTTACTTTATCATAATGTGGAGTTCTGATAGTGTGACAAAACAAATTACAAGTGCCCTTACGTTTGTCAGTTTGGTTAGGTCTTGACTTGTCCTTCTCTATCATAAAGATAAATAGCATCTGCCCTTTGTTAAAAATATATGATGCTTCAATTTACTAATCTTGCTGTTTCAAAGAGTTATTGTTTTATTTATAACATAAACACAGCGGTTGCAGTACTTAGTCGAAAGTACGATCGGAGAGATTAGGATTGGGCCGGATACTGTGAATTGTTACCGTACTGGTACAGTAGTGCACTTGCCATTGTTCTGAAACGTAAGGTCAATCTCCCCTTATCAAATCGGAACACCTACCGCAGATCGGTGACTAGGCTGGGTAGTCCTTTTTGGGGAGAAAACTGACATTATCTTGAAGTACCTGTTTGTATGAATGCCATAAGAATGAGGGGGAAAAAAAAAGTGCTTACTGTACAAGAAAATAGTTTGAACAGCGATAAGTGTAAGGAAAGGCGCAGATTTAAACGTCTCTTAAGTCAAGACGCTGAGAAGCAACATGATCTTAAATTTGCTTACGTGAAATCTAATGCTGACTCAAAACTATGCAGGTGTTTTGGACTACAGTTGCTTGTTGACATTTTGTCTTTCCTTACGTAACGTGCATTTGCAAGAACTATGTTTCTTGACGCTTATCTGGAGAGGTCTGCTCCTTGTGTGTTAGAGACCTGCCTTTAAGAGTAATATTTAGGTTTTCGCCTCCCAAGCCAGCTGGGAACATTGATGAGGTGATACTCTCCAGCATGTGTCAAGCTTTCAAATCCCATAGCGGTTGGCAGTGTAGCAACATAGCAGCCTCATCTGAGGCTCCCTAACCTTCTGGCCCCATAATTATTTATTTAGTGAGAGCGTAGAGATGGAGTTACACTTTTAATATGTGTCCTAAAATTTAAGGTGAGGATAAAAGTTGTAGTACATAGCCCTTTAGCCTTAGTTCCTCTGCCGCACGTGCTTTCTCACTCCCAGACAGCGTAGCAGCGTATTTACAGTTTGGGAAGACAGAAGTTCCCAGCTGTGTTTTTGGGTGGCTCTTTCCCCTGCTGCCTTGAGAGCAAAGATAAGGATTCGTTTTAATCTGTGTATTGATCAGGAAAAGACAGCAAACATGCACTACAGATAAATCTAAAATTAACGTTTCCTACTGAAATACCACCTTTTGCTCCCTCACCAGTATTCCTCTGGGAGAACTGGAGAAGGGCAGTGGTGGGCATTTTAGGATCTGTGAACTGTGATTATGATACGATCTTTCCCAGAGCATGGTAGTCCTCGGCCCATCTCCCCAAATGATTAACGTGCTCAGAAGTGTTCTGGGAATCTGGCAGCATCCAAGTGTTGCCTGGCTGAAACTGTTGTACAACCTTATTGCAGGGAGGGAGAAGGAGACTAAGTGTCTCAAACTCTTCATGGTGTGAAAAAGGGTGCTGTGAGTCCCTGGATTAGACTGCTGTAGGTGCTTGTGGGTCCTTTGATATTCAGCTTTGGTTTGATGGTTGAAATGAGTGTTCAAATGTTTTTTGAAACCAGCCAGAAATCTCTTAGGTTCCTCGAGGCATACGAGACAATCCCTGGGCTCGTCCCATTTGTGTCACCTTGTAGCCACTGTCTGCGGCCGGGTTAGGGACGAGGAATATCTGGAGCACAGCGTGCATTAGCCGCACCCTGGGACCCAGGCGGGAGCTGGCAGTGCTGCTTGCTTAGCTGGCTGAGGGACGGCTGCCCAAATCGAGGGCTTTACCTCTGTGGGTGCTGCAAAAGGCAGCATCTTTAAAAAGAAATTAACAAAACCCAGTAACGAAATAATAATTAAGTTTGGGAAAAAAAAAAAACTCACAAGGTAAAATTAAATTCCAAATAAAAAGAAATCACTCAAACCTCTCCTGAAAAATATGTATATATTAGATGAAGAGGTTAATTATTTTTTGATGTGCAAAACAAAACATGTTTGCTTGCTGTAACCGAGCAAGAATTTAATTTTTGAGGGAGATGATTATAAATTAACATGTCTATGAAATATTTTTGTCATTTCATCTCAAACATATCATGTTTCCTCTATTATTATTCCATTTACTAATTATCCAGTTTGTCTCTAATCAACATAATTGAAATTTGACATTGTTTGATTTTTATTTTCTTTGAACTAAACGTTGCTAATGCTCTAGCATGTTTCATGTTGGTATTTATTTGGATGACCATTGCTCATCTCTGCATTTTCATCTTTTATTATGCCTGCCTTTTTCAAGGGGCCTTTGGAGGAACTTCCTTGCAGTGTACCTGCCAGTCTAGTCAGCCAGAGGGGATTCTCTACAGAAAGCAGAAAAACCTGGCCTTAGGGCTGGGGACAACTGTTCAGAGTAATTATAAAGTTGAAGGTTTTTTAATAAACCTTTTTATTTCTGTTACGTATGAAGGCTTTGTAGCGCCAGTAGTAAAACACGAGGTAATACAGTTATATAATTTTGCTTTACGTTAGGTTTTTTAAGGCATATTTTAATAGTGCTGTTTACAGGTCAATGGATGTCCCTTATCTGTGCCCAAATCACTTTCAGCGAGTTGTGTCACCACCGGCGAAGTTACGTAAGTCTGTGATGAAAGTTGTTCACGCTTTCTGACTCTGTATGTATGCCAGGACTCACCACGCCATCCCTCCTCTCCTTTTAGTCTCTGGGGAGCAATGATGCCTACTCACAAAAAAATCCAAGGAAGCAGAGGAAGGTTTCTTACTTGACTTGAGTCACAATTCCAAATTCCTGCGTAGAGTCCAAATTTGTTATTGTTGGATCTGCACCAATGGTCTTCCTGAACTGCCCCAGTATTTTTTGATAGATTCCATCTTTTGCTGTCGTACACGGGACACCCGGTGTGATAAGAGTGGCGAGAGGTCTGTCCCAGTGAGGTACGCTGGAAGCTTTGCGATTAGTTCTCACACTACCGTGTGGAACGTAACAAGAGCATGGCTGTTTTGCTGCCTTTTAAAGTAACCACTGCTTTTGCCACCTTCTGTGTTTGGTTGACACGTGACCTTTAGAAGTGAGAAATGTGTGTAGTTCAGAAACCGTGCTGGGTGGCCTTTACCTATGTGTGTCTGGTCTTGTGCAATAGAGATGTCGGCCCTCGTCCACACTGGACAGTCAGAGCAGAGTCTACACACAGGTAAAGTAGATGGTGGTGTAAGGAAGCTGAGTTTCAGGGGCAGCAAGAGTTGTCCTGCTTTCTATTTCGCGCATGGTGGAGCCTTGGAAAGCCAGGCTGGCTGCTGTTGCTGCTGCCTTGTGGGGGATTGTCCCTTTCTCCCACCATCCAAACATGAACACAAGTTAGCCCATGACTGCCTTGCAGTGACAGCAGGAATGGCAAATGCAGCTCTCCAAGGCTCTCCCTGCTGCATTCCTGTCAAACTGTATTCCTTTCCTATGGCAGGAGCGTACACCCTGTGCCTTAAAGCCCTGTGGTACAAGGTACAAGCTCTGTGGCTAAGCAGAGGAATGGTCAGTGTGCTGTCCTGCATCATGCTCGGCCAGTGCAGTGGCAGGTCAGAGCTCAGAAAACAGCCAGGAGAGAAGCAGCACTGCAGGATATTTTCTTCATCTTCCACTACACGTAAATTTTTTCACTCTGCAGAACGTCATCGTAGCCCCTGGGTGAGTCAGAAGTTGGGAGAATGAGCCAGAAAAGAGCTATACTGAGATGTGTGCTCTCCAGTCAGATTGGGCTGATCTACAGGAGGGTTTGCAGGAAGGGAGTGCTGCCCCAGGCAGCTGTTAGTCACACAGAGTCAGTGAGAGGTGCTTCTGGGGGCTGGCAGCCAGTAACGTCTTGGGCATTGGTGCAGATCCCAGTATCTTTTATTTATTAATTGCAGAATTTCTGTTGGCTTCTGTGGGTTTTTTACCTGAATATGAATTCTCGGAATTAGCCCTCTGTTTTAAGATGAACTTTGCAAAATTACTGATGATTCTTGCATATTTGCAGCCTGGCACTCTTAATCCCGTAAAGATGATGTACGGCTTAGCAGAAACAGTGGTGTGGAGCACTTCATCAGAATTCCCAGATGAGTCAAATTTCATTAGATGGTTGCAGCCAGTTTGTCTCTTGCTGAGTGTGTAGCTTTAGTCTTTGCAGAGTCATGCAAGACAAAAGTGTTTAGCAGAGATAACCACAAGCCAGTCTCCAAACTCTTAAACTGATACTTAAATATTTTTTTTTCTTTAATGTGTTGTACCAGATATGTTAAACTGTTTATTTTCAACCAGATAATGAGCGTTTTCACATTTGTGGTCTACCAACCATCTTAATGCGTGTCTGGTGCTTCACTGAATATTATTAATGTGTATCACAGCCTTTCTCATGTTGTTGATTTTCCCGTTTATATAATCAGCACTACTGAGAAGTGATCTTCAGTAATTCAGAGTTGCATGTGTGCGTTCCCATGCTGACTGGAACTGGCTGGCTAGGGTTCTATCTATCTTAATAAACTATTTCTTGGCTTAGACAGGTCATTAAGATACTGACCAAAGCCACTGCAGCATTTTAGGTTTTAATTTGTATCTTCACCAAACGCTCCTACGTGCTAGGAGTCCACCCCTGCTGGTTGTGCTCCTTTCCTAGTCCGCTTTGTGCTGCCGAGATTACCGTCTTTCATTGCTGCTACCGGCTTTAGGGGTAGAAAATCTTGTGCATTTTGGTTTGTTTGCATTAGGTTTCATCCTAAAGAATCCTTTAGGATGAACAAAATGCAGTATCGATTTCCAGTGCCTCTGTAAACCAGACACTTGCACCTAAAGGACTTACTACTTTTGCCCTCAATCAGTCACTTTATTCCTTGGTTTTGTCAAATTTGCATTGATTTTGCAGCTCCTGCCAGACTGTCAAAGCCTATCTGAATTGTGTTGGATCTCCGCATAGTTTTTCATGTGGAATCTTTTCTTTGTAAGACTAAAGCAGCTTCCTACATCTGCTCTGCTCGAGTTTAGCCACCAAAGCACTACTCCTTTGTGAACTTTGAACTCTGCGCAACCAGACAGCAGATTTTTATTTTTCATTTTTACAAGCCAAAGCAACATCTAAGAAAGTAACCTTTTATCTGTGTAGAGCTGGATGTATTTTAGCCACGCCAGTCTAGATAAAAAGAATGTCTTGCATTTTTTAAAAGCTTGTGGGAGGAGGCTCACAATAGAGGCTCCATTGTACTGTTAGTACAGGAAATCATGAACTAGCTATGACGAGAGTATTGCAGGGGAGTTTTAAGTTGACTTAATTCCCATAGTATCGTATGGTTTTCAAAGGGTTTCACAATATATTGCCTTTCAGGTTTGGTTGTGCATGCTGTTCGTATTTGGCAGTCCTCTCGTCACGTCTTTCTCCTAACCGTGTTTTTGTTCAAAAGGTTTCATGTTTTGAATCCTTGAATCCAGATGACTTTCCTTCTTACTGTAAATACAGCGGCATACGAATACACTTGGTATTTATCTCATGACCACCCTGCAGCCATCTAAAATTAAAATTTAGTATTATGTATTCAGCAGTGAGAACTGTCTCCTTAGAGCAAGCAATAAAAAAGGATTTTACGTAGGAATTTGGAGAAGAGTAAGCTGCAGGCGCAACTTTTACTTTCCTAGCAGATTTTGATCCCACAGGATGTTGGAGTTACTCAGCTTCCAACTGATATTGAGGGGAATTGGAGTGAGCTGACAAATCTGTAGGATCCTGGCTGCATCCTAAAGACAGAGTTACTACAGGATAAGCCTTTTGCTAAAATTTTGTCCAAAGATTGGTTGGGCTCAGTACCTGTGGTTAAGGAACAAGTTCTGTCACTCAGTTGAAAGAATTAGGATTTTGAGGACTCTCCAAAATCATGAATCTCATTTTCTTAGTCTTATGAGTAAAGAAAGTTTACTGTATTGTATTGATTTGGTAATTTAGAACTTGAAATACGGTGAATATTGAAATTTTGCATTTGTTTTCATAGCTTCGCTGCCATCTTCCCTCTGGACTTGCTTTTAAGCCTGTTAAATTTTGTTAGTGATTTTTTTCTGAGCTTTGTGGCTTTGTTTAAAAAAAAAAATTAAAAATCTGTTAACAAATACATAAATAAAGTATTTTCTTATATCTGTAAGGAGTAAAAAAAAAAAAAAAATAAAACCCTAACACAAGAAATCCAAAATAAAGCTGGTGGGTTTTTTATACTGTCTTGGGGATGCTGTCTGGTGGAAGTGCTAAATTTTTCAAAGTGTGGTTTACACAATCCTAGCAGCTATTGAAATGCCCATAAGATTGATTGGCAGGAGGGGATTTTTTTTTTTTGTGCAGGAAAAAAGACCTCAAAAACCATCTAATTCTCTCTCAGATTTTCAAAGAGAATTAGTTTTTACTTTAGAAGACTAATTCCAAAAACATTAAATGGCGATAATTTTTATAAATAGTAAAGAACCTCCTCTGACATATCTGAGATTTCTTTGATCATCAAAATGCATAGTGGAAGAAGCAGTCCATGAATAAGCCATGTGATACCTGGGAAACTGCTCACATTTAATTAAGTACAATTTTAAATCAGGTTAGTTAAAACCAGCGCAAGCCTCTTTGAACTCAGGTGTAAACTAGGCTTATTTCACATTAGCATTAAGATACTAAAGAATCAGTAAAACCAAATCAAAATGTGGTACTTTACAACAACTTTATATTGGGCATTTACATTCTGGTTTACAGGCATACTTCAGAGTAAATACAGCTGTGTGTGGGATTTGTACCTGTCTGTAAAGGGGATTTCACCGAATCCCCTTCATATATTAGTAAATACATGTCCTGCGTGAGATCTGAATCACATTCTGGAATTCCTTTTGTGTCTCATTTTTAAATTTATTCAATTTTGGTTTTGTGATAAGTGCTGAAGTAAAATGAAGTGCAGTGTAGCTGACTTTCGGGGCAAATTTAGTGTAATTATTGACAGGCGAATTGAAAGAGGGGACAGCAGTGCTAGCAAATGCCCTAAGTGGCGGTGGAATGGCCCAGATGGTCTCCATGTGCTTCTCCCACTTGTCAGTAGCCTCTGGAGTGACCTGGGGTAATTAATTTCTCTGTGCCCCATCCCACCATGCGTTCAGTGCAGCTGAGGTTACCTGGGAAAGCACTCTGGGGTCTGTTGGAAACCGCACCACATTACAGCAGGATTGTGTTGTTGATCGTGCTTTGAGTAGGTGCTGTAGATCGTGCTTGTGTCTTGTTTTTTCAGAGGGAGATTATTTGAGAGGCAGTGTGCTATCAGCTGTGAACCGAATTAACGTAAATGCACTTAACAGAAAGAAAATCTGTGTCTTGACTGAACAAAACTTTTTGCTGTGCTTGAATGGCTTTTTTCAAATTAAAAATATACTTTACACCATTAAAGCTCTTCCTCTTTAATCAGCACAAAAAAAAAGTCGTGTATATTTGAACAGGGAAGTTGTATTTCACCAGTTAGCTTGGCAGGACACGCAGAATACTGGTAGGTGATGAGGCCGCAGCTCCGCGTGCTGTGTGTTGGAATGGGGGGATGTTACGCTAGCACTGAGTACTCTTGCTCCTGCTGAGATACCAAGACTTGGAGCAGAGACATGATTGCGAGCTATTTTTACTTAACAGTTGAACTTTGGAAGAGAAGGAGTAAGGGATAATTTCTTTCAGCTTGAGTTTGCACATTGTACAACTATTAAAAACTTCAAGACGACTGTTAAGACAGCTACTTGAAGTGCCAGATGGAAAAGAGCAAGGAAAATGCCTTCTGTTCAAAAAAGGGGATTTTTGCTCTTTTTGTTTTGGGGTCTTCTCCGGTCCACACAGTTAGTTTCCGTCGTGGGGCCTGTTCAGGTATTAGATGCTTAGCAAGGTGCATTTCTCTCTTGTTAATTGTATGACAGAACACGGGCATCTTTGTCACATGGTACCAGGTCTGCATCACGGCATTGGGCTGCGTTGCTGAAATCGGGACGGCGCTTTGTTTAGTTCTTACTCCTGTTGTCCAGTAAGTGCTCTTACGGACCCTGCAAACATTTCTGCTATTCTAGAAATGCGCTGGCTTTCTCAAAAGCTGTCGTGGTTTGTGAAATACGATACTGGCTGTTTGGTTTGGACGCGAGACCCCTCGATTCATTCTTTTGCAAAGTAGTCGTTCATCTTATTACGTCCATTTTATATGGATTTAGTTCAAGGCTTATGTTAGTTTATACATAACTTGGAATAATTGGAAAATGTGAAAAATGTGGAGTATTCTTCAGTTGGCTAAAATTTTAAAAGGGTGTTTTTTCCTGCCGGCATCTGGAAGTCAGCCAGGTGAAAGTTGACATTCCCACAATACCTTTTCTGTGGGATAATGGACAAGTTCAGGGCAGCATTCTTTCTCATTTATATAAACAGGCGGTGCTGGCCAGGGCTATGGGAGAAGTGTTGCTGAATGTGAAATTGTTGCTGTTTGCCCTCGCTGTTGTTGCTCTGCTGACAACTTTTTTTTTTTTAATTGTTGTTTTTTTGTTTATATTTAAATAACGTGAAGTCTCCTGCTCTATTACCTCTCACAAGGAATTGCTGTATGAAAAATCTGTGCGCTTTACCCATGATTTTGTACACGGTAGTGAAATGATGTAGCTAGTACAAAACTAACTTTCAGAAGCTTTCAAAAAGCAGGTGGGTGTTTGTACAATAGTAGAGTCTCTTTGACAACCGATGAAAAGAGCTGAAGGTCTGACAAGCTGAACTGACCTTTCATCTTACTCAGCTTTGCCACCCCTGGTCCTTCCGAAACATAGCAGGAATAAATTGTTAGGGAAGCGAGGAGCCGAGTACGCAGGTACTGTCTGCTCTGGCTAGCTGACAGCTTTCGGCTGCTGCTGTTTGGAGTACGGGTAACGCTTTGAATGTCAAAGATTGATAGAAATTTATTAAAATACATTTTTCCCTCTCATAATTCGTATGTCTGTACTTTCAAAGTTGCTGAACAGTTCATGTGCTTCAAAGTTTATTGTATGTGTAGATTTTTTTTATTTTAAGGATCTCAAACAGGAGTTTAGCATGTACTGCCTCAAAGTCATAGTTTATACGTGAAGAACTCCACAGGAATCACGGTCTCTCCATCCAGATGAATTACCCTTTTTCAGCCTCTACAAAAACTTGCTGCTGGGTCCAAGTAGTTATGGGTAACCTTAGAATACTGGTTGAGGAAAGGTAGTCAGACACAAAGAATTTCAGAGATGCTAGATGTTTACGGTTTTCTTGGGCTGTGATATAAACGCTGTTCGTATTAATAAGTCGTCTGCTAAGACTTAAGAGCCTTTCAGCTTAGGTCTTTTCTACCAGAATATTTTTCTTTTTTTGCCTTTAAATGACAAACCTTTTCCTAGAAAATGTGTTTTCATTATCAGTGCTTGTTTAAAAAGGCAGCAAGCAACTGGCATATCTAAATACTCAGTTCTTAGTGCATTCTGATTTGATAGAGGAAGAATGTCTGGTGAAACCCTTAATCTTTCATGTGCTCTGGATAGGTTGGGACATGGCTATATAATTATTCCCTTTCATCCACTGATGTCACTGAGGTCCCTACACAGACTGAAGCTAGTAAATGAAACTAAAACTTATTTTATGTAAACTCTGCAGTTTTCCATGTAGCATGTAGGCCCGTTGTCACGTAATCTGTGTGTTCACATAAATACAAAGCCAGTAGGATGGGTACAAGCACTTTTAATTTTCTGTTCTCTAGTCATCAAATGTGACAAAACAGTAAAATACAAATGCACAAAAATGCATTAATGGTGGGATTTCTAACTTCAGTTCTCTGACTGTAATTTTTCATCCATCTTAAACCTCTAATGACTTCTAATGTTTTCAAGAACTAAATAGGAAGAAAATCACTGTTGCTTGCTTCGTAAAGTGAAGACATATTAACAAACAAAAATTTATTGTCCTGTCTTCACTTTGTTCACTTCATCTAGAACACAGGTTTTATGGTCCTTTGAGTTAGAGATGGATTATTGCTCTAGGTTTTTAAAAACAAATACTTGAGCTGCTCTTTTTATTGCATGTAAATGTCATATCTTGGTACTGGCTATATTTAGAGCTGGAGCATTCTTTTCTATTTAATATTTCTAAGCTTCCTTGCTTAAAATAAGTCTGTTTTTCCATGTAGGGTCCACCCATGTATGCATTTCTATATGCCATAATTTTATGTATGAACTTCTTATTTTTTTCTGTACTACAGAAAGTGGTAGCATCTGTTGATCAGGGGTGAAGCTGAAGTCGTTCATACACATACAAAACTTTAATTACATCAGATACGTATGTGCATGTCGTTCTGTGAGCCACTGGTGTGCGGATACCGGTCTGCTGGTTCCCAGTGCAACTAATGCTCAGGTAGTGGACTGCCTTACTTTGCAAGCATCTCTGCTGACTTGATTGCAGAACCGCAGTACAACTCAGTGGGAATAAGGAACAAAGCAAGGCCTTTTTAGATAAAGACCAAAAAAAACCCCAACACCCTAATGAAAGATGTGCACTGAATAGTAACTTGCACTTTAGTGTCTGGCAACTGTGAAACCTCCGTAAGAATTGCTGCTATTGTATGTGTTCCCTCCTTCCTAATAGAGGTGTTCTGTGTCCTGTTTTTCTTGTTGACTAGAGAATGACAGGTTTTAGAAGTATTGTAATGATGAAGTGCCATTAACTGTATACTATTCACGGCTTAAATTGCATTCTTTGTTGTGTTCTTTCTGTTCTTGTAGAATAGTTGGGTATGGTCAGGATCTTGATTTCCAGCACTTCTACTTTCTTTTTATTTTCTTGTTTTGTAGGTTATTCAGTTTTTTGGATTATATGTATTTCTGTGATCAGTTGGCATGGAAACATGGCTGCTTTATAGGCCAGTTGCTTTTAGCATTAATTTGGAGGTACTTGTTTTTGAATGTGAAAATGGAAGCCATTTATGTTGTTCATCATAGCCCATCATTAATACTTGCATGCTTTCCGATGCAACGTAAGTTATCTTTCCTTCTTAGAGGGGAAAATGTACTCTTTAAGAACGGGGAAAAAAACCCCCAAACTCTGCTGTATCAGGTGCACTGTGTTAAGACAGTAATCTGTATAAAAATAATTTTTTATACAGCTTGACAGAATCACTGAAACAAAGACTAACACCAAATCTTCGTTTAAGCACAGAAAGCATGTAATTTAAATAGTGCAGGGTCACACGGCTCCTTATCTATTAACATATTGATGTTACCCTTCCTATTTTTATTGGAAGAGCACTCTTTTTTTTCTTGTAGGGGTTTGCTTCATTTCACTTGAAAAAGGTCAGAAGTTTGCTTTGATCAGTATTAACGAAAGTGAGGGAATATTTTCGCTGATATTTTGTGAGGTCAGTTCGTGGAGCTTGCAGCTTCTGGAGTTCCTCACTACTGGCAAAAGTGAACTTGCAGACTTTTTTTGTAATTACTGCAGCATTATTTATGGTGACATGATGTCACGCTGCAGTGACTGCTGCTTGGAGAAGAACAAGTAGCACTATCACACGGCTGCACCGTGAAGAATGGCTAGACTGTTCATGTTTGTTCACGTTTATAGAAACTTGAAACTGTATCTGAATGCATACTGTTTTAAGCATAGATAACTACCTAATCTACGAACTTCTGTAAGAAGGTGCAGACTGCTTTCAGTGTAGGTTTTTTCAAGTTCTTTGGGATGAGATTTAATCTCATTCTAATTCCGAATAGCTACAGACTTTTGTCTGAAGAGCTTTATACAGATTGGATATGCAGAATAAAAATAAGATTTGAATTAATTTACTTTACCTCATACTTCTCCATCCTGTTCTAGACTTCAAATGCTTTGTTTCACTAACCAATTCGTAGGGAGCCTGCAAAACAAACAAATTCAACTGATACTGCTCCTAACTCCGTTTTACATATTTAATAAACAATCAGTTCATCTGGCCTATTTGGGTGTATTGCTGCACTGCATTTTCTTTATTCCCTAAGTTAAGGTACTGCAGTTCAATTAGCAGCATAAATCTATGCAAAATTTCAAAAATTTCAGTTAAAGAACTGCAGATCTGAAGATGAGGAATACATTGTTCATGCTACTAGTCCTATTTTATCAATTTTATGGCATAACTCAGCAACCATACGGCTCATTCCCTCTGGAAAGTTTACAGAAACTATCAGAAAACAAACAAAAACATATTGGTGTAAACCCCACGTTTTCACATTTAATGTTTTCTTCAAATAACTTCAGTGGAAAAAGAAATGGTTTGCTTCATACCAAACCCTTCTACTGAAACTGTTCAGAGCCGCCTTGTAGTGGTTTTCTCGGCGGTTAAGAAAGAGTTTAGTACAGAAGATGAGGGCTTTTTGTCTAGCCTTCAGCAGTTCACAGATCAGAGTTTTACTAACCATGATGCAGCTGTGAAAAGTTAGGCCGTGCCGCTTCCTGTGTGACAGTATCTCCTCATAGGCACAGACTAAAACCATTTCTCCCTTCACCCTCTCTTCCCTTCCATTCTGTCATAAACAAATGGGACTGTTAACACAGAAGAGCGAAAAATAAATGGGCCCCACCCTTTTATCATCTCTTTGTACTTGTCAGAGTAATTGGAGAAAAAATGTGCTTCTGTGGCTGTTGTAAACTACTTCTTTTTTTTCTCCTCCTTCCCTGAAGGGGCTGTGGCACTTCTGGTCCAGGGAAGGCAGCAGGGAGAACCATGTCTGGGGTTGAGGAGGAGGAGAAACCCCCACACTATTCCTTGACTTAATCCCCATACCAAATTGTAGCTTTTCTGTCTTAAATTGATCACTTCTTTCATGTTTTTGTGGAACTAAATTTTCAGTAATCAGCGTAGCCTCTTTCTACATATTTTTGATTCTTAACCAGACTGTTGTCCGTGGGTGGTGTCCTGCAGCACTCAACTTGTTAGTTCTCACCAACGTAAGTTCAAGCAGCACTTGCCAGTTTTGTTGTTTCATGATAAGGTGGCCCCCAAAATTCAGGACAAAGTGAGTAAGTTCAGCATACTTGGTGTTGCATGGTCCCTGCAGTCCTGCAGTGTTGGAACAGTGTCTGTCTTGAACTCGCTTACCCACAGGTTGGGTACAGCACTCACTGAAATCGAAGGCTTCCCCTCTATTGAAAATCTCTCCCCTATTCTGTTGTGGGTGCTTGCCAGACCTCTCAGAGAATTAAGCCACTAATGTTATCCTTTCAGTATTTTTGACATGAAAGTTCAATTATCTTTGTATGAAGTTGTTAATGTGCTTTAAGGAATATATAACCCTGCTTGGGTATTTTATCTAAGCATTCTGGAAAGTACCTATAGGTGGTATGGGTGGTTTCTGTGGAAAGAAATGTATCAAAACGTAGACAGGTGTCAGTCTCACTAGAACACATTTATATCCTTAAAGGGGGGAAAAAAAAAGGCTAACTTTCATTAGATGTGCAGTTTTCAGTAATTCTATTCATTTAGTAAGTTATTTGGCTGTTGTGAGATTGTGGTAGGCACTTTATGATGTTAGATAGCAACAAAGTTAGTTGTCTGCAAGGTAATAATGCAGTAAAAAGTGTCTTAATGATATTTTGTGAAGAAGCTGATCTGTTGCGGCTTGCTGCAAGGTAATTTTATAGTCGCAGGCACTCAAAACTTAGAAAGGAAATTTCTCATTAAAATGCTGGTGGGAAGCCTGGGCGCTATCTGTATTCTTAATTTTGAGTAGCAGCTCAGAAAGGCCCAGAGGGTCGTGTTTCACAGTGTTCTGTGGTGGTGTAGACCTTATAAGAAATAATGCTAATTAATTATTTTTCTAAAACCAGGAGAACACGTGGGTGGAGTTGTGACCTAAAGCATTTAGATCTTTGACCAGCACCAGCCTATTCACTATTTGTATGTACCTTATTTTATTCTGGCTTACAGTGCAGACCTAATAAATGACCCTCATCTGGGCTACTCAGGGCTGTGAAATTTTCACTACAGAGCGTTATTTTCCAGATTTCATGTGCTATTCTCGCACTAGTTTCTTTTATTCCTTTTATACCTGGGATGGCAGTCCTGACCCAGGAGGGGCAGCAGGAATGAAAAGGTTGATCTGAAGAAAATGCTGTAAGAGAGACAATTTCCTCTGACACAGCAGTTGTGCTATCAAAGTACCGAATAAGTAAAAAGAGAGCAGTAGTTACTGAAGTTAGGGAGTTCCTGATTTTATACTTCTGCAGTGATATGCCTGGGCTAATTCGGTTTGCTTTACATCTAGAAAATAGGGAAAAGGAATGTGTAATGAAGACCTGTTGCTCAGTTGTTTCTTGGTCTTGAGAACAAGGGTTCTTAGCTTCATGTTCATAGAATCATCTCCTCCCATCACATCCTGGCAAATGGTCATAATGCTTTCTTGGTTTCTGGGAGTTACCTGATAGTGCTTGCCCAGTGCAAGGAAATGCCGAAGCTGTCATTCCCTCACGTTTTTTCAGAAATGACCACTAGCAGGAAGCAGTTAGACTTGCTTTCCAGTATCTTTCTCTATGCTGTGTCCATTTTCTGACCAGAACAAGTTTCAAGATCTCCTTTGAGTTTACTTGAATGAAGTAAATACTTTGATTATCTTTGGATGATAAAATTCCAAGTCATTTGAGTGTTTCTTGTGGCTGCTTTTGGAACTATAATGCTCCTGTATGCCTTTCAGCATGCTGTTTATCCTGCTACTGACACGCCTCCTGTTTCTAGTTACAGAAAATGTAGAAAAACTGTAGAGTAAGGCTTCTTATTTTGGAAATTCTTTATTGCATCTAATACGATGGTCTTGTTTACCATTCAAATTGCTTCTCAGTCTGTTGTCAATCTATATTTTGTTTTGAAAGGAAGTTGCCGGGGTCTGTTTTTTTATAAGTGTCCGTTTTTCACAAACTGTAACGCTGCACAAGTCTGAGGCTGTCACTGTGAGGGGGGGGAATGACATTTGTGTGACGCGCATATGTGCCGTGGGTAGATTTTGTAAAGGTCTCTGCCCGCAGATTGGGGGACACGGGAGCTGTAACAAGTTTTTTTACAATAAAGCATACGTGGAAAAAGCTAGAATAAAACTACAAACTGACATCTTGAGTTTGTTTACTGGGAAATGTAATAGCGAAATCGGTTTCCAAAATACAGTGCTGGGTCGAACTTAAAATACACAGCTGGAGAGAGAACCTGTTGAGAAATCTCGCTTGTGTGAAGAACGTAGGGATACCCTTTTGCCTTAAGATTTTGTATTTGTTAATAATGGAGTCAATAAGTCCTTTTATAGTCATTTCTTAGAACTTTTGTTTTTAGCACCGATAAATGGTTTATGCAATTTACAGAGAGAGTATGACTTGTGCCCTGAAAAATTTATAATTTGAAGCCTTTATCTGCAGACAAAGCATTTTTATGCATGTGAATGGACCCTTTTCTACTTGAAGGTGGTTAAGCTACAGAGACTAAGAGAAACATTATAACGCCTGGTGAAAAAATGCAAATACGGGTCATTTTTCAACACTTCTGACTTCTCAACAGTTCAGTGGAAACAACTTAAAGCGTTCAAAAACCTTCTCTAAACTGCTTTAGTATGTGGTATGTGTGGGAAGAAATACTTTTCTTCTCTCATCAAATCATGAGAGTAACTCCTAGTTTTAACTGTGATACTGGGACCAGAGCCTTTGTAATTGAAACTCAAAACTCTACTTGAAGGAAAGCTCAGTAGAACAGCTCTCTCATATCATATGTTTTTATTATATTATGATTAAATGTAACATGATGATACAAACCCAGCTTTTGCCTTAAACTGCCTGTTTTATTTGGCACTTTCACTGTTGTTACTGGCCCATTCTCAGTGAGCTTGTTGGTTTTATGCATCCTGTTTGCTTACCTTCAAAATTAACATCTTTTCAGAAAATCCTATTTATTCAAGCTTGGTTGGGCTGCAGAGGACCCTGGATGGGAGGTATAGGACTTTAATTTCAATATGCTTCAGATTTTTCTCATTTTTTACAACAAAACTGTTCTCTAGTTTGTAATCATCATCAACCATTTTGTTAATATTGACAGAGAACAGCAGAGGTCAGTGGCTGTGGGAGGAACCAAAAGGGAGAGAGAAAAAAGAGCTTTAAGGAGCCCTTTGCACTGGTTCAGTGTTTGTCAGCATTGCTTTGGTTTTCAGAAGAACATAATGGAGTATAACTCAAGAGGGAATTTATTCTCATCGTTTACCTGAAACTTTGATACTGTGTTGAATTGACCTTTTCAATGATGGTGGTCTTAAAAGTCTGGGCTACATATACATATTTATTTGGGTTTTTTTAAAACGTGTTTTAGCTGTGTATCTTGAAGGAAGTTTCTAGCTCTCCTCCCTTCTTCCCATTCCTAAACAAGAGTGTCATGGTATTTTTATTCCTTCTTTTTTCCACTATAAGGATTGCTGACACATACACTGCTGTGATGATCAGTTTGAGGATGGTGAATTACATTAGATGCCTTCCTAAAATAAAAAAAAAATTCAGAAGCTGCAAAGCAAATGGGGAGGTCAGTGTTCAATATGTAAAATACTTCCGTACTGTTATTTTTAGTGTCATTCGAGTGTGTTCTGCTGACCTAAAAAAAAAAATTTAAACCTTGTGGAGAATCAAATTAGTTTCAAGGCCCTACACTTGCTTATCTTCAGACTTTTTGATAAGGAAATAAGGAGTGCCCCAGGTAATAGTTTAACGTTCTTGGGTCAAAGTACAGGTGTGCTGTTAGAGAAATTGCTTTCAGTATTTGGGGTCAGAATGAAGGAAGCCTTTGATGTTGGCTTCACTTGGGTTATTGGGTTTCTTTGAGACAGCATCTTGTACAACCCCTAAAATACGAGAAAAGACGCATAGAGAGTAGCCATTAGGCTACATTCAGAAATTATGTTCTGTAATAAATCCTTGACAATCTTTAACACATGATGTGAAATTAGTATTCTGAAAGCAGTTGTATTGACAATGCTAAAAAGTGGTGTTTTTCCCAAAGCATACTCACAGCTCAAGCAGGGATTTAAAACAAATCAAAAACCCCACCCAAATCTGCTAAAATAAAATAACAGGCCATAGGATAAGTATTTTTGGAGGAGAGAGAAAAAAATCAGTTTTCTTTTTTCCTTCATGGTTCAAATACGTAATATTTTACAGCCAAATTAAGAGTTGTTCCTTGGGTATATTATGTTTTAAATTTACATTATGTGGTTGTTCAGTTTTTATCAAAATCACAGCCCAGATGCCAGTTCTGGTACTGTGATATAAAAAAGGAAAAAGCAATGCTTGCATGCTTTGTGTTGAATACGTGTGTAAAAGAGCGAGGAAAAGGGCCACTGATCACTTTGCGTGGCAGCACAGCCCTGTTTCGCCAACCCGTTCTAGACTTGTGTTCTGTATCGTAAGCATTGTCCTCAAAATCTCCAGAACTGCTTCTTCCGTGGAAAGTGTTTTAGTAATCTTGGCATGATCTGTGTTGTTACTGGAATGGCTCGGGGAGTTAATCGTTCTGCTCCGATTACAATTGTTGGAGCAGATTGTTTTTCCAGTTCCTGTCAGCAGGAGTTTTCTGGCTTTTTTTATTTTAAAGTCACACCCACCAGCCTATGAAGTTTATGGGATGAAATACAAGCTCGGTTGTATTTTGAAGGAGGATTTGGGTGTGTTTTAGGGTGGGTTCCCCATCAGTTGCCATTATCAGCCTACTCCATGGTCGCTGTCCTGGGAGAAGATGACAGGTTATGTATGCCCTGATACATACCCCACACATGGTGCATTGTGGGAATATCTTTGATGCATTCAGTATTTTACAGATACTGCCCCATCAGTAACTGGAAAATTGATCCCTGTAGTTATGGGCAAACGTGGCTGCTGGGGTTTTATAATTCTCAAGTTCTTTGATTCTTAATTTATAGGTGCTGTCTTGAGCTTCCCCACACTGATTCCTGTTAGTTATCTATTGGTTTGTGGCTTTTGCTGCAGCCTCCGGGGCAGGAGCATTTCACAGTCATCATAAAACTCGTGCGATAAGTAACAAAGTTGGCAGCCTTTTCCAGAATTTCTCTGAAGCTGGGATTAATGGGAGTGTTCTCAGCTAGGGCAGTTCTACCATTGCTGATTCCCCCTGCCTCCTTCCTTTACTTATTAAAGCTAAAAATACTTGAAACGGAGTGAAGTTTTTACTGTGTGCAGGCACTGAAATGCTGCGCATCCAGGGCAAGCTCAGACCTTAAAAATGTTTTGCCTTTCTCTGGAGTTTGCTTTCATGTATTACTTGAAAACATTGCTTCTGCCATGGGTTTTCATGTATGTTTTAGTGCTGATACTTGTTGTGCTTTCTCATTCTAGTACTTGATATGGTTGTTACTGAATATTGTCATTTTGTTTGCGTTTTAACTGGTGATAGACAATTAAAACATTTTCCAGTAACGCGTTATGCTATTACTGCTTGTTCGTGTGACATTAACTAGGTGTGATTCGTATTGGTTTCAGGTTTTCAGTCTTATCTCAACTAATACTTTTCAAAATTAGGCATATCTTTATAGCATGCTCTGAGTATGTAATTTGAGTGATTTTTTGACAGATGTGAAATACTTGCAGTTTACACATGGATGTTTGAAGTGTGTGTGTAGCAGCAGAAAATGTTGCCAGATTATTTTGTTTCCCCTTAACAGGGCTTTATTTCTGATCATAGGTTTTCGAGATGTGCCTTGTGAGACCTTTGGGGTTTTTCTACCCTGACAGGCATTTAGAATTCTGTGTACATACTGACATATCTTAGACAAACATCTGGTAATTTTGTTGTTATTTTAAAAAGACTGGTTAGGGCTTGCTGGTTACAAACACAACAGAAACCCATTTCCTCACAGTTAGCAGACTGATACCTGAGAATGGCAAGTTTACTTGCTATGTGAATGTGGAAGAAGTAATGCAGAATTGTGACTCTTGGGTTCCAGTAACGGCAGGGAAATGTTGGCTTTTCTAAATAGAAATCTTTGGCTTATTTTGTTTTGTTTGTACCAAAAGGAAGACAGTTGTCTCAGAATACTCTGTGTTGAGGCCAGTGTTGTGTGCTCTAGCAATTGCTGGGGTACCCGCACTCATTTTTCATGGGTGGTAAGATGTGATGTGTGGGTAGATCTAAGTACCATTGAAGTCTATGGACCAGGTACTAGTGGTGTTGGTTATATATTTTGTGTGGGGGAATGAGCTGTGCATGTCCTGGGGAGCAGCTGGGTGTACTTCAATCCTCACAATTAGAGAGAGGATATAAGTGGGTGTGACTGCTCTGCCCATCATTGGGTCAACACAGCGCCGGAAACCACTTCTATTTTTCTTGGTCTCTTGCAAATTAAAAAGAAAAGAAGGAAGATGACCTGTTTTAACTGGGTTTGGATAAATAAAAAACATAGAGTGCAATAGTAATCATCAGCTATGTTCTTCCCGTAAAGTTTTTGTGCTTAACACTAACGTCTGAGCCCTGTAGACTTCCGCAGACACCGCACATACACTTTAAGTGAAGCTTTTGTTTAGTTTTCCCTTGTATTTATACCATGAGGTCCAGATCTTATTACTTTGAAAGTCACTTTGGGATTGTTCCTATTAATTTCAGTAAGACTTGCAGCAGGTTCCTAGCAATCTTAGGAAGTGTAGTTGGAAACATTACATGAGAAAAGAACAAAATTAAATTAAATCTGCTAAGTAATTTAGGCTTCCAAGGGTATCTGTCACCTTTTTGTACATGCCTCTCGTTGGTGTTTGTTACTTAAAAATTCTTTCCCCTCAGCCCTGCTGTGAATGACCACTCATCCCAGATGATGGGAGATTGCATGCTGCTCGTACTGAAGGCAGTGGCAAAAGGTGTTGGCTCTGATTCTGATGGAATCAGTAGATTTTTGTGTTGCATGTTCAGTATCTAAATATGCTGAATATCCAAATACTGAAGGCTGGTAAGCGTTCTTTTTCTTGCATCCATTTTACTGATCCGTGTACCTGCATTGTACTTAAGTTTATTTCTACTTGACTGCTTTTAGAGCTTTGCTCTACCTTGAATCTAAATGTTGCTTGAGGTCACGGTGAGGGAAAAAAAAAAAACCAACTACCAAAACAAAGGCTGAAATTTAGAAATGCATGATGTGTCAGGAACCTTAGAATATGTTTTCGAAGTACGGCATTTCTAGGAATTTTAATAGTGCATATTGGCAAATCTAATTCATGACAGCTTCTGTGTTCATGTTGAGAGGAATATTTTTCGTTTGTTTTGACAACTTGTTCTGTATTTGAATTAATATTAACACGTATTTTTTAAAAACATGTAAATTTTTTTGAGAGCTGATGGTAAATAAGTGACAGCTCTGACTGAATTTGCAGCCTAGGTAAGAATATAAAGGAAAGGTGAATGCCACAGCGGATTAGTCTCATGTTACATGTGCAAGACTGTAAATCAGTTGAATGTCCAACAACCTGTCATTTTCAGGTGTTTTTGTAAATACCAATCAGATTTTTCAGTAGTTTGCATTTTGTTAAAAACCTAAGTCGTGTTGACATTTTTCAATGCATAACAGAAGTTTTGTAGGACACATTCTTTTAAAAGGACATTGTCAAGGGAGTTTTCCTGCTTATTTAATCTTTGCGCTTGTAAGAATCCCCAGAACGTGAAAATGAAACCCCCTCTTAGGGGTCTGAGCTCCATTTCATGTGCATATTGGTTTGTCATTATAGGGTTACTGATAAGTGTTTGTGCTCTTTGGCATTGATGTATTTTTCAGAAAAAAGAATTGAAGCATTTGTTTTGAAAAAAGAAAAACACATTTAAAGAATTACATGGACTTTGCAAACAGATTTAAGAAAATGAAAGGTAGGTCAAATTTTGGACCTACAAACCTGACAGTGTCCTTTACTTCTAACATGTCTGCCTCATTTGAGACATTCCTGATCCTAATGATGTCCTATTAATCAGCAGCAGAAAAATGTGAAAATGACACTGTTCATCTGAAATAGGTCACCTTATTGCGTTTTGGTATGTTTTCTGTCAGCAAACAGTGAACAGCCTATTTTGAGATCTCTGTGCAACATGATGACTTGAGTTACTTTCCTTTGTTGGTTGTTTTGGCAGAGGTTTGAAATATAACAGCCTAGAGTGTATGTCAGGGCGCGCTTTCTTACCCCCAGTTGTGAGTATATCGCGTGGTTCTGGCTTAACTCTTCCCCTTGGAGTGTGGCACACATTTGTTCAGTAGCGACAGGAGGTGCAGGTAGGATTTGGGAGGGGGGAGGAAACTAGCCTGCTTAGGTAGGTCTTTTTTCTCTTTCAGGTTTAAAAAATTACCTCTTGTGCTGAGGTTGGTCTGATAACTGTAAGTCCCCATGCTACCAGAGGTATGGGGTAATAATTGACGAGCCATCCACTCCACTGGCTACAAAGCTGGGTGATAAATTCAATAGTCCTCTGGCTTGCGAGAGCCATAGTCGCCTGAAATGCTTGTGCGTGGGGCTGGCCTCTTGTCATGTTTTGAGGCTGAAAGCTGCTTTTTGCATTTCCAAGCTTTTTCCTATAAAAGCTGGACTAGAATAAGGTTTTAAGACTTTTTTCCTAAGAGCAGCTAGTCTGAATTGCAACTCTGAAAAGGCACTCTTGTTAGCTGCATGGGGAATAGCTGCTACATACGGACAACTGCTCTGTCTGTCTGTGCACGTTTATACCTGGTATTATTTTAGAATAATTCCAGCAGTCACTGACTCAGCAGCTGTTACTGGGGCAACAGCTTCACCACTGGTTTATTTCCATATTGGGGGGGGGGGAACTCCAAACTAATAGCTGGATTAGTGGTGTTAAGGAAAAGAAGTTTCCCCTAAATACATTTCGATAACCTTAAGGGACTGACATACCCAACAAAACCAGCAAAATCAGAGTTAAGGCTTCTCACTCCATCTTCCGTAGGCACCGGAGTGCTTGGCTCTCTGGCACGGGTGGTATTGAAGATCACACACTATTCTCAGATCCATGCTCACCTAGCCAAAAGGTTTGCCGCATGAGTGGTGCCAACAGTTCTGGGTACGTCAGTTCACAGGACACCTGCCGTCCGGTGCAAGGTGCTGCGAGTGCCTCAACAGTCCGCTGGCTTCCCCGCTATGGGGAGCGCCGGTGGCAGCATAGCAGGTGTGGTGGAAAGCCAGCAGCGGAGGGGGAAGGGATGCAGATGCAGTGAGAAGCTTTAACTTTGAGTTTCCTGGCTTCTGTGAGCACCAGTCAGACCCTTAATGTTGTTTTAATGTATTGTTTGTGTTTAATTTTTAGTAAAAATTTGAACACCATCCAGGCTACAGAGGTTGCAGTGGATAAGAAGTTTAAAAGCTTTGGTTCAAGATTACAGGAGGCTGCAAGAAAAATTAAAGACATGGAAATGAGGATGGAATGACAGGCTGCTATTTTGCCTCAGAATACTGAAGATTGTAAAGCGTTGAGAAATCGAATTCATGACCCTGGAAATCAAGCTCAGATTAAGAAATGTCAGGTTGGTAGGGGTTCCTGAAAGTCTTGAGTTAGGATGAACTGAGATTGTTTTCCCGTAACAGAGGTTCAAAGATGTGGGGGTGGATGGTATAATTTTTATTGTCTGTGCTATATGAAATGCTATACCATATACTAAATAAGCCAGCTAAATGCAATGTGTGTGGGGTTTTTTTTAATTAGTTTCACATTTGTGGTGTTGAATGTCAAGACCAGTTTACAGTTATTCCTCTCTGGCCCAGAGTTGCATGATTTACTGTTAAATGGAAAACACTGCTCTTAAATACATATTGCTTTATCCTCAGCTCCAAGGGTCTGCCGCAGCGCCAGGCACATGGTGCACTATAACAGCTCTAGATAAGAAACGGGCAGAACGTATCTGAATGGTGGAAGAAGTAGGTTTTTGTTCAAAGGTTTCTGATTCATAGTGAAACTGGGTCTTTCCAAATGTAAACTTTAAATAGTGCCTGCCATCGTGTTTAAGTTACTGCAAGTTTACTTAAGTCTTGAGTTATTGCCTGTGATTCAGTGATACCGTATTTAGGCAGAAGGATTGTGCAACAGGAAGTCTATGCCGAAGTTCAGAAAGGATTTTGGCAAGCAAAGGTTTTCTAGGGGTTTTCTGGTCAAGGTCACTGGATGTATTTGAGTTCTGGGGACTCTTAAAGTCTGAGATTCTTTCAGGGTCAGTTTGTCCTTATAGCTGATTTTTGACTTTTGTTTCGATGCTTTGGGCTCGATCTCGCATGCCTCTTAGCGCCAGCATTAGACACAAGTAACTTGATTGAAACTGATAGATATACTGGTGTGAGGGGAAGACCAGACCACACCTTTATGTAATTTAGAGAGCTCATTATTTTAAAGGGTTGTCTTTTGTGATAAGGGTATTTCATGATATTTCTGGGGTAATGCTAGTCAGAAAAGAGTTTGTTAAAAGTGACAGTTTTTAATCTTATTTTCTCTTACCTCTTGGGATGGTATGTGCCCTTCTGACAGGTGCTCTAGTTCTAGCTCTAAGGGAATTGTCTATGCCATATTTTTCCTCGTTCAGCTTCAAGTTCATTATCAAAGTTCTGCTTCCTTTTTTTAATTGTATTTTAGCTGACGTGCAAACCTGTTGAAATCCAGGCTTTGCTGGACTGACAATTAAGACAATAACCATAACACTTCGGTTATACAATGAGCACAGTTATACTATGCAATATGAATTGGACTTGGAATGTCATTTTTATGTTTGTTTCAGGACATAATTGCATTTTATTAATGCTATTACATCTGCTATTTTGAAAGAAATGCTAACAAGTCTGTAACATGCTTTATTTTAGAGTGTTTCTAAGTAGATTTGATGTGGGGTTTTATAATTAAGTTACCATTAAAGGACAGTAATTATTATCTGGATAATGATGTAGCTTTATATTATGTATTCATGTAGTGTTTGTGTCCTGTACCACATTATTAGTGCGTGGTTTATTTGTAAATGTAATTGTAAAAGTAAAATGACTGTATAAAGGTTATGTGGCCATTTCTGATTCAAACAGGTACCAATAGTAAGTTAGCAAGATGAATGATTCTTAAAAACTGTATTAAAATTACTTCCATTTAATTGTGGTGGCCGCATATTACTGAAAGAATCTGTGTACCAGAAGTATTTCTAAGCGTGTCTATCGCAATAGAGATTAGGAATTAATGGTTTTACAACAGAGAATAGTTTTCCTGGGTGTTGCACCCATGGAAAACTTTGCTGGTGACTACTTTTCACATCTGAATGCCTGTCCGCCATGGTGAGAGTACTGCAGGGTCAGTCCATTGGCATCATCAGTTGGGAAATGCTGGGACTAGAACAGGAAAGAACTAAATGTACTGACTGTTGTTCTGTTGTCTTCTGTTTGAAGAGGTAAAGAACATAAATGCCAGGTTATAGTGTGGCTGGCCCATCCTCCTGGCTTGTGTTGGGGTGGACATGAAGTTTCTGGGGACAGGCTGGACAGTTGAGGCTAGGAGTGTGACAGTCTCCTTCGCTGTAATCCTTCAGCAACAGACCTCAGCTTGGTCCCAGTGAGGAAGTAATATACTGTTGACTTCTGTTGACTTGTGAAAATCTCTTTTCCCAGCAGCTGTTTTTCTTCACTGGATATCTTGTACAGCTAGGATTCTACTAATTTTCCGTCCACTTAAAATGCAGTTGACAATCTTTCAGGACTTGCTTTTTGACACAGGGTGGGACTTAAAGTGCAGGGATTTCTTGCAGAAAGGAGCTGGGGAACCTCAATCTTTTGCATTAATGTTGGACTGACTTGTATTTTCAAGCAGTAAGCAATGTTTCTGAATTCACACTGCAACAAAAATACATTATTGAAATTTGCATACAAGAAATATCTACCCTGATTCATTTTGCAGTGTTTAAAACTAGTTATTTTTAAAGAGGAAAAAAATTATGTACTTTATTCTTGCTTTTCCTTATCTCTTCAGGAAGTCCCTTTTTTTCCACCCACGCTGAACTACTTCTGAGTAAATGTAATGGTCTAATATTATTCTCTTGGGTACTTCTATTTATTTATAGCATCTATATAGTTAAAAAGATGCTCTCTAAATATCTTGTTATAAGGATTACTTTTCATTTTAGGACTCCATAGAGAGGATTTAAATTAAGTCTGCAATTTCAACTGATTTTACTTCTCCCAGATATTTAACATGTATTTCTTTGTCACTTTGTGATGTTCCAAATCTGATGTTGATTTAGGATGGGACATTTTGTAAAAAATTTTCAGTGGTGGATTAAGTATAATGTGTTTGACTAAGCTATACAGAAATGTCTTGTAAAACTTAAGTCTAAGCGGAACTTAGATCAGCAATTAGCCTGTACACTTGGACACTGGATATTCATTAAATTCAAAATGTTGCTGTGTTAGGCTTTTTTCCAGTTAAATTTTAGTCTCAGCATATCATCATCATACATGTAAATTGAACACTCAAATCCTCACTGAGTTGCTTACGATATTCCATAAGCTACACTCTTAGAAGCCTGGACAAGATATTTCTCACTCTGTCTAGAGCTCACAGAGGTGTGGAATCCAATCAAAACTTAGACCTTGGATAAGATTGCACAGGCACTTCTTAGCGCAGTCAGGATGTCTCATTAAAAACCAAATCCACTATTCCCTTAGTGGTTTTATCCATCTTCTATTGCTCAGCCTCCATGGCTGCTTTTTCTCCTCAGGTCTTGTGTGTTTGGTAGATTGCAGACTGTAAACTTGTTCCAGTTCTACTAGCTTCAGACCTTGAAATCCTTTTCTGCCATCAGAATAAACAAACTAGCTATAACCTGTCTTTTTATTACGTGTACATGGCTCGAATAACAAGTCTTCTCTGTTTCTTCTGTTTCTTCATAGGCATTCGACCTCCGATCATGAATGGGCCCATGCACCCGCGCCCTTTGGTAGCATTGCTGGATGGCAGGGATTGTACAGTAGAAATGCCTATTCTGAAGGATGTAGCCACAGTGGCATTTTGTGATGCTCAGTCTACACAAGAAATTCACGAAAAGGTAATATTTAGAGGTATAATTAAAGTGTTGTAGAAAATGCAAATGTTTTCATGATTATGAAGAGATAACAGCGTTGTGTTAGTGATGACAATGTCTTTAGCTATTGCATTTTGGTTACGTGTGAGTTACTGATCGCTTCCAATACATGATGAAACACAGTGGTGAAACAAAGATCAAAATGTTTATGTTGAAGTATGCTTTTTTGAAGTATATCTTTGGCTGGATATTGTCCATGTGCCTACCTACCGAATTAGTTTTGTGGGGAGGGTTACCTTGGGGAAAATTAAATTATTGCAAGGTATTTTGAAATGCTTCTTGGAAACACTTGCTCAGCCTTCAGCTGGAAAGCCAAATCTCTGTATTGGATTGGGCCATGTGTAGAACTTTCACACTTCTCTAGCCAAGGAATTGTGCAGATTGGGTTGGAAGGCCTCATGCACTGAGAATTAATGCTGCAGAAGAGTTTTAAAACAATGCTAACCCAACATTTATTTAGGAAATTAATTTGAAAATGTATTCTCACTGTATGTTATTCCAGAAGTTTGCACTTTTCCTGGTGGTTTGGGAGCTGTAAAATGACTAGTGGCTCTTAATGTTGTCAGAGGTTTTCCCATTTTCTTAGAGGGATACCCATTGTTTTGTGATGAGAGCCAAGGGACCCAGCTAGCCCATACACCTACATTTTCTCTTTAGAAACTTCTTTCAGCATGAAGGCCTCATACCTACCCCAAAGCCTCACTGCTTTCTAGACAGCAGTAGAACCTTTTTACAGCCGTACTTCTGTAGAGGTAGAATTAATTTTGGTGAAGTTGTTGGCTAGCAGAGTAGGCCTCAAATCAGATCCAGGTATTAACTTAAAGGCTTGCTAGGTAAGTGTCTATATCCACTTTTGTGTGTATGGTACTGTATACTGCTGAGTGTGATCTGGGTGTTAGGGAGTTGTCAGCTGAACTGCATTGCACCAGTGTTCCTGCCTCTCTGTGGTTACATTGTTAGACTTTGGCCTGCAGTAATTACAGCAGCACTTGGGTTTCTGACAGGTTTTCTGAAGCTTTTCACTATTTCGAATTCATAACTGGTTGTTTAATTTTCATATTCTCATAAAAAATAGCATTGTTAAACATTTCAAAGTCTGCGTATGCTGAAAGATTTAATCTTTGACTTCTTGCAGAGCCAGCAACTTACAAATAATACTAACTTCACTTCTGTTATCAAGTGAATAAATCTCTTTCTGTAGTCCATTTCACATCAACATCTTCCTGGTGAGAACCCATCAACCAACTATTCAGCTTGTTATTTTGTAAGAAAATTATTTTTATTCTGAGAAAAAAAAAAAGGCATGGTTAAAGCTTTCAAAATCTGTAAGTGGTAGTGTGTGTTCCTTGTGCTTTTTTTGGTTTTAAACAATGAAAGACTACAGAGTTTTGTGTGCTCCATCAGCACGGCAAGCTAGAACTGCTGATTCCCATGGTTCAGGCAAACACAGGAGATGATTACCGTCTCCTGAAGCCCTGTGCATACCCCTGTTCCTTGGTAGATATCTGATGCTTGTTCCTTGGTGGATGCAGACTTTCAGATTTCCTGTCTCACCCCTCTGCTGCACAGGAATGAGCAGATGGAATAGTAGTCAAGAATTTTATTTAAGGTTGTTTTCTGCAGCATCACTACTGGCTTAATGTCACTGCCTTGTTTTCTTCAGCTGTGTTTTAGATAGAATACAATTTTAATGTGAATAGGAAAATGGAAAAACAAAATTGCCCCTGCTAGGAAGTAATCTGCATTCCAAACACCCTTTTTTCAGTTCATTAGTTGTTTCTCACAGGATAGGTAGAACTATTCTTTTAAGATTATTCTTGAATTATAAACTAGGTTCAAACTTGGCAATGTTATCTTTCTGATCTCCTGTCTTTAAATTATATTTATACTGTCATATAGAAGACCATCTTTACAGTGGGTGATCACTGGGATTGCATAAACTGAAAACCTAAACTTCCATTTTGTTGTGAGATTCTGTTTTGAAACAGTAGGGTTTTACCAAAACGTCATGCTAATGTCAACCTTCTCTTTGACATCCCTTGAAGGCAAGTGTTTCTGCTGTGCGTGCAACTGAACATTGTGGTGGTGAATGAGAACCTGAAAGTAACGAACTTGAGAACAAATGCAAAGAAGTGAAAACTTTTTCTGTCTTCATCAGTAATTGGAGATGCACAGAAATGGATACTTTTTTCAAATTAAAAACTTAATTTGTAAGGGCTAGAACCAAGAGTAATCTAAGTAACACTTTTTTTTCCCATTTAGAGAAATATTCAACCCTATCTTTTTTCTCTCAATTCCCTTTTATCTTTCTATATGCTGTGAATTAAAATGTGATATAATGCCTTATTTTTTTTTTAATCATGTTGAAAAGTTGATTTATTCTTACTGTTTTCCTATTTCACACCATTGTCAGAAGTTTAATACATGAAATGGATTCCATTTACAGGGACTAATTAGCACATGGACAGTAAGTAATACAAATGCTGGTTCACTTTTTTTACTAGATAATAGCAGTCTGTTCTTCAGGTGAACACTAACACTGGCAACGGCGCCACCTGTACAGTTTTCTGCTTGGCTTACTGAAACCAGCATCATTTGCTGCTGATGCATCAGGGCTGGGGAATTCCTGTGTGACATGAACGACTTGCCTCAGAAACACTCAGTGTGTTCTGTTATCAGTGGGGCGTAGTAAATGAACTTCTCAGATCTTGAGACTGAAGGTCAGCGTGTGTATCTCACATTGTAACTTTGGAAAAGCATTGAAATAACTGATGAGTAACACAGGTAACCTGTTGCTGATCTTCACAAGAGTGTCTATTTAGTGGCTTACACTCAAGCTTGTATCCTATGCTTTTTATTAGAACAAAATAATTCATTTTCAGTGAGCTCAGTAATATATGTGGAAAATACATTTTCTGTAGCTACCAGCACACTGCCAGAATAAAAACTTTCACTAGGCCAAAGGGTGATGCAGATGAAAAATGTTTCATTTTGCAAAGTATCACTTTTCTGCCAGGTAATAAATTTCTGTAACAGAAGTCACAAGCCTTAATTCCTTATCATATTGTTGTATTACTGTAACATAAACTAAAGGAACAGATTTACAGACTGTTGAGCACTGTTCACTTCCACGTAGAAAGCGTTCACTTCTCACTTCCACTGTTTATTTGCAGTGAAAAATGATTATTTTCTACACATCATTAGAGTTATAGTAGAGAAATACCTGTGCTTTAATATTGCTTGTATAATACCTTAATTGGGAATGGTGCTTTACTAGAGATTAAATTGTTTTCCTGAAAGGTTTTAACAGTAGAAGTTGTATATTTAAAGCAGTATCTAAAATGTTCATGTACTTACGAATGCACATTCCTGGCCATACTAAATGATGCTGTCCTGTTAATTAAAATACAGATTTTGATAATGGATGTTAATTTGCAAAAGACTGTTCCCCATTGTGAAAGAAGACATGACTGAAAATCAGGAAAAGGTTTAGTGTTGAGAAGAGCCCCTTGCTGAAAGCGGAAGGTGAAATTTGGTTTTTCTTTCCTATATTTCTTGTTATTAAGAAGAGATGCCGAACGTTGTAGGGCGGATACGCACATTTAGATAGTCTGAAGTTGCAGGAGACAAGCCAAAGACTGGGAAACTTAAGTTGGCTAGATAGCAAAGGAAATAGGGTAGAAAAAGACAGATTTATGGTAGTTTGAGACATACGAGCAAAGCACAATCTAGATATTTTTTTCGTGGAGAAGCAAGGAGGTGGAGAGATTTTAACACATACAGAAGGAGGGAAGATGTAAGGGTTTGAATGCCATTTGGATACAGGGTCAAAAGCAGGACCTTAGTAAATAGTTGCACCTTACTATGTGTGCTAATTAAAGAAAGTTTTCTCCAAATTGGGTGATGCCTGGGTGGCAGTTCTGTAGCAATTCCCTTTTGCCAAGGAATTTGACAAGTTAATTTTTCTCTTTTGGCTGAGAAAATTAAAGTATGGAAAATACTTACCTTGTTTAAGGTCACAAGCAAATAATAACATGTATTAGAATGCTAACTTAGCTCGCAAACCCAGGTGAAAAGAACGGGAAGCGCAGCTGATTAGGAATGATCTTTAAAGCAAAATGTATAGGCTGGAAAGAAGACAAGAGTTTGTTTCAAGCTGTTTACATTTTCTCATTCTCTCTTTTTATAATTATGTGGGTTCCTCCAACTTGTCTCAAATCAGCTAGAAGGAAAAGCGGGTGTGTTTTTGATTGGGTTTACTGCTTCATGCAGATACCCTGTTCCTCAGAACATCCGAGAGAATAGGATATGCTGTTGGACGTGGGAAAGTAGTCTGTCAGGTATACTTGTGTTCCAGCCTTGCAAGTGGTTTAGTTGGGTTAGAATGTATCAGATCCCTTGACTCCTGGTATAAAAGCACGAAACAAAATAAGCTTCACAGTGATATGACATGTCCATATTTTTCATTTAAGTCAGAAGCTGAACTATTCCTCAGTGTAGGACTTGAAATTTTTGAATTTTATTTTTACATAGAAATTAAATACAGAAACATTTCCAGTCATTAGAGTTTTATGTCAGACTGTTTCAAAGAAGAGCTGAAGAGCTTTCATAATGCAACAAATGTTTTGAAACGGATACAACTCATCTAGAATGGTGCTGTTGTTCAGCTGAATCTTTGATTTGTTCCAATTATGTCAGTGGTTAACTAAGATAAGATAATTTTTCCAGCTTCAGATTCTTCTTTGTTTAGCAGTAAAGCTACAATCTTGCATTTATACCATCAGTGCTGTTTATGTTCATGAAGCAGTTGCAGCATTTTAGTTTTCCATCAAAATTAAATTCTCTAAGAGTATACATTGAAGGAAGCTGCCTTGTTCTAAACAGTAAAGCATGTTTGGGAGTAAGTTGTCGCTTACGAGCTGATTCAAAACATTGTAAATTCACTGAAACCATTTGAATGAGCCTTGGATCAAATTCCTTGTGAAAGACTTTGGAAAAAAAAATAACAAAAGGAAACCCTAGAAATGTTTTACATCTCATTATACAACAAAGTAGTTAACATCCAGCTATCACAGTAAGGATGTATACAAAATCAGTGTTTGTATTCAGTGACCCTTCTGCCAACATCTGTCAGATTCGCCAATGGCAGTATTACACGTCAGGTGCAGCATTACAGGAAGGGGCAGGCTGCTGGTGGCTCTTCTGAACTAATACCCTTTAAAAAGCAGGGTGAAGTGCTGCTGTGCCCAGGAAGCAGCATGTATCAGTCTTACAGGCAGATTAGAATCTGACATTGGTGGTTATCTAGATGCTTTTTACTTCATTTCCCTGTACTAAGGATCATTTGGACTTGAAAATTGCTGGTGATAATTAACACTGTTTTTGACAGAATGGCACGAGTTGATGCGTTGTCATCGGTGACTTTCATGACATAGCGATCCTTTGGTATAAATGTTCATCCTAGCGTCTGAGAGACTTTAACTGAAATGGAACACAATGCAGCCTTAATAAGAGAACATAAAAGTTAACACACAGAACTACCGTTAGAAACAAAGATTTTTCATTAAAGCCTTTTATTTAGTAAAAGCGTTTTCAGAATCTGTATTCTGGAATTGACGTCTGTCATTAAACTGCATATAATTGTCAGTAAATCCTGGGTTTGAAAGACTGGCTTCAATGTAGATTTTTAAAGGAATTTTGCTGTAGGCTGTGCAGGTTATTTATATAGTTGTGTGTGAATTTATATGAATTTTTCAATAGTATATTTTTAAAAGGCCAGAAAAAACTGTCATATATGTTGTGTGTATATATATGTAGTTTATACAGTATGTGGATGTATAGGTTTTTAGAGTGTTTTCAGGAGCCTGTAAGTAACTTCTTTGTTTGTGAAAAATGTTTATGTGTTTGTTTGCGTCTATGTACAGAATAAACCTAAGTATTAACAATTAGGGTCTACACTAGCCACACTATTCTGGATGGATAAAACATGTATCATTAAATGGGGAAGTTACAGAGAACACAGTGTATCATAGGAACCTAGCATCGAGCTGATAGTGTAGTGAGGAGAAACAGGAACTTGTAAAGAGCAGCACAAACTAGCAGAGTTTTGGAGTCCTATTAAATACTATTTGAGTGCACTGGCTCTTCTTTTTTTAGTTTTAACAGCATTAATTTCATGTGGACCCATTGTAATGTTGTAGTGAGGCTTTGAGAGCAGCTACAAGTCTGCTGCAGCCTTCCCCTGTGTGGCAGGGGATTATAAATTTGATGTGCAGCTGCTTTTTTAAGTTGAATAATTCAAGGCTTGCTCAGTATAGGGAAAGTACATTTTTTCCATTCAAATGTGCAAAATATCTCAAGTTTGTTGGTGACACTGGAACATTTTTTTGGAGATGACACATGAAATTTCACATCCAAGAAATGCAATACCCTGTAGTTTCTAGTACCAGATGAAATATAGCACTTTCTAGTGATCATTTTCTAGAAGTCTTTTAAAAAACAAATGATATACTGTCGTGTTCAATATGTAATTTATAAAAATGTTCTGTCTCTGCATTGAAGTACTTTGGCATTTTACATACTGTGTTATGTTTCTATACTCTAGATTTGATCCACAAGCTTCTAGATCAGTGTCTCATAGTAAGCGTCTAGTAGTGTATCTTTAGATGGCCAAAGAGGAGGAAGCCTCACTGTTCTATTCTTAGCATGTTACAATATCTTTACACGTATTTAAAAAAAGTAAGATGCTGTGAGTTCTTCCTTAAATATTAGGAGGCATGTCTGTCGCAATGGTGACTGTGATATTTGGCGTGATGATTCAAACAGCCTGATGCAGAGCTATTGGGGAAAGAAAAAGATAGCAAGGTGTTTAAAAAGGATTTAATCCTTCAGGATTTGATACTCAAGATTTGTTAAATTCTTTGAAATAGGAATGTGTACTACTACAGTGTCATGTGTCCTCTAAGAGCCTTGGAGATCTGGCATGTTGTGAAAACAGAGTAGTCATTTTGAGGCTGAAGAACAGCAGAAAGACCTGTCCAAGCAGTTGTGATTGGAAAGGATGTCAGCTCATTGAAAAGGGTATGAAAAAGGCTTTCAGTAAGCAGTGTGTTGTAGCTTCAACTGGAAGTAAGTCTAAAGGCATAGAAGTTATGTAGATAGCTACATAATTATTTGGCAACAGAAGGAAACCAACTCATGTCCTGTGTTTCAGCTTTTATCGCAGATCCTTTCTTCCTGAAAAGCACGCTTGTTGTCTGATGAAGGCAGGGATGGCTGCTGAAGGTACATGCAGCTGTCTCTGCTTGTTCTCTATCAGATGTTTTTCCCTGTTGTCTTTCCTCACGAGAGATCATTGTCTGACTGCCACATACTTGAGCTGATCTGAAATTTCTGGCTTGCTGGTTAAATACGTATTTCAGTCAAGTTGACACAAGGTGATATTTTTGCAAGAGAATTGCTGTTTAGTAGAATTTGTCCTGAGTTGCATCAATCAAGTTCATTATGGAAAATATTGGAAAAAAACCCACATATAGCCCCAGTATCTCTCGTGCATCCACCACTGGGTGAGCTTCTTTAAGTGATCAGGGTATTAGTCCTATGCAGAGTTACTTTTTCTAAAGATTATTTCATTTTCCAGAGCTGTTGACATTTATGGTGGATTTCAGTTTCATGCGTTACACTCAGATCTAGTTCAAGTTTTGATTTGACAAATTGGCAAGCTTGTCGAACTTCCTTGTGTGCATTTAGTGTATGTAATGATTGAGAACTTATACAAATAATAGAAAATGAAGAAACTTTTGCTATTAACTGTTTTGATCTGTAAGTGACTTTATTAACCTTCTTCAATGCTGATTGTTTCAAAACGGATTTTCTGTGATTATTTTCTGCCTTTTTGGAATATTTCAGTCACATGGCCAGTTGCAAAAAGCAGTACCATAATTTAATTAACAAATCAATGTGAAATAATACACAGTTACAGAATATTACATTTTTGGCAATGCACTTTCTTGCTAACTGGTCCATAATCCTCAGAGAGACTCAAACTCTAAAAAGACATTCTAAAAGACTTGTCATTTGCATCTGTTCCATATCCCTATGATGGCTAAATAACTGCCTGTGGAAATGGCTTGTCTCAGCATTAAGCCATAGCTGAGAAATATTTTTCCTTTTATTGTACACATTCCCAAGCTTCCCAGTGCTTTCCTGTCTCCTCCTAGTGCCAAGCCATAATCTAGATGGGCCCAAAAATGTAGCATGAGTCCAGACCAGTGCTCCTTGAGTCCAAATTACAGTCTTGACTGGCTAAGTTAATAAAATATGCATGACTATGAAGTGAAAAGCTGCTTCCCAAATGAAACACTGTGCTTTTAAACCACAAATGTCTGAGCCACTTCAGCTGTCTTAGTCCGTATTTAATGCCCTCCTTAAAGTAGTGGCAGCTCTCTGCGCACACAGAAACACACGTGCCATTGGCCTTATCCAGCCTTGGAGAGGAGGGAAGGAAGGGTCTGGCTGTCATGAGCCAGATGGGTCCTTGTAGGCTCTAAGCTGTGTGAGACTTTGCCCTTCTAACAACTAAACAGAGGATGTCTTCTGCATCAGGACCGTCCAGAGCAACCCTGGAAGGGGCGGAGGAAATGTGTGTGGTAAAAAAGCGGAATGGAGGACAGGGCTGGTCGGAGAGGACCAGGATATCATGAAGAACTTGAGGACCTTGAGGCTTGAAGTAACAAATGCTGTGACTCAGAGAAAGACCTACTGTAAACTTGGAGTGTGACACAAACAGGGGCTTTGGGGAGAAGGATTCGAATTTGCACATTAGTCAAAAGCTGGCAGCATGATGTTGGCCATGCAGTGACATCGCATGTCATGTGTGATGTCATTAGGAGAGATTTCTAGTACATGCACTGCTGCTGCCGGTGTTGGTGTCACACACTAGGGAGGGAGACAGACCTCCAGTAGGACTCTGGGCGCTGTCGCGGTCACCCACGGAAGAATTGAGATTAGACTTGTATGTCTAGTACAGCAGAGGAGTGTCGGACTTGATCAAGGGGGTAGAAGGGCATCATCCTAGACCACACTAGAAGGACTAGGCTTATGAAGTCTAGCCAAACGGATGCTGAGAGGAGGTGTGATTGTTGTCTATAAATACATTTGGATTGTAAACACCAAGGAGAGAAAGTACAGTTTTAAGCAAATGGCCAACACTGGCACCAGAACAAATGAATACAAGCTGGGCTGTGAATAAATTGAGGCTGGAAATTAGACGTAATTTCCATATCGTTGGAGTTACGAGATTCTGGAACAATTTTATTTTAGGAATAAATGGGACAGAAAAAATCCTAAGGGCATTTTACGTGGACACTCAGGTTATAAGAGGGACTGTGTATTGTGTAGACTGCCTCAGGCATGGCTCAGTCCCTACGAGCTGTAATGCCGCTGCAGAAGCGAACCCAGTAAACTGTTTGGGTCTTTTTTTAACCCTGTGCAACAGCTCAAGGAAACACATTCTGATGAGTGCAGTCTTTCTGATTCGTGACTGCTAGATGTTATCTCCAAAGGACTGGTTTGTACCATTAAAATCAAGGAGTTTTGTGTGTGTATAATCATTTATAAGATCAGAGCCTACAGCTGTTCTTTGAATTATGTTGTAGCCGCATTCTTTAAGGATGTGCAATTTCTAATCTTTTTTTGCAGTTCTTATTCTTCCAAGTAAATCCAAATTCTGCTCAAAGGATTCTGGTCTATATCTGACATTGACATGGGGTTACCAACCCAGAATCAGCCATTGAAATAGCATAAATTGTTTTGTGAACTACTCAGTAAGAAACAGTTGTCTTTCATTTTTATGGAGTTTGTTTTTAAAATTAAAATACACAAATAAAAATTTTCGAAGAAAATAAAAATTACTGCTGCAGATTTTGGGTTCCAACAGTTGTAATCCTCTGTGTGCAAGACTTTTTGCTGCAGTAGGGTTTTTTCACATGATTTATGTTGATGCTGATTGTTGTTACTGGTCTTGCAGTACCCTAGAAAACGCTCATATGAGCAGGAGTAACTTGGGTGACGGTCTGTACGTGTACCAGGCACAAGTCAATAAAAAATTTAGACCCTGTACAGAACTTTGATGTGAAGTGTGTCACAGGAACCTCTTGAAGTCATTACAGCTGGCGTAGATGTTGAAATGATTTGTGCATGTTCGTAGCTCATCGAACTATTGGGATATTAGGTAGTGCATTGAAGATGGAAACAAGTCTTTTGAAGAAGTAAAGTAGTCCAATTTGCATATTTACTTTTGAAGAAGTAAAACCCTTCTTCTGCTTTCTGAACAATAAACTTGTATCAGCTGTGGGGTGCAATGCTGTCACTGCTTGTTTGGTAGCAGAATTTGAAACTGCTGGGCATGGTGTGCTGGGCTCTCTTCCCTTTTCCATACCCCTTCCTCTTAACCTTTCTTGAGTAGGTTGGGTGTACTCTGACATAATTTGTGATAATCAGACCTTTCAGATCCTGTCAATTTATTTTTGCTTTTTAGGCTTGCCCTCTCACAAGTTTTTTTTATTAATTTTGCAGCATTTTTTGCTTTGGTTGAATTTCTTATTTCTTAGAGGTGCTATTTTTTCGGGATAATGTCTAGTCTGACATCTCAGTTATACTAATTTACATGACATCCAGTTTTCCATCAATGAGAGCTTAGACAGTTGCAGTATCAATAAACTGGGACAAACAACTGTATTCTTATCTGCGAATTGTCAGATTTCAGTCTCTATTTTCTAAGGGTTTTGTAAGGATTACTGAATGTTTTCTATTCAGGTACCTAGTGGTTTAATAGCGCAGTGAATGCTTGTACCACTGTGTGTATGGTGAAGAGATATTGCTCTGTGACTCCATTCAAAACTGAATGTCAGCTGCCTAAGCATAAAAATACTTACTGTTTAGAGTGAGTGCTTGTGTTTCATCTGCATGTCCAGATGCAGTCCTGTGATGCTTGTACTTGGAGTCCAATATTGCAGAACAACTTCTGTGAAATGAGAAGCGTTTTCCCTCAGTTCTTCTAAAACTAATCTTACACTAGAACAAGAGGCTGGGAGATATTTCGAGAAATAACCTTTAAACCAAAAGACCTGGATTTAATGCTTTTACAGGCTTTTTATACCTGAAAAAAATGTGTATTTGATTAAGCTGAGATCCTGTGAAAGAAAAAAAATAAGGTGGTTTTTTTCCTTCCATTTATTTCTAGGTACTAAATGAAGCAGTGGGTGCACTGATGTATCACACTATCACTTTAACACGAGAAGACCTGGAGAAATTTAAAGCACTTCGAATAATTGTCCGAATTGGCAGTGGTTTTGATAATATTGACATCAAATCTGCTGGAGATTTAGGTATGACTATTAAAGACGTTATTTTACATCTTTTCTGTGCCTCCAGAAATCTGATAGCATCTAAGTCTTTGCATTAATGTTTTCTGTATAATTTATACTGAAGTAGTATGTAGGCTGTATAATTTTCTCTTCAGTGTTTAAAAATCCTTATGGAAATACTAGCATTAGTTAATTAAGTGACAATATTAACAGCTTTGTGACACGATGACAATCTGCCTGTTCAATATAAATCCAAGGAGTAAGGCCATAATTTTTCATCTCTTTCTTTTTTACCCCAATTGTATGTTTTAACTACTACTGCTATAATCCAATCACAAAATATAATTCCATCAGCATGGCATGCTACTTCTGTTTGAATAAAAAATGAGATCGTTATCAACTGTCTGAGACTTACTTATGATGCATGAGATTTAGTACTAAACCACTTCATAAAATAGAAATACCGATTTTATAGGGGAATCAGTTATTGCTGCTTCAGAATAAATTCATATACTGGAACTATGAAGAAGTGAGGCTTGGTGTTTCACCATAAAAAAGCAGCATTATGATTTGTACTTTTCTTTCTTTGGGATAAACAATCTCTTATCTGTAACCTACAGGTCAAACTACCACTTGGAATAAATGTTTGTTTTCTTCATTTCTTTTCTAAGATTGAGGTGACCAAGTAGGTTTCCCATTATGTTCTAGGAAGATCTTAGAAACATTTACTTCCATGTGACAGTGCTTAGTCCTAGTAATAACCCCATTGATACAGTGAGGAGCTGTAATATGGTCTGTTTTTCAGTAAATGATAGTAAAATAATCACCTGTTTCTCCTGGCTGTGTAGTTTGCACAGGAGGCAGAGGCTAACAGCTTCTTTCTGAGGTTCTGTAATTGAAAGAACAGATCAGGTTTGAAAGCGTGCAAGGCTGGGTTCTTACATATTGTAACCGGTGCTGAAATTAGGCACACGTGTTGAGACCCAAAACCCAGTATATAATGGGGGGGTTGTCCTGTGGTGCAACCCTGGATTAAAAGCCAAAACATAGGTACAGGTCAAAGGCCCTGGCCAGTCAGGAGTCCGATTTGTGCAGAGGATCCCTGATAGGAAGAAAATCTTTTCAGGTTTCTACAAGTCTCAGTGCTGGATTGTAACCCAAACGTATAAATTAAATGCATCCACATAATTCTCCAACCCTGAGTACAGCAGACTTGGGAAATTCTCAGTCATATGTAATGCTAAATGGCCACACGCCTAGCCATTCAGTTCGTATGATGTGATTAGACCAAGTTACACAGTTAGGATTCATCCTGTTTGTGCATTCCAGGATTTATGAAATGCAGTTGTCCATTCTGTTAAAAGCCAGTAAATGCTGGAAGGCTTATGGCATAAAATCTCAGATTTTAATAGTTGGGGTGAAATGGTTGGAATTAAATGCTAACCACTACTGGGACAAACCACTTTGCTTTTGTTGAACTAGTCCCAATAATACACATCTCAAGGAAGTATTGCAATAGTTAATTGCTGTTTGTTAAAAAGATTTGGTTCACTCTTGAAATAAAATGTAGAGTTAGACCATGAAGTCTGACATATTCCTGAACTTCCATAGTAGCCTGTGTGTTATTTTTCATAGAGCTGGCTCATTAAGTTACCAGCTTTCCCTATTATTATTTTCATGTTAGCACTTTTCTTAAAATGCATGCAAACTTAGGTTTATTGGATAAAATCTTTACGATTTGGTCTGCTTTTTCTCCTCTGTTAATTACTGACTAGAAAATGTGTACAAGTAGTGAGTGTAGCTGGATACACGTGAGGTGGGAGTCAAGGGTGATGCCCGTTGACTCCCGTGTTTTTCAGCACTGAACCTATGCACAAGATCAGTGAAAGTGGTGAGAAGAGGAGAAAGGGAAGGGAGCGTAGAAATGATGGGTGTGAGTGTGCTATCTTTTCCTATGGAAAGTGTCCCTTCGTATCCTTGCCTCCGTCTTGCTGTTTTGTGTGGCTCACCATCCCCCTGCCTTTCAGAAATTGAGGGAAAATAGGGAAAAAAATAATAAAAAAGAATAATAATCCTACAGTTTAGGATAGAAATTATCTGACTCTTCTTTCCCAAATTTCCCAAGGAAACCTATTGGGGAGGAAGGTGTAAGGTGAGTTTAGTTCATTCTTTCTCTTCCTAAATATGTAATACAGCTTAAATAAATTAAGCGCCTTTTAAAGCATGATTTTGTTGCTGCCAGCTATCAGAAGACACCTGCATTTGTTCTCCATGAAAGATGACTTTATATAAAAACAAATGCAGCTATTTAATATGATGCACTTAAAAAGCTGTTACTTTTCAATCTTGTACTTACCCCCTCCCCAGCTCGTGCTTTTTTCTGCATTTTAATAGAAAGGTGAGTTTCCTACTACCGTTGATGTTAGCAGGATGCCAAGGTTAATATTCCAGAAAATGATGCTATTTTATCCTTGTGTAAGGCTGAGAGCAGTGACTCAGCAGACACTGTATCCCTACAGCAGAGGGAAGAAATAAAGCTCTGTAGGTTCCTTATGTTGGTTTTTACTGATCTAAAGCAAGCTGTGAAAAAGCACTGGGCAGCAGAACGAAGGCATTTGCATGTAAAACAGATAAATACGATATGAGCTTATTATTTGTCAGATTATTGTTATTACTATTATTGAAGAGAATGTTTTTTCTTCCTTGCTTCCTAAGTGAGCTGAGGGCTCAATGAATATTTATTTATGTAAAAACCCAAACAGCTAGACAGCAAAACCAGTATTGGGGTGTTTATTAGTATACAAAACACTTCTTTTTCTTTTTTTCCCCCCCTTCACCATGAAATTATGCTGTATACTGTTTGTGTTCTCAGTCAGCAGAACTGAGAGAGAAACATTCGTGGGAGCTGATGATTAGAGGGAGAACATGTAGTAAATAGAACGAATGAAGTGAGTCAGGTCAAAAAGGACACAAACTTTTTCAAGTAAACGTTTTGCTTAACTGCTGTACGTTGAGTACTGAAAGGTAAAAAGCAGAATGGGGTCACTTGGGTCTGATCTCTTTTTTTTCACATAAAAAAGGAATGTTTTGAGTCTTGAATCAATCCAACTTCCACAATTGTCTGTGGAAATGTGTAAGGGTCTTTTAGCTTCTTGATGTTACACCCTTTTCACTAGTAACTTTTCAGCTATTAGCAACATGGACTTAATTTTGCATTATCTTTGCATGCCATGCAGAAGCAGCTCTTATATTTTCCTACAGACAATTAGAGTGTTCTCTCTTTAATTGGAGGGACCCGGAAAGATCTTGGATTCTGTTTGTCTACAAACCTGTGTACAACATTAAACCCATTGTCCCTCCCTGATTCATGGTTACCCGTATGTGAAGTGGAAATACTAATAGTTGTCCTGTGAGGGATTTGTAAGAGTTGCTGTCATTATGGATTATTTTCTATTTTTTAAATCTTGTATAGGTAGCTTTTGGGAGGATATCTGTACGGTGACAGAAGGTTAACTCAAGCAATTAATTCTAAACAATGATCACTAATGGCACAGTTGAGAGCAAGGCAGATTCTCTTTCCTATTCAAAACACCTAGCTCAGTGTTCATGTAACAAGCTTACCAAGACTTGTCTTCTAAACTACCTGATATCTTCATTACCTCCCTTTTGTGGTTTCAGGGGCCTGTTTACTGTTTGCCTCACTTTGCAAACACAATAAGTAGGAATAACAAATGAGGAAAAAGTCTGTTTGCATGTATTAATGAACTGTTATGTCAAGTATTGTCTGCCATTATAGCCAGAAAGTATTTGTGCAAAACAGGTGTTGAAATATCTGTAATTTTAAACATCATACTCCTGAATTGCTGTTAAATGGGAAAAAGTAAGAAATGTTTGGCAACTGGTATCCTTTCCCCCCGTTCTTTGTAGGGATTGCAGTGTGTAATGTGCCAGCTGCCTCGGTAGAAGAAACAGCGGATTCTACCATGTGCCACATTCTGAACCTGTACAGGCGAACCACCTGGCTTCACCAGGCTTTGCGAGAAGGCACGAGAGTACAAAGCGTTGAACAGATTCGGGAAGTGGCTTCTGGAGCTGCCAGAATCAGAGGGGAGACCTTGGGCATTATTGGATTAGGTACGTTGGCCTGGAGAGGTGGTTTAATACTCCTCGCCTTACGTTGCTTTAAAAATGTTACGAAGATTTGAGCTATAAAAATTGAATACTTAGTTCACACCTTTCCATGTCAAGCATTTGGTATGATACCACTTCATTGCTGGTGTTGGTGTGTCAAATCTTTTCCCCTTACACATCATCATTTCCCTCAGACAACTTATTTTGTTGTTAGAACACTGGTGGTGTTTCCAGGACAAGGGTCCTGCTACTTCAACCCAGTGTCACACGTATATGTCGTATTTCTTGTTTGCTGTCATGTCTGAGTATGTTTATGCTTCTTCCTTTTGCTGTCTTAACTTACCTAAAAAGTCTTTGCTGCAGTAACAGCCTGCAGAGCAGTTACTGTGTGCATTTGATTGAGCTGCCTCTGAATTTGTATTTCATCTCAAATGAGAGAAAAAATAGATGCAAGAAAATCTGAAGTGTTTCCAGGCCTAATAAAATCACCTACTTACCTCTCTGAGTGGCCCTAAATGTGTTTCAGCATCTAACAGATGGACAGGCTTGCTTGAGATGAATTAATTACTGTCTGTTACAGAAGTAGAGAATAAAAACAAGCAAGTCAGTTTCTATATAAAAATAATTTGGTCATGTGCTTGTCTTATCAAATATCTGCTAGATTGTGGATGTAATTGCTGTGGTATTCATCCACAGGAATTAATAATATGATTTTGACAACAAGGCATCATACTTAAATGACTGTTCCAGTTACACATTGCTGTCAAATAACTCAAGCCACCAACTCTTACTTTTGGAAGCTGAAAATAACCTGGCATTACATAGTACTCATTTCAATGAGTATGCAAGGCAGCAAAAAAACATCTTCACAGTCCAAGAATTGGCTTTAAAATACGACTTTCAAGAAGTGAGTCATGAAGTTGCTGTCTCAAATCTATACCCGTGTAATGATGCACCTGACTTAAACACATTGTCTGTTATATATCTGACTGTGAGTATAATAATCACTATCACCTGTGTTAAAAATGGAAATGCATACGTAGTTTTTGAAACTTAAGCCTTGGCTCATATGCCATGTGCATATTCGCTGGAGATATCTTCCCTGTTGGCGTGGCATTTTTTGTATTGCACAAATTCCAGGCTAAGATTAGAAAAAAATGTCATTTATTATTGTCTTCCTGAAGTGAATGTTGTGTGTGTTGTTTTTGTTGGGAATAATTGAACAGTGTGGAGAAGCAAATGGATAATCAGATTGGCACTATGTGTGTAAAGCTACGAAAATTGCTAGGTTTTGATTTTATTTTTTAAAGGAAGCCTGTTATGTGCATGTTATATTGAAAGACTAGTAAAATCTGATTTTAAAGGTACACATCTCTTGCAGTTATTAACCAGTAACTTTCTCTAGCCTTTTATTACTCCTGTTTATTTTCCTACAACAGAATATTCAGAATTTCAAGGAAAATTAAGTTTTAAATCAGTTTTGAAAACTTCCACTGTTTCTTTTTGTGCATGTATGTGAATAAGTACATTTTGATTCTGACCAGTTCTAACAAACCTCTGTGTAGCTATGTGTTAATGAAGAATAAAAGTGTAGTATGAGAAGATACCGAAATAGGCAGTGCTAGGCTTTACATTTGAGCACTTCAGGTACTTAGGTATATGCGCTTTTCTATTGCAGATCACTGCAGGAGGCTACTCGCTTCTAGTTTTAGACTATAATATGAATTTACAACCACCTTCAGCAGACTGGTGCCCTTAGGTTATGTTTCTCTACTAGTGGCCTCTTCCCACGACTGTAGTTTTACCTCAATTTATTATTTTATTATTTAGACATGTCAGTGTTCAAGGGGGTGAACCACTAGGAGGCTATGAAGTGAATGGATTGTACACAAAACGAACAATTTTCGTTGTCTGTTACTAAGTCCTTCTCTAGTTCTGTGTAGTACCGCTGTTTCTGTCTGTTCTCATATCTCAGCCACTGCTATGTTTCTCTGTTCTTGTCTTAAACCTGTGGTCTCTTCAGCACTGAGAAGTCCGGGCCTTCCTCACATCTCTTCCTGGGCTATTCTCTTACGTTGCCAGAGAAACACCCTAGCTCTTGCCTATCTCTGTGCTAGGATAGTCATTCCCTCCAAAGCTTCAGCTACTCATTTCCTTATCCACTGGTCTAGCCAAGTTTCATGACTCACTTGCCTTTTTCTTTCCATCACCCACTCTTTTCTTTGCCTCCTCTCATGCATATTCCTGCTTTGACACTTGGTCTATCCTGCTTAATCCTATTACTCTGTGCTTCTTTAAAGTTAACCCCATCTCTCATCCTCTGCTTGTATTGAGCTTGAAGATAAGCAGAGACTCAACAGCATAATGCCTCCTTCGTGTGCTTGTTGGATACCATCCGTCATTGTTTTGTTGTTTGGCTAGCCTCTGAGCCCCTTATGGCAAAGCCCGTGTTTGTTTCTGTCTTTATGAAGTGTGTGATTCTTTGAGCCTTACATAAATAATAATACCACATCATTAAACAGCTGTCTTTGTCACTTAATATTTATTAGTACTGTTCAGTGTCCTGTATTTCAAGTGATGCATCACAAGCTTGCACAGTAAGCCATGCATTAAAAAAAAAAAAAAACTCGAAAGGAAAGCTACCTTTTCACCCTCTATCTACACATTTAGGGTCTTTTTTGGTTGGTTGGTTGGTTGTTTTTTTTAAGGAGAATATTTAAGAGCAGGAGCATGTAAGTACTTGGATGAACAGATAACTGGACCTGGTTCTGTTGTAAGGGTAATTTTACAGCAGTGAAAGCAGTGAAGTCACACTCCCTTGCCCTTCATTCCCAGTTACAAATGCTGATGACTAATAGCTAATGCATTTCCTTACTCAAGAGAGGTGAAATTCCTCCAAATACATTTGTCTCCACATCATAATGAATGTCGTCACTCAGTTTGTCTTTCCTCACCTTCTGTGTTTTCTCAACAGTCCCACGGTCCTGTCTAGATTTTGGCCAAGGTGCTGATCTGCATTATCAGACAATATTACGGCTTAAGAGTTGGGTGGAATTACCATGCAATGAATGATGTGCCCTTAGCAGTCATACTAGCTCTCTTAATGTGCTCAGCAGGAAATGTACCATAATGGCACTCTCCACATTTTAGAGTTCTCCAGGAGGGAGGAAAAATTACCCAGATTCTCCATTACTGTTGCATAGACAGGAAAGAGCTGCTAAGTGAAAGCACTTCTTTCCATGGAAGTCTGCAGGCAGGTCATCAACATTTCCACTGTATCGAGGGCATTTTATAAGCTTTCTAATACCGGCACAGGATGCTCCTTCTTTGCCGAAGGGATGGGCAGGGGTCATTGACTACTGCTGCTACTGTACTGTCATATTCCTGGCAGGTCATTGGCAAAGTCGAGGTCAGAGACACCTACCTGAGGGGATTAGGTGGGTCAGACTGTAACAGGAGACCCATGTGCTTTTCATGAGTCTCTGTTCACACTTCTGGTGTCACTGAAAGGATATATGGCTTTCCTAGAGCTTTATGCACATCTCTGATTTCTAAAATAGGCTTTTGTTGCTTTCTGCTTGTTTTGCAATTGAATGCAACATGCATTTTCTGCGTTCTTCCCACACTCACAGACAAAGAAGTTCATTTGATACTTTGAACTTCAGAATTGGCCTTCCCTGGAAGCAGCTGTGAATATTCATAGCAATTGTATGGACTTTTAAGATAGAGTTATCCCGAAGGTGGGATGCTTTGTGTGCTGTACTGTTGTTCTTGATATACTGAGGTTGGTTTCATGAAGGAGAGTCTTACACAATAGATTTTTTTCAGGAAAGGAAAACAACGTCATAGGTTTGCTGTTGTAATGTATTGTCAGACTGTAGCTTAAAAAGCAATTGGCAAATTATGTGTGTCCACCTGTGTATTTGTCAAACGACTAAGACTAAATAGGAATTGTCAATTGCTGAAGAGTTTTATCCCATAAAATTATTGTAGTAGGACAGTTTTGGCTAGAAGTAGACACATGTGATTCCCAAGTGTTTCAGAAGGAAACTGTGCACACTGAAGGAGGCTTTGGTTTATTAGCCTGGTTGCAATGAATGGAAAGTGTGGCTTCAACGGGAGAGTCTGTTTTAGGAGATTTCACTGTTGTGAATCCCTCAGGTATTAGTGTTGTAAAGACTGTACAAAAGAAGAGGTGACAGAATGTTGCATGTGAAAATGAATGGAGCTGGAGTAAAAGCGATACACTTCCTTTAGGAAAAAAAAAATAGTTTACAGTTGTGTGACTGATTTCTTGAGCTGTGAACATGCCAAAATTTGAAAATAATACAGTGTTTGCAAGTTTATAAAAAACAGCTTGAAAAACAAAAACATGTATGCAAGTATTGAAATAAAAGATTTTGAAGAGTGTTTTAACTTGGTGTCCCCAAAGAAAGCAGACAGCCCCCATCGGATTGACGGTACTGTTTAATATTCCAAGCACATCTGTCACTAAGCACTGCAGAATTGCTGTGTTCAGGTTAAGTGATCAACAAACCCCCTTTCTTCCTGTGGCTTCTTAAGTTTATTCAAAGAGAAACTGAAAAGCGGAGGGAAATCCCCTTCAAGCACAATTGGAAAGAGACGGGATTTCCCTGTGTTAATTCGATGCTTTTTTAAACAAACTCAGATGTTATAAAAGAGAACTTGTTGATGTTTTTTTTTAAACAAGACATGATTATTATGGTGTATCTAGTGATGCTTTTGAAACGTCTTTATCCAACATTTGTAATACTCTGATGTGTCTAGTGTGTCTAGGGTCTTCTACCCTGAAAAGTGTGTTGGTTCTCATCCTTCACCTCTGCCCTTACTCAGTAGATGTACTCGCTTTCTCTGTTTTACTGGTAGTGTTTCAAAGGGAAACACACGTCCTGATACGTATGGCATGGAGTCATGCCCAAACAGCAATTCCAGTTACAGCTCTGAAATATGACAGGAAAGAGAAAAGCCAACGTTAATGTGAATACCAAATGGTACTGTGCTCTTCTCAACTAGGTGCCATATGATGGGCTGTATTTATTCATCATTTAGGTAGATGGATACAAAATTTTTTTTAAAGCTTGAGATGACGGGACCCTTGCAGGCATTTTAATGCTGAAAGGATGTTATTTAAAATGAAAGAAAATACTGGTTCAGAAAGGAGATTCCACGTATTGAGAACAGTTGATCTTCAGATTAAACAAATTGTCTTTTATTGCATCCCTTTTGGGGGATTAATTTTATAGCTTTTTATTAAAGCCAGCTGGTCTGACAGGGGTAAGAATAAGTCCTTGGATGTGTTCACAAGCAGTAGTGTTTTACCATAAACAGGCCCAGCAGGCAAACCCTTGTATTACACAGGTTATTGCAGATTATGTGACATCTTCTGACGTTTCAGATCGCGAGTTGCAAAAGGTGCAGACCTTCTGCTTTGTTTTGAGCAAGGCAGTGTGAAACAGCCCAGATGTAACATTCCTAGTCTTAGTGATGATATCAAGTGGGATGGGAGCTGCGTCTTTCTTATCCTCTTCCAATTCCAACCACACAAAACAGTGTGGTTTGATAGAAGCATCTGCAATAAGAAGGAGGAGGCTACCTTACACCAGCTGCTTTGCATCTGTTCTTATTTCATGTTTGTCTTGTTGTAGGGCGTGTTGGGCAAGCAGTAGCACTACGTGCCAAAGCCTTTGGCTTCAGCGTGATTTTCTATGACCCATACCTCTCGGATGGCATGGAGCGTGCTCTGGGACTGCAGCGGGTGAGCACTTTGCAGGACCTGCTGTTCCACAGTGACTGTGTTACTCTTCACTGCAACTTGAATGAACACAATCATCATCTTATTAATGACTTCACCATAAAGCAGGTAATGATCTCTGTGGACACCCTCCATGTCGGTGCTAGTGGCTGACACTGTGTAGCATTTATTTGTGTAAACAGGCCATTTCTCATTTAAAGAGAATTTCTTTCCCTTCTGCTACTTTGAGATTAAGCGGGTTTATAACTGGTTAGGAAATAGGTGGTGGCTTTTGTATTGTTGCTTTTATTGTCTTTTGCTCAGTAACATTGCATTTGTGGAAATAATTTTCTCTTCTTAATGTTTCTCGGAGTTAATAAAGTTGCATTTCTGTAAAAGCACTTTTTCTATGTCTTCTAGCAGCTACTTCCTTTACCTGTGTATTTTCAGGTAGCAATTCTGCCTTGCACTCGTGTTCCTCAGTTTGAGTTATTTAGATGCAATTTAAGGATTATGACTAAATGGCTCCCTCCTGTGCTCAGTCCCTATGCTTGCAGAGTGCTTCATGGATGGATTGCCTTTACAGCGTTGCATTATTTAGAAAAATAATGTTTCTTGGAATTAGTACTAACCTCCCTAAATTTTTAGGTAATATTAAAATAATTTCTAGATCTAGGTGTAGTAACTGCTCTGTTATTGACTAACCTATAGTAAAAGTTGTCATTAAATGTATGGCTTCTGACTCCAACCTCAGTGTAGGTAACAGCAAGAAATACAACACTGAGATGTAGAACTGTAGCTAGTGTACAGGAAGGAAACTCTTAAGATATAATAGTTGATTTTGCTGTTCTTGTGTAGTGTTTGTGTATGTTGGTAGCAATTTTTGCAGTAAAATCATTGCTTATGTTCTGAGAAACGGTTTGCACCTACTACTCCTGAACTTCAGGAGAACTGAAATAATTACTGAATGTGTTCCACAGTCATGTGGGATCATGGCAGAAAACTGACAATACAGCACACTTCTTGATTTGAGAGTTTAGGGATTTTGCAGATCCATCCCAACATAAAATCAGGGTTTGGGGATGTAAAACTCTAAAAATTCTAAAGAAGTTTAAAATGCAGATCTCTAAGAGAGCAGAGCTCTGTCACCATGCCCTGTGTGCTCAGGTACATTTAATGGTTATTACGTGGTTAGCTGTCTTTACAAGCAGACATCTGGACCCAAACAGAATCTGATGGAATTCAGTGGGACCATCTGGAGGCTTAGCAGTGACCACTGATTACATAGTGGACTGAAAGTTGGGCCAGTGTGTCACTGAAATTTTTTGAGTGGAGCTGTATAAGTGCGATAAACTTTGGAGAGGGCTTATTGCATTAGAGAAAAAACCAAAACAAAACAGGTTAAATCAGAGTGATACCGTCTGAAATGAAACACATCATGAAGTCTGCACTGGAAAGCCTTAATCTTGCTGTTTGTTATCCTTCATGATTAAAGCAAGGATTGAAAGGTTAGAAGATAGTTCTTACTTGGATAAAAGCAGTCTGCATTGTAACAGCTGGTGTGAAAACCGTAAAATTGTAACACCTCTGGCTACTTAGGTTTCTTAGAGCAGATCTTCTGAATATGTATCAGAAGGAGCAAAATAGTTTTTTAGGCTGACAGATGTTAAGAGTTGGCCTAAAAGTTTTAGAGAGCATTTTTGTCCAATACGGCATGCTCATGTAATAACTAGTTTTTAAACAAAGTGTGGTGCATCTCATTTCACCTGAAGTCTCACCCTGAATTTTGCTTAGAATCTGAAATTACATAGTCTTAAAACATCTCTGAAAATTTGGTGTCAGTCTTCTCTCAGTAGCTTTTCCCTTTAATTAGTCAACATTCTGCTTAGCCATCATGCCTGGCCTGGTAGACCCAGAGCAGCTCAGAGAGGTGTTTCAAGCTTGTGTTTACTGAACCCTTGGCAATCAAGTGTTCCTAAGGGAAGCTGAGGTCATTTTTAGTTCTACAGATTTGAGAAAAAGATGCTGCGGTTTAAACACAATACATTTTTAAAGCTGCTGTGCAGGTTTAGTGTAGGTGAATTTTAACAGCTGTCAGCAGTTCTAGCTGTGAAACTCTTTCAAGCTTCCACCCATTGTTAAGGGTCATTTCCACCCGCATCCACCCTTAACAGTTTGTCATGAGTCATGTAATGCATTCCCACTAGAATGCATTTATGCAGCCATGTTCTGTTTGATTCAGACTTAGATGTCTTAGTACTGGCTTTAGAGTTTTGTAAATAGTCCTAAAATGAAAACTCAAGCAAGGTTGTTCACATTCAACAGCAAATTCTAGCAGGGTTCACTTTGATTACAATTTCCAAGTCCTTCAAGGGGCATATAAATACATTAAGGTATAATTAAAACTCAGATAATCCATTTGGAAGAGGACAGCAGTAGGGAGGGTATATGAGTTCCCACAAGCCTATATGGCATGTCCAGGCAGCAGGTGTGATGGTCACTTGGGTGAGCCCTCCTGCACTAGCTTTGCTTAGTCACAGCTGACGTACGTAGTGGAGGTGCAGTGACGGTTCCCATCAGGAGCGTCTTGTTACTAGACCAACCTCAGACCATGCCACCATTTCTTCGCTGTTCTAACTCCCAGGTTAATTACATAAAACTGAGTGAAACACCCCTTAGTCCTGCTCTGTAAGGGGGCTTCGGTTTTGCTGTACGGACAATAGGTGGTTCTCCTTGTAAACCCAAGAGTCTGCAAAGGGAGAGAGGCAGGGCCACACTAAACACAGTCAGTTGGCTGGTAAAATATGGTGGTGGTTTTTCTTAGAACCTTACAGCAGGCATATGCATGTTAATTGTTTAATTAATTTCCTATGATCTCATGTAAAAACATTCTCGTAGTTGACTTGCTTCCAGACCTCCTTGTTGTTCTTGAACTTGGCATTTCGAATGAGTCTGTCAGAGTAAGGGGCCATTTACATAAGCGTTAGTTTGATGTGTAGGTTTCAAGTAGTTGACTTGGTGTCCAAACCTGGGGGTTTTCTTGTTCTTGTGGTGAGAGATGGAGTCAGTACAAAATGACATTTTTATTACCCATCTTCAGCGTGGTTCCTGCTCTCCATATGCTTTACCTTCACGCACAGAAATACTTCCGAGATCAGAAGCTGTGTTTGAGACACCTGGTAGAAGATGAAGTGTTGGGGTGGCTGGAAGCAGGATGTAGCAAATTTTTTTTTTTCTGTACCATCTCTCTTATTTAAACTGCCACTTTGTTTTCAAGTTGTGGATATATTATGGTGCAAATTCTCGTAGTTTTCCACACACAGTGTCATCTACAATGCTAATCTGCACAATGCACAGCACAGCTTCTCTCCTGGGCACACAGCGTTCTCAACTACATTCATTTTCATGCCTTTTAATTGAATAATATAAGAATTCTTTAGACCTTTATTTGAAGTGTCTCACAGGGAGGAGGAAGCTGAAGTAAGAAAAATAAAACATAGATCTGTGTTTTGGCAACTAAAGGGAAAAGTGTTTGAAAATCCAAAAGCATTGATTTTTCTGAAGAATTCATGTAGGCTTTTATTTGTGTGAAAGTTGAAAACCACAAAATATGAATTTGTTGAAGGAATGTGCTGTAGTTTCTGTCTCATGCAATTTCACAGTGAAATAAAAAGGCATAAAATGATCTGTCACTTTCGTATGCACAGTTGTATCTTTTGATCATGTTACTGCACAATATCTGAAACAACGCTTCTATTAAAAGACACTACTCACAAGAAACAAAAGGTTATTAAGTGCTGTGAAATAGCATTTTATGTTAGAAGCATCACGTTTTGTGGTGCTTTCCAGTGGGAAGGGAAGACAACTGTTACAGGTTAAATCAGCTGAATAGCCTTTGTTGTAATGGATGCTTCTTTTGAGTAAAAAAAAAAATAATGCCACAACGATTTTATTTCATTTATTTTTATTTCATCATTCTTGTTTTTAACTTTCCCTAGATGAGACAAGGGGCTTTCCTGGTCAACACAGCTCGAGGTGGGTTAGTAGACGAAAAAGCACTTGCACAGGCCCTGAAGGAAGGAAGGATACGAGGGGCAGCCTTAGATGTACATGAGTCAGAACCATTCAGGTGCTTTTCCTTTTCTTTTCTTTTTATTTTGTTCACTTTCTTATTTTTAAGTCTTAGTGCATGATACAATCAACAACAACAAGTAAATTGAGTTTTCCCTTCATTTGGTAGCTACCCACTCCTTAGTAAAGCAACATGAATCTGTGCAGCACTGGACTAATGCAGATGTAGATGGAGCTTGTGTATGTGGTCAGAAGTGGGAAAAAAAGTGACATCCAAGATTCAATTCCTTTAAAAACAAAAAAATCCAGTGGGTTTATTTGGTGGAACTAGCAGGGGCTTAGATTCAAATCCTGGCATGGCTTTGTGGGGCGTGCTCCTTTGTCACTGATGCAGCTCTGGAGGCAACTAATGTTGATGCCTGAACAGACTTTTTCAGAAGGCAAAGAGTTGAGATTTGGTGTGAGAAATAACTACTTCATGACACCTTTCTGGAGAAAAAGACGTATCTTTGTCTAGATTGCCTCTGCAGGAAAGCCATAAATGTAACAGGTTGCAAAAAAAAAAAAAAAAAAAGTTAAGGATTGTGGTCAGAATGCAGGTTTTTTGTTTTACCCTTTACTGGGGAGCAGTAACTCTGCTGTCATTAGCAGAGCTGGCAGCACAAGCCTTAGTTTCTGAATGACACTGAAAAGTCCAGTGTGTTAGGCAGATGTGCCACTCCCCAGAGTGGCATTGGTGTTCAAAATCAACGCTCCTAAACAGAATCGAGCTTCTTTGATATGTCCTTGAGTCTTGAGCCTGACTTCTGAGTTAGTTATAAGACTAAGATGCTGTAGCTTAGTGCTTGATGTGACAAGCCTTTTTCAGCTGTTCAGTCTGGGCAGGGAGAACTGTCAATTTTAACTGGAACAATCCACGTAGGTTTTTGAAGAAAAACAGATTCAGAACTTGAGGGCAGGTTGTAAAGACTGAAGAGAGGACAGCCTCTCTCGTATCAGCTTGGGGGGTGGAATAGAAGCTTTAAAAAACAGAATAGTATCCTTTTAGATAGAATTTTTTTTTATCTGCTGAGACACAGTGCCACATCACAGATATTTAATTTTATTTATGCATACCCTGCATGCAATTACTTTTAGATGCAGTCATTACAATGCAGTAGTGCTGTGCAAAGCCAGAGTCTAACAGCTCAAGGGGCCTTCAGCTACATACATTCTTCCCAATTCAGATCTCAGATCTGCACAAGCAGACCATTGCCCCTATAGGAAGCCCCATTTACTGCATGGAGATGCCATCTGCAGAGATTCAGTTGCAGGATTACAGCCACAATTTCCTTTGGCTTCAGTGCTGCGTGTCTATCTGATCGCAGCATGCAACTCTATTCAAGAGTTTTGCCAGATATTCTGATGTTTATTGAACTACAGATGAAATCTATTATTTTGTGAAGTATGACCAACTCTGAAAGCACGCTTTTGTCTTAAAATATTTGTTCTCTTGTTGTTACAGTTGACTGTAAGATTATTAAAACTGGAAATAAATAGGAAGAGCAAGTTCCATTATTTTCAATTTCTTTACTCTGTGATAATACTTTAACACAGATTTATTCCTTTCCCTGAAAATCAACCTGTAAAGTAAATTTCCTTCTTTCTGTGGAGTTTCTGTAAAGAAACAGGAAAGAAAAAATGGTTTTTTTTTCCTTTTTAAAAAAAAAAAAAGGTTGAGTCTGCTGATGGGCACACTTCTTTGGAAGGAATTGTAAGATTTTTTTTTTTAAATGACTAAATGTCACACTGACAGTGACTCTTGAGAGAACAGAGCTTTGTTGGCTAATGCAGTAAAACTGTGATGAAATAGACAAATGGAATGGCATCCTGAATTGATTTGGGTCTTGCTTTATGCATTTCTGCACCAGAACTGGGGTGGCAGTGGCTGTAGTTAGCGATAAATGCATTGGGCAGAAACTAATGTTGCTACCCTTTGAGTCCTTAAGAGGCGATTGTTGCGTATTTATACCGTGAATAGTGTATGAAATTAACTGACAGAATTAAAAGTAAACCCAACAAGGAATAGAAACGCAGTTATTTTCTGTTATAGAAGTTAATCTGTGTATGTACAAATTCATCTCCCTCTCCCCCCTCCTCCCCTAGCCCCCCCCATTATTTATTGTCTTTTGATCTTGTTTTAAATCTTCCTTTAGTTTTAGTCAGGGCCCTTTGAAGGATGCACCAAACCTCATCTGTACCCCACATGCAGCCTGGTATAGTGAACAAGCCTCAATTGAGATGCGGGAGGAAGCAGCACGAGAGATCCGAAGGGCGATCACAGGTACTAAGTCACCTCATTAGCTTCTCCACTGTTTCTTTTTAATTAACTTTTTCATTCTTCAGTCTCAAACGATACAAAACCTAAGGCTGGTTCTTTTCAGTTTACTACTTCCAGGATTTGGAACATAGAAATGAGTAAATACCCACTAAGTCTGTTCTGAGAACCGGAACAGATAATTTTTAGAGGTTCATTGCAATTATAAATAGACGACGGGCACTGCAAAATAGGGACATTTTCCGTATAACAGAAACGTACTTATATGTGAAAAATGGACTTGTTGCTGCATGGAAATACTACCCGTTTGATGGGCTTGACTGCAGGTGTCTTTCGTAGATATCGCTGGTGTCTTTCGTAGGTTTTCATAGATGCCCCCTTATACTTGTCCTGAGCAGTTCTGTTTCCTTTATTCTTTTCTCTTTGGCTCCTTTGTATTTTCCAGAGTTCATCCGAATTTGTCTTAGAGGACAGTCTGGAATTCCAGTGTCTGGAAGGCTGTAATGTTCAGAGATAAAGCATCTAGAACTTTATGCTGTTCCTAGCAATGCTTATATCTCAACAACTCATTCTCTATGTCAGAACCAAAGTTTTCGGTATTTTGTTGGGAGGGAACTCTCTTTTAGCTGTTCCTCTCTTTGAAGCTTTGCGAGAAAAGTCTGGCATTTTAAAGGGCGAAGTCTCTTTGTTATATAACTACCATGTAATTGTAAACTGTTCACATAAGAGAAAACAGTTATGTCTCAAGCATGCACTGCTAATAAATAAAATGAGAAGACTGAGCCATTTGGCATTGGTTTGAATCCCTTGTAGCCTAAAATAAAAGAAAGGATTTTCATACTGGAAAATGATTCATTAAGCAGTAATGCTCTCTCGTTAGTAGGACTTTGCTGTTTCCCCCTTGGCAATATAGACTGAATGCTCTGCAGACACGAAGGGCCATCTGTGTCACCTTGAGAGTAGTTGAGTGCCAACACATTGCTCTGCTTTATGAAAAGCACTAGCAGTAGCCCTTCCTGGATCTTGTGCCTAGAGAGGCTCAGCAATTTCGTTTCAAATATAGCCTGTGATGAAAGAAGATTCTCTGGATGGTGATTAAAGGCACCTCTTAAACTCCTGATCTGAATTGCCCTTTACAGGAGTATTTCTCACTTTTTTAGAGGTAGCCTAAAGAGTCCAACCATCCCTTTGCTGCAATTGGTCCTTGTGCTTACACTCCAGAAGAACTGTAATAGTACAGTCATTAAATTGTTGTATAACTATTGCCTGCTCCCGAGTAGCTCTGGGAGAGATTGCACAAACCAGCATACTGTACCTATGGGGGGATGATTGGTGTGCAAATAACCATTAATAGGCTAAGGTCTGAAAACTCTGTAAGAGTCAGTTTTATGTGAAGTATTGCACAATAGCCCCAACATCCGTGCCTAGGAAGACAGACCTATATTTTCTTCGTGTGTGATGGTGCTATCAGTGATCTATATCATTGATTTGTATTGAAGCTGTCAGCACTTCGCTGTTTGCACGTGGTTTGCAGTGAGATCAAACTGAGACCGACATTAGGGAGGTGAGAGTGACATTGAATTGCAGGGAAACAAATGTAGGAATGATACAGGAAGTGTGGGATAAAGCTGGATTATGTGAAAGCCATAGGGGGACACAGGGGAGAGATGGTGAAGAGAAGCTAATTGGAAAAAGGTGTACAGTGAAGGAATGCAGGCTGTGACTACCATCTGATGATAAAGATGTTACGTGGTTCTGCTGTTACTAAAAGTCAGTGATGTTCTGATGTGTAAAATAAAAATAATAAGCAGAGATTAAATATCTTGAAATATATTTTTGAACGTCAGAACATTCGAAGTATTAAGAGGACCACTGAAAGCAGTAATGGAAGAAATGGGAAGGGAGCATGGAAAGTGAAAATATGGTTAAAAAGTTTAAAGTAAATAAATACTGTTTTGTAAAGGGAGACAAGTAGGACATGCTGACAGAAGATAGCAAAATGAAGAATGGGATGGGCAAGAGGGAAGATGTGATGTCACTTTATAAATACTTGAGAAGGATAAACATCAGAAGAAGAGAGATGCTGTTTACATTTCTGACCGATTTCGGCAGAAGTTTAGATGGATGTATATTTCAGCTAAACTTGAAAGATGGTTTCTGCTCAGAACGGTAGGAATTCACCCATAAGGGGGCATGCACATCATCTTTTCCAATACCAAACTAAGAATTAGCCCTTTTGGCTGGTGCAGAGGAGATGTGGGAAATTTTAATGACATAAGTACATGTCATGGAGTAACAAATACGTGATGGTACCCGCTAGACAAAAAACAATTCTGTGAAAAGGCTTTTTTACGGCCCCTTTTTGGCCAGGCTGATGGATAGAAAGAGCAGGCAAAGAGTAGTGAAGTCGTTAATCGAATTTCCAGTAGGAAGTGAGAGTTAAAAAACCTGAATTCTTTTATGATGGAGCATGATCAGTTTTTGAAAGTGTTTCTGGAGTACTGTTGCCAACAGTAGCAGGGGCAGGCTCGAACTTGCCCCTTTCTACCTCCGTGTGTGCAAATGCCCAGTAAGATAGAAAAGATACCTTAAAACAGATGTCAGTGAAAAACACAGGCTCCAATTCATCTCCCATTGAAATAGGTGGAAACATTCCTATTGCCATGAAGAAAATGTGCCGTATGTGGTCGAGTCGTTGTTTTGCAGGGCTTGAGATAGTTCTGCAGAAGACAGAGGCTTGTCCAGCATGTGCTGAACCAGATTGACAGATTTTTGAGTATCTGTGTTTTAAAACTTCAGTTACGCTTCAGAGGTTAAGCGGAAGTTTCAAAGAAATGGAAGAATGGGGTTTTCTGGTGTATCTTTTTTTTTTGTAGGAATGGAGGAGATGGCTGAGGATTAATACATAATAGCAAATAAATGTGAAGGCTAATTGAGATAAGGGGGAGATCAGGACAGGAAGGAAGTGCCAGTCATAATCAGGTTTATGGCAAAATTCCATTTGGAATCCTACGCTCTTTAATAAGTGTTTTTATTGCTATTACGTGTGGAGGGAAAAGGAGGAAAGTGAAAAGTTAAAGACAGTAGGCTACATTACTGAATTTGCGTGGCAGCCAGGCTCTATAGTCAAGCTTTATCTTCTTGGAAAGCGTGAATCATGTTGATTATGGTTTTATTGAGACCCTGTGTATAAAGACAGAGAGACGCAGAAATAAAAATTGCACAGAGCATTTTAACTGTCATTAACTAAGTCCCAGACAAAAGGGGGGATCAAAAATAAGCTCGTAGCGTGATTTTATGTGTTGATTGAAATATGCAAATATTTATAACTATTTTTAACAGATACATTAAAAGCGTAAGGCATACAATTTTAATGTGTGTTTATTTTCTCCCTCTCTTCACCTTAGGTCGTATTCCAGACAGTCTGAAAAACTGTGTTAACAAAGATCACTTGACTGCAGCTACACATTGGGCCAGTATGGATCCCGGAGTTGTTCATCCAGAGCTTAATGGTGCTGCATACAGGTAAGTGTGCTGCAGGTGTAAAAGAAATACCTCCTTCATTCAGAGGTAGGTATGCAAGAATAAATAAAAGACCTTCCTATTAATAAATGAGGTGGTTTTGGATTAGACCCCACCTATATTATTTTCATAATTGTTGCACTCAGGAGAATAATCTTGTTTTGCTTGTTGAAGTCAGTCATGCAGCGCATAAGTATGTTTCCTTTTTTACTTTTTTTCTGTGTTTAGTAATATATGAACAATACACAGGTTTTTTTGTATATTCAAGTAAAACAATTCAGGTCATCTCCAGAGAGTGCAGTGGAAATTTATGTTCCTTTTGCTGAAGGTAATGATGCAGCAGTAGGTTACAGAAAGACTTTCAATAAATAAACTATTGTTACATGGTTTTTGAGGCCTCCAGACACATGAGAGAACAAACAACTCAGTCATGAATACAGTGGAATAGCCTGTGGTGATTATGAAAATATGTTTAAAATAGTGTTTTCTAAATTACACATTTAATTTTTAAGCAAAAGCATCTGAGAGACTTGATCTATGTATTCTCAATGAACTGTGAAAGCAGCTCTTAATAATTAATAGAAGGGCAATTGTTTTACATCTAATATGTGTGTTCCTTAGTTATTTTGTTTGCTTGAGAGTCTTGCTCTGTCCCTTTATCCTTTGCAGCTGTTCTAGGAGCAGATTTTTTTCTACTGGCCAGCTTCACAGAATTTTTATTTATGAAAACTGTGATTTTTTTTTTTTTATCTTTCAGGATGATATTTAGTCATAAGTAGGATGGAAGTGGCTGAGAAAGCTACAAACAGGTGCTTCTGTCAGTGCCTAAAGGGAAGTGACAGTGCAGTCCTTTTATTACTTGTCCTAATCTTTCTGCTGTCCTCCTTCGTACACCTTTCTTTTCTTTGTCCTTTAGGAGGGCTGCCGCATACTTACAATAGATACAGGATTTTTGTGTGTTAGCCAGCTGTGCACTGCTGAGAAGCGAAGCAAAACTCTTGTGTCCCAGTGACTTCTACCAGTCTCATCGGAAGGTGATGGAGAGATGACTGTGGGGTGTCACTACCCTCGGCCATTGTCTCCTTATCAGTAGCCGTAAACACACCAAAAGAAAACTTTGGTTTGCTCAACATGCATATATAACATCATGTCAACATGTTTATTTTTGGAAAAAGTACCCATAACCCTAAATATCTGAAGATGGGTGGTTTCATTTGCTTAAAAGAAAAGTTGAAGCACCTGTGTTCTCCTCCAGACAGCATGTGGTTTCACTGACTTCAGTTTGGAGTATTTAGGGTATAGCTGAATGCACCTGTGGCTTAAGGGCAGGCGTTGCTGAACTGGGGGTAATAACTCCAACCCTGTCACGGCAGTTAAGAGCAGGGTTGCGTGCCCAACTAAAATGCAGTTGTTTGTTCTCATTTTTGGGGTCACAGGTCCAGCAGAAGCAGGCTTCACAGCTAGGAATGGATTTTAAATTAGGAATGTTTGGGGAGTTAATGATTTGCAAGGTAAAGACCATATGTATTTCGTTAAAGCAGGATAAACACAGAACTGAATGCCTTTCTTAGACATTGTTTCAGTCAGTTTTTTCAATAAAGAAAATGTATTGTAAATAAATTCTGACTTCACAGTTATTTTCAAATGCAAAATAGAACTCATGAGGAATTTTGGTGGAGAAGTTAAAAATCACACAACAAATACTCAAAGCTTCTTTTTGGAAGGATGATAGCATAGTGTTTGAGTGTGGGTGAAGGCAGTTACTCTTTAGTGCAGTGTAAAATATGTGGAGCTTGAAGCTCAGGCTTTATGTAGAAATTGGTTTCAGTAGCAGTGTTTGATGCTTAATTCCTACCTGGATTAAGTACAGAATTTGAATTGATGGTTCAAAACAAATTTTTCCGTCTTTCCTTTGCAGTCCAAGATACATTCAACTAAGTGGGTTCTGGAGTCTTTCACAAGGCAGTATGATGTTTCAGATGTGCTAATAACTGTATCATAGCCATGTAATTGCATTAGGAGATAAGACCTGGGATAATAATTTATATGTTAAAAAATGCAAATAGCTCTTTCGGTGAACGAAAACTAACGAGGCTATTTTATTCTGGATATATCATTTACTTGTATTTCAGTGTAGGACAGAACTCTTAAATTATCAGATATTATCACAAGCAAAGAACTTGGAGCATTCATCAGCAGAATATAAGCTAGATCTTCTCAATGCCATTGTATTCTGTGGAAAACAAAACCATTTACTATGTGAAGTGCAAGATGCCCTGTCAACACAAAAGGTCAAGTGAATGAGACCTATCCCTTGAGTAAAGATTAATGATGTTCCTAAGAAGGAACTACTTGTAGTAGTCTTGGTGAAGCAGCATAATATTGCCCTGGTTTTGTGTTATTACCATGTGTTTGTTGCTGAGCTGGCTGTTAAATAACCCCCTGCCATTTCCTGTGTCAAAGACCGTGCAGGTTATAGGGAAAGTGAAATCTGTCAGCCAGTAAACAGTGGTTGTGCAATTTATGGACATGTTGACATATCTTTCTGCCTTCCCACAGGTAAATGATGAGAATATCTAGATACTGAAGAGGTGCTTGGCTGAGAATAGTTACATGCTGGTAATTCAGGAGTTATTTCATGTTGACGTATTTCACTGGTGATTTGCAGACACTGTAATGTATGAGAACAGCATGCAGTTAAATTTTTAAGCTCTTTTGGGACAGAGTGTTTCTTGAACAGAGCTTTACATAGTGAGTTCAAGGTGCTTTTGTAGTGTAAAAAACACAGGAGATTAACATAGAAATTACAGTTGCCTTTCATTTGTAATTGAGAGGGCTACTGTATTTTTCTTCATAAATTAAGACTGTGTGGGAAGGGGAAGGAAGAGTATGAAGTAGCAGAGATGTAACTGATCTCTGGCTTCTGCTTCCACAAAAATTTCCTTCTGTGGACATTTTATGTGGAAAATGTTCAAACTTATTGCTGCCAGAGGAGGAAGATTGGGAACAACTTTATGAAGTACTGGAGGGAATGTATTTGCTGGTTAAGAATAGAAAAGCAATAAATAGCAACATAAGGGAAGGTTATGTAGACTAGAAATGTCCATGTGCCGAGGCTGTTGAGTTTGTGTTCACAGAGTTACGATTTGAACAACGCTGATGATTAAATTACAGAGGGGCAAAAACTATGAAAAGAGAATGGCAAAATACAGTGTCTGTAGAGGACTAAGATACCTGTATTTTGGCTACTGCTACTGTGTAGCTTTAGGACAGGAAGAACAATTGGAGGGCTTTTGGATGTTACTAAAAGCTTGTAGGAAGGCTGTATCTGAGGGAGAGGGCCTGGCATGTAGAATCCCAATTATTATAACTTGGTGTCCAAGGGGAATATTTTTACGTACAGAAGGAATATTTGGAGTCAGAGGAGAATTACAGATGTGGAGTTTGAACTGCTTAAGGTAACTGTTAATGCTTCTGATTCAGCACCATCCATTTTCACGAGGGGAGGCTCTGACTTTTCTTCCTGAAGGAAACTCAGTTATGGAATTTGTTCTCCCCTTGATTTCTCCTAGCTCCAGTGTGCTGATGCTCAGGGAATATGTTGTTAAAAGTAGAGATTCTGTGTTGGAAGCAGTTGCTGTATTGGGCTTTGAAATGGAAGTTTTTGTCATTTCATGTTTTTTTATGAAGCATCTACAGTAACAGATAAGCTGTTTCAAAATTAAATTTGAATAAATAAAACAATACCCAGTCTGACAGTTTTCATAGGAATTGAAGCAAATTTGATTAATAAGATTCAAATTGAGGTACTGAAACAAGCAACTAGTTCCATTAGCAACTGCAAATTAATTCTAAGGAACCTCTCTGGAGAAGGAATTAGCATAGGAAGCCCTGTAAATATGTGTGCAACTAGGAACAAAGTTATCTGGCCTACAGGTGGTGTGATCTTTCACACTGTGGTTATTCATCCCAGCTGACAGTCAGTGGTACGGTCTGTAGGAATCTTTTCCACGATGACCAGGCCTCTGTATGGTGCCTTCGTCGCCCTTGTGCTGTGTTGGATAGCCGTGCGGAGCCCCTCTGGCAGCACATGCATAAAGCAGTTTCTGCGGTGGAAGGAAAAAAGAACAAAGAAATGTGCTTTCATCCAGCATTTTTCCTCCTCTGAGTTTTTAAGTTCTATGCTCATTTTCTCTGCGTTTGAGGGAACTTAGGATGAGCAGCACAAACATGCGGTACTTCAGAGAAAAGATGCTGCTGAAATGGGGTGAAATTCCCTGATGCATTCAGCGTTAAACTCTTGACGAGAAGAAAATCAACAGCAGAATAATGTGATATTTGGAAAAGCTTGATACAAGGGTACAAGTGCCTTTTCTCCCATTTAGTTCTAAGTAAATACTAGGGTAGCAAATGCCACAGTGTATTAAGTGGTAGGTTTGCGTGTTGAGGCTTTTAAATGGATAGTGCTCTCACTAGGATGCTTGGGCGAATGGAATGTAGCAGGAGACAACAAGGGACGAGTGTACAGCTTCATGATGAGGACGGGTGGCACAGGGGCAGCGTTACGTGGCCAGTGCGAGAACTTGCGAATGGCTATTGAGGTATTTGGCTCAGACAAAAACGTGCTCTTGTTGAAAGTGTTCGTGTGTAGCTGCTCTTTATGTGCAGCACTGGGAAGTACCAGTGTTCATCAATTACATCTGGACTTCTGGATTGAAAAGTAGATTTACAAGATTTGGTTTAGCCTGATAATATCACAGCCATCATAAAATCAAGCTGAGAGGGTGATTTTTTTTTTTGAATTCGTAAAATATTTAAGTCTCGATGTCCAGATAGAGTAAATCATCTTTAAAACCATCCATAGCTTTTATGTTTGCATCTCTCTTTCTTGCAGTCTGCCTAAAGCGCTTGTCCTCTGTAATTAGTACGGGCTGTCTTTCAGACAAGTACGGTGGCAAGTTTGATGCTGACAAGGTTGCTCAGGGGCAATAGGGTTGAATTTGTCATCTTAGCGGAGCCTGCGTGTGATTTCTCTTTGGGAGAGCCATCAGAAAGCTGCGACTGCAAGTTTAGTGGTTTGAAAAAGTTTTTCCTTGAACTTTTTAAGGAAAAGGAAAAATTTTAAAATTTCTACATGAGAATGAAGTAGAAAAAACCATCTCTGACAGTCAACTTGAGGAAAAGGCACGGAGGACAATTCCATACTGTGTGGAACTAGCCTGAGTTACCTCTTGTTGAGGCGTACTTTGAGAGGAGCGATACTTCCAGGTTGTTTCTTCTGCTGTGCTGTCGCTTGTGCTGTTTAATTGGGAATCTGAAGAAACAATCTAGGAAACCTTTGTTTCTTATTTGGATAAAAACCAGCATCTTTTGCTTTACTTAGCAGCCTTTGCATACGGTATCTCACCTGGAGCTTAACCGACTGTCCTTCTCACTGGTCTGAAAACAAAGCATCATCTCTAGCTCCAGAAGGAGGCAGGGCAGGCTTTCTGGTCAGTCATCTCTTGGTTTTAATGTATGTTCTCGGTTCCTTCTCTCAGCAGGTACCCCCCAGGCGTTGTAAGTGTGGCTTCAACTGGCATACCTGCAGCAGTAGAAGGAATAGTCCCCAACCCCATGTCTTTATCACACGGCCTCCCTGCTGTAGCCCACCCGCCCCATGCTCCTTCCCCCGGCCAAACTGTCAAACCAGAAGCTGATAGAGACCACCCAAGCGACCAATTGTAGCCTACGAAAACAGCATTCCCAACATCGGAGATTTCAACTTCAGCGTGTGGAAAACAAACAAACAAAACAAAACCCAGGATTTTGATTAAAGGCAAAACCATGAACTTACAGGAGGAGACGACTATTGGTTTAGAAACTGGTCCAATATACAGTATAAAAGGAAAAGGTGGGAGACAAAAAGAAGATTTGGAAACATTTTTTCCTCCGTATAAATTGTAGTTTGTCCCTGTCCAGTGGACTGATTCACTGTTTCTGTGTCCTATGGGTTCTTTGTTAAGCAAGAGAAGTTAGTAGTTAATTATATCATGAATGTACTTGTCTGTGTACAGTTTTTAGAACATTAAAAAGGGTTTGTTTGCTTAGCTGTAAACAAGGAAAAACATAAGGGAGGCATTCAACAAACCAATTTTGAGATTAAAAAATCCTTTCTTTTATATTTTAAAACATGCCCAAAAATGAGGCAGTTGGCAAACTTCTCAGGACAAGGAATTTTTCCCATTTTTCTTTCTACGCCACACAGTGCATTGTTTTTTCTACCTGCTTGTCTTATTTTTTAGAATAATTTAGTAAACAAAATAAAAACAGTTTATCCTAATTTTGGCATGAATTCCCTTATTGCAAAAGGAAGACAACCTTGCAAAGAGATTTTGAGGAAAAAAAAAAAAAGGTTTTGTATAAACGAGCATTGTGCTTTTTGTCACCAGTTAAAGTATATATTATTGGTGGTATGCGAAAAAGGCACTAGACTACTGAAAAGTAGCAGCATTTCATTGCCTACATTGATTCCTTCCTGGTAATGTGGTAGGCTAGCAATATTTTTGGTTAAAATCATGTTTGTGACTGTAACCATTTGTATGAATTATTTTAAAGAAATAAAAATCCCAGACAAATATCATATGTGTAAAAATTTTTATTTCTAGTAACTGTTTATTCAACTTTTATTAGGTTTCTTAGCTGTAATTTTTAAACAGATGCTGTCAAGTATTTCATTTCTAGCTTTACTTTGCTCTCTGTTGTTTGTAATACTGTCTTGGAAGCTTGAAAAATAATAATAATAATAAAAAAAATTCTTTCCATACCATTTTTCCCTTTACATTTCGTAAATGTTGATCTTTTTTCCTGTGTTTCTAATGGAGTTTGAAATTAAGATGGATTTTGATTTGTACACCGGCATCATCAGCTACAATATGGTAACAGCATTTATGCCACCACTGTGGGCAGAGCAGGAGGAGGTACAACAGCAACACGACAATAATAATAATAATAATAAACGTCTTTTGCCGAAGTCCAACGTGAGAAGTGTCCATTGTTTTCTTTGCTTTTGTGATGGTGGAAGCGTGCAGCAGGATGTGATTGTATTTGCCGTATTGAGGGACTTTTTTTCTTTCAGCACGGGCCGAAGTGTTTTTGAGGCAGGTTGGATTTCGGCTGGCAGCTCTTTTGGCCTTTCCAGTGCTCCCGGGTAAGATGTCCTTCATCCCTACGCGGTTTAATAAAGCAAGGCAAAAGTTTAGCTGCTGCAGGAAGGGGATCTGGGATGGGCCAAAGTGAACCTGGATGTAAACCTCCTCGGTAGTCTTGTCTGTTTGCTCGCTGATAGTCTGAGTAGTAGCTGTGCACCTAAGGTTAGTGCGCTGTTTTAAGGGATCTGGGAAAAGTTACTGCCTCCCATTCCTGCACATACGGAGAGCAGCCCCCGCTTCCCTTGGGAAAGTGTTAGGAGGCAGCCAGGCAAGAAGGATTGCAGCTTGCAGGTTTGTACCCAAGGGGCACTGTGTAAAGTGGAATTTTATCTCTGTGGAAAAGGGGAGGAAGGTGTTTGCCTTGAACATTTAGAGTGCAAAATGTCACCCGTTACAATTTCTTTGATGGTGAAACCCTTCCCTCCATGGAGCAAAACAGAAAGGCTGCAAGTGATCCCAGCAAAGAGCTTCCCACAGCTTTGTGGTGAAAACCAGGCAGAATCCCAAATGTGGTCTCCTGCAGCTGGAGTAGGATTCCTATTTCATTGGTAATTCATGTTTTAAGATGCTGCTTTGTCAGGCTGAAGATGCTTCTTTAACATATGTAAAACAAACATGTAACATCTGGCTGCGAAGAATCGCTGACGGCCTCATTTGCAAGCAAATTTCCTGAGGAAAACCAAGAGGGGTGGTTGGTTTTTTTTCCTTCTCTTGCATCAGTTTGGACATGGCTTATGTAAGCAAGCTCGGTTGCCAGCGCGTCAGTTGATTGATGGAGTAGGAACGGGGGCACCAGGGTTTATGGCCATGCGCTTCTCGGGCTCTGTTCTGAAGCTCCCTGTCCTTCGGCTGCGTATTTTTGAGCTGTCACCCGTGATGGCTCAGGCACGAGCTTTTGTCAGGATTTGAGCCTGAAATGCTGCGCTGACGGGCGCGACAGGGCGGTGCCCCCGCGGTGGTAACACGTTCGGTGTGCTTTGTGCTGGTGCTTGAAACCTGTCAGTCGGAGTGCTGGAGAGTAAGCCAGGTTCCTGCTCCCACGGGAGCAGAAAAGCCATCCCGGCAACGACAAGGTGATGGGTACTGACTTCTGGGTTACGGCCTGAAAAGCTGAATTAAAAATGAAAGGGGAAAAAAAAAAAAAGGCTTGGAGTAAATGACTGATTGGAAAAGCGTACAGTAATGATGGAAGGCTGTTAGGCCATACTCGTATCTCTTCCGACTGCCTTTGTTGGGTAGTGGAAATGTGGTTGGTAAAGGATGTGCTCGATGAAGTTTAGAAGAAGAGAACAGTTAGTGGGAAAATAAAGTGGGGAAGGCAGTGGCAGAAGCGGGCCGCAGGAGATGACCTGAGGCAGTGCTGGAAGGTGAAGGAGGAGGCAATCAAAGTGCCTGCCTCAGTCATTCCTTCCTTTGTTGTTGTAGTTTGAATTAAGGATCTTGGCCAAGGAGGAGGGCAGCCGCTGCAACTGCTGCTGGCTCGAAGGGCGTAGGCATGGCTGGTACACAGGAGGCTGGAGCCTGCACAGGAGTTAGATGGTATCAAGAATGGGCTTTTAGGAGCAGAAAGACGCCACTTGTGCAAATTCAAACTCAGGTGGTTGCAGGTCAAAACAAAAACTTGCCCTAAAAAGGCCCCACTGCGGGCAGCAGTGGAACAGTCGGGGTGATGTATTTTTGGTGGTGATAAGGATGGATCAGAGATGCTTGCTGGCACCTGGAGTGTTTGGTGTACAGCTTTGGTCACGCATTTCAGAAGGGTGAGCTTGAGCTGAAGGCATAGCGCAGGCCGACCCGAAACGACTGAAGGTGTGGAGGGCCTCGCATGTGAGGAAAAGTGGAGTAATGGCTTCGTCTGCTTAAAGTGGAGGCTGAGCTGGGGAAATGACTGTAGGTAGGAAATGCTGAGGAGGAAGGAGAAATGTTAACGAAATGTTGGTATATGAGCAGACAAGCATAAATGGAGGTTAGGAAAGATGTCATCAGCAGGTTCCAGTTGGAGTTACTGGGAGTCAGTCCTGAAGTCCCTGCAGCTTGGGGTGGGGTTTTTGGTTTGTTTTTGTGTTTGGGGTTTTGGTGCTGGTGGTAGGTTTTGGGTTTCTTTTTTTTTTTTTTTCTTTAATAACTTTGTTTTTACAGTCCAAAATGTGAGAACATTGTTTAAAGGTCATCCAGGGCTGCTACCAAAAAAGCCTCAAGGCTTTTTCCTTTCATATGTTTCCTTGAGAAAATGCTGTATTATTTTCTCGTCCAGCCTTCCACCTCAGATGATTAAGGCTGGCTTTCCAAATGACTCTGACTGCTGCAGTCTGGCTGTTACCAGCTTACTCCTTGCCCCAGACGGCAGGGTTTTCTTCTCTTGTTTAGTCTTGGTGGATGCTTCAGTAATGTCGATTGTTCTACTTGAAGGAGAAGGCAGCACTGCCAGTATTTCCTCTGTTCAGTTCACTCCAACCTTTCTACCTTTTGTAAATTGAAAAAAAAAAGGAAAAAGGGGGAAAAGTAGTCATGGGTTTTAAGGGCAAAGAGGAGTAGTACTAGGTCTTTTTGTCTCACTGCTTAGTAAAGCTATTAAACATGATTTGCTTCTTCATTAAACCTGATACCGTGTTTTGACTTAAGTAAATCTTTCAGAAGGATTTCTACTCTTTAAATTAAAATGTCAAGTGATGGGGTTTTTGCTGTTTCCTTTGATAGTTTAAGTGAGGGATAACCGTCACTATAATTTTTAAACTGCTTTATTTAATTTGGCTTTCCCTCTCTCCAAATTCCAGTTATTGTTTCATGTTGAACATGAGGTCATGTAGGCTGACTTGAATTTAGTGAGCATGTCACATTTTAGCCAATTTGCCTTTGTACTGAGGTCAGTGACACATCTTCCAGGAAGACCAAACTGTTATTCATCTGTTTTCTTTTCCAGTTTCTTTAATTACACTGTACATCCTTTCCTTTGTGGCTCTGTATTTTTGTCTTTTTGAATGACACAGTCCAAGATGGTTATCTTCTGCAGATGAAATTATGGGATTTCTGATCTCTGACTTTCAGCTATTGTCATCTTGCCTTCATCGACTTTCCAATTTCCTGGGTAAGCTGTTTTCCTGCAGCCACAACAGCTTGAAGAACTAGATTAATTCTCGTCTCGGTCTTTAAATTACATTTGTCTAGGTAGAGCTGAGCACCTCGTTAGTAGCCAAAGCACCATGGTGAGTAGATGCTCGGCGCAGTGGTGCCGCTCTCATAGGAAAAGTCACTTTAAAAATTCTTCCCTTTTTTAGAGAAAACGTCCTCTGATCAGTTCTACTTTGCATCTGTAAGTTCCAGCTCAACACAGACCAGTGGTTTTTCAGCTCTCTCCTTGGCTAACCACCATGCACACTACCTCGCTAAACCCGTATCAAATATTCTATTTTTTTAAATGTCTACTTATAGGCTTGGGATTGCCAAGTTGGTATTTCTTATGCAGTTCCCCATCTGGAATTTCCTTCCTATGTTTTCTGTACTACAGAAACACTTCTGGCTCGTCAAATCTAGCCTCGACATTTTCCTTTGCCTTTACATTTCTGCTCGGAGCCGTAACGGAGCGTCTTCTTGAAGGAGCGTTGTTTGCGTTGGGGGTGTATGTGTGACACTGTGTCGAGGCCGCCATAAACGGACTACAGTATGTCCTTGGGACGATTAGAAGCATTTGAGACAGTTCCAAGACGCTGTAGATCATTCTCTGAGCATGCCAGTCTGTTGGAGACATTTGTTACTTGCAGAGTCTTTAACTGCATGTCTGTCCCCCTTCTTTCATGCCCTGCCTAAAAAGGATTAGCGTTGCTGGTTGGAAGCGTTGACGATCTGCTCAAGAAATAAAGTAAGGAAGTCTTTAAAAATACGTTGAAATACTTGACTATTGTTTTGAGTTGCAAATATTTAAAGGAATGAAAAGGAACAAAATTATTAGCTTAAGTTGCCACAAGAACCTTCTTGAGGTGTCGTGTTTGACGTATTAGAAATAGACAATTACGTGTCAGTGCGACGGTGCTATTTCTTCGTCAGTGCTGTGAAAGCGGAGTCCTTGTACCGTGTGGGAAGAACTTCAGGAGCTGGTTCTCCCTGGATGAATCTTAGGAATCGGAGCAACAAATCAACATCTAAAAATAAATCTACTGAGGCGCTGACACCTCAGACTTGTGTTTCCAAACCGCTCCAGCCATTTTCAACATGACCCACCCAATGCAATGGATTGAATTCTCAAGCCAGTTGCCTCCAACACAGCTGTCGGCTCCCGCAGCATATTCCCCTTCCCGGGAACAGGGCAGGCAGCAGTGCTGGCTCTCCAGCACGCCTCAGAGCACCAGAGTAAAGCTCACTTAACTCCCTGGTGCTGTTTAATAGGATTTCGGTTAAACCCTCATGTAAGGTTAAATCCGTGCTGTGCTTTCTCAAACCACCACAGAAAGAGAATCTGCTCTTGGTGTTTTCCGGTAGCATATTTGCTGTTATCAGCACCAAGAGTTTTCATATTAACATTAAACCTGGGGACTTCCAACTTCTTTTTGCTATGGGTTTCCATTCATTTTGCTGTTTGCTTGCCCATGTTACTATAAGACATGGCCGTGTGTGTGATACATCTTTATCATGTTAGGAGGTTGTGGTGATAGATTTATCTTTACCTCTGCTGTAGCCATTCGTAATTAGCTCCAAGGCCATCACTTCCCATTCTGATCATGAGATGGAAAGCTGTCCTTTGAAATGGATTGCCGAAACTGGAGGTTTTCAAGAATTCGTAATCTGAACAGCTCTCTTTTTTCCTTCTTTTCCTCTTGCAGACCAGCCACTTCCAGCACAGGACATGGCCCTCATGTTGCCAGAACCACAGGTAACAGGTGAAAAATCTCCACTGTGACTCAAAACTGTAAAGGTTTTCGGCCTCTGTAAATTCAAAGTATAAAGGCACAGCTTTGCATCACGTAACTGGATCTGATCCTGTTTTACAGAAGAAGTCTGAAGTCTGTTGAAAGAGCAGTATTAAATTGTGACCCTTTGGATTGTGGCATACATTCCACTTAAATTTTCTTTCATATGCATCCCAGAGCAAAATGTATCCTTCCAGAATGTCTTTCCCAATGACACAGCCTCTGGGGCTGAACCTCACCATTTGGAGAACTCTGTTCATGTGCTGTGCCCAACGTTGCTGGAAGTAGGGTAAGGTTTCTGATGTTGCTGTGATTCCCAAAGCCTTCTAGTTTTCCTCTGCATTTTATTGTTGGTACAGCTGCCAGTGACTCCCAGTAGTTCGTGATATATTTGTTAGACAGCTGTGAGTTCAAATCCAAGCAGACACCGCAGGGTTTCCTTTGAAAAGGCTGTTGACCAGCCATTAGATGGTGGCTGCTCTTAGATCTAGACCTAGATGCATCTGTCTGGGCTCCCTCTTCTGCTTGTCTTCGGTGATTAAGAGGAATAGCTCCTCATGTATCTAGTCTTTCCAATTAAGTGCCTGAAGTTAAGAACAATAAACCAGGGACAGTCTCTGCAGATCCGAGTGGGTGTGTGTTGTAAATTCCTCATGGCAATTAATCTAATTTTCTAGTTTCAAAGTGGCTTCGTTACTTAGGAAATGCACATAATAGAAATGAAATTCCATCCAGAAGAGGTGCCTCTGTGTATCCTTGTCCCTTCTGTCTCCAGATACCTGCAGCCCACTGAAAATCCATCCCTAGAAGACACAGAAGAATGAAACTTCTCAAACCTATGGTGCTGTTTTTGAAAAACTACTTTGATAATCCACGTTTGGTAATTCGACCCCAAGATCCATTCATGTGAGGTCTAAAACTCCAAATGCTGGAAACGCTCTTAAACAAATGCTCAGCTCCATCAGCCTCTGAAACCCCTTTGGGGAGGTAGATTCCTGGGTAGGAAGGGTGATGTTTTGTTGTTTATGAGATGTTAATTTTTTTTAAAAAGTATTTTTTAGTGTGTTTGTTCCAGGGACCTGGACTTTGAGAAGCGCAGTGTCTGCTCAGCCTGGAGAAGGAGAGTTTGCCTGCTGTAGCCTTCGCCTGGTTGAAAGTGTCAGGGGATGGTTTGACCCTCACGGTAAGTGAAGCACATGAAAACGCAGTAGAACACGCTGTAGCTGTGAGGTTTCCCACCTGACAAGCCTGAGCTCGTGGAGGTGCTGAGGGGCACCTGCTGCGGGACCAGCCCAAACCTTTGGCTTGGGTGAGGCAAACGATCTGAGCTCGTTCCGTGCCAACCTCTGCATCTTACAAGAGGAACGAAGTCAGGTGCTGAGCTGTCGTTTTCTCAAATTCCCATCTCAGAAATACCTTGCTGCTCAGTGTTTCAAGCTGGGGCCGTATCCTGGCTCTGGAGCACCCGGGCTGTGACTGATCTCCCTGCTGAATTTAAGAACTGCAGGCGGCCTGGGTTGTGAGTGTCACACATGCTATAAGTTTTTTAATTGCTGCCGTCTCCTGCTCTTTCCCTCCGCCATCCGGGAGCTGATGGGCAGGGGGTGGCAGAGGCACCGGCACACCGGCCGTCCCTGGGCAGTAGCCACTAGATGGCAAAACAGGCACTTTGGTGCTACGAAAACACGGCGAAACCCCCGTTAAAACAACCTGCCCTGCCTCCCCTGCCGCTGTTTGAAGCCCCCCCCCCCCCATAAATATTAATTTTTTTAATAAGCGATTATGGCATATTTAGATACTTCGCACGGAGAATCCTCACTTGAAAAGTCTGTAAATGCTCCCATTCATAATTATGTATCCGTCATTCAAGGTTTAAGCCTGCCCGCTGCATTTCAGCATCAGAATTTGCCATTGTTTCACAGAGTTTGAAGAGGATAATGTATTAAACAGCCCGGTGAGACTGTTAATAAAGCCGTGGCAGTCCTGGCTCACCTGTTAATCACAGTTCAGGCGTCATTTCCCTTCTTAAATTACAGATGGCTCAAAGACCTGGGACCGGTGCAGGACAGAGGCTCTGTAAATGCTTTCTTGTATTTATAAACATGTGAATGAATATTTGAAGAGAGTCCCTGCTCCAAATGTTTTATGGGCACAAATATGAAAGCTCGTTAAAAAGCAGAGGGGAAACATAGGCACCCTAGGCTTTTTCTAAAGCCTGAGCATAGACTGTGCTGTTTGTTATCCTGACTGGATGAGATTTTGTCCTCTGTGGAATACGTCCTTGTGCTTTTGCCTGCTGGAGATGTCTCAAGTTACAGATTTCCATCATAGTCTGGTTTTCTGTTGTCTCAATAGCTTTCAGGGGCCCTCATGGGGAGGTTTCTAGTTCCCTCTCTGTGGTGACAGCAGTGCTCTTGGCTGGCTCCTTTCACACAACTTCCATGCATCCAAGCCTGCCCTGCCCTTGCTGTCCTGTTCCCTAACAGTGCTGCTTGCAGCTGAGCACCCTACTCCTCTGCTGGTTGTACCTTTTCTGGGTAGTGGTACCTCCTTTTCACAGATGCTGGGACGTGAAACTCATCCGCTGCACACCTAGATCCTGCAATGGCCGTCAGCAGAGTGTTCACTCCCTCTGCCTCAGCAAAGGTTTGCTTGGAAGAGCAGATAACTTGATTTTGCCCCAGAATGGTGGTCTGAAATACCATGTTTTGGAATGTGGTGAGCATCTCCCTTTCTGGAACGATGAGAAACATGGGCAGAATTAGATTTCCTCTGCTTCTCTGTGTGTCTGACTGACTGGACATTAAAGTCTGTGTGTTAAAATTAGGCAAAATAATGATGGTAAGAGGTCAGGTCTAAGCAGGAACAGTGGATGTGAAGCACATTTTTGACCACTCATTTATTAACGGAGGATTGGCCTTCTGAATGGAAGGTGATAGATAATGCTATGGAAAAAACAGTACTTGCCACAGCTTCTCACTTAAAGTTCATAGTGTTCACGTGGCCACACTGAGGTTTTACAAAATACTGGAAGTCTGGATGTTGCTAATTTTTGAGTACTTGCCTTCAGAATCTTTATGCTGATATTCTAACATTTGTATTTATAATTTAATTTTTAGTTCTTGTGGCTTCGAGCAGTTCTGGCTATGTCGATGGTGTGATGAAGGTGATCTGGTGAAGGTGAGTCTCCCATTGCCGCCGTCTGGAGTCAGCAGACTTCGTGGTGGGTGGAAGGATAGCTGGAGGTCTGGAAAGTGCTGCTGGGCCCTAGCCCGATTTCTGAACGAAAAGCACAGGGTGCTCAGAGCTCAGTTTAGGCTGCCCACCGTGGCCCCTGGGATGTCTCCTCAGTCAGGCCCAGTGGTGCTGGGTCCTGTTTCCATGTGCTGTAGCTGCAGTGGTCAAGTCGGACACTTTCCGTAGGCATTCTGAATACGAGTCACTGTGGTAAGAAAAAGCTAGTATCTCCAGGGCTTTCTTGTGACGTGACAGTTTTCAGCCAGAATAGCTGACTTCCTGGGATGTCTTTCCTTATTTGCAATACTTTGCTTCTGAAGGCAAAAGCCAAACCCCATAACCTGCTAATGGAGACACAACACATTTTCCAAGAACGTTAAATACACAAAAATGGTGCTGGAGTTACAACAGATTGAGAATGTGTGTTTTTCTTTGACAGACACTAGAAACATGAATAGCCGTGTAATATAACCTGGTGGTCCCCGTTTACAGCAAGGGTAATGTATTTGTTATTTATAAAGGGTTAATCAATGATTAACGGACATCACAAGTAATGGTTAATTGATTGTTGTAGACTTAGTTCACACATAGCTTGCAGCTATCTGTAACATTGCATTCATGCTGTAATGTATTTGTAGCTGTTACTAATCATGCACTAGTGTTTTTTACTGTTCGCATTTTATTAGGTGTAACCACATTTTCAATGGCACATCAGTGAACTTGAGTTCTGCCTTCACACCAGCGAAAGGGAAAATATAGAGACCAGTTAACTTGGCCTTGCTTTCTTTAATGTGAGGAAACCATCAGCTGCATAAATTGGAAAGCGCTATCACATTATGAAAGCAATTTTAAGTAAAACATGCCATTTATGGAAGAACCGCACTTAAAGAGTTTTGTAATTACAAATATTTGTACTGTTAAGTGAAGGGCATTAAAGTATTTGTTGTTGTTGCTTTATTTCCCTGGAGGACTCTTCTGGAGAGGGAGCTTTGTTATGCTGATAAATGTGCCTGAAAGCTTTATAATGTACTGATGCATTGTAATGATAAATAGATCTGGTTAAGTAGTAAAGATCAAACACACAATTAAACAGACTGTAATATACATCTTGCTGAGCAAGGGAAAACAATAGTGGAATCAGTAAAGATGAATACAGATGGGTTTATTTGAACTAAGCAAAAAATATTTTCTTATGCCTACAAAATGAGGAAATCTGGCCTGATACTTGCATGAACAGACTTATAAAGTGCTTAATCTGATATAAAATATCTTTAAGATGTTCAGCATTTATAATCAAGGCACAGGGCTTCTTCTGACCGCTCAGAGTAATAGAGATGTGCAATAAACCAGAGGTTGAGCAAATCAGCACAGCGTGGGGTTGCTGGGAGAGGAGCCTGGGCACAGCAGACAGGGCTCGCAGGTCTGAGAGAGCAGTAAAATTAACAAAAAACATGTTGCACTTGACAAAAAGATTAGAACTGAGTATTGGCAGCACCTGCTTCCATTGTCCAACATGTCCTTTCCTAGAACCTTTCCCAGCAGGGAGGCTGGTTCACATTTGGCAAGGCCACAGAGGTTTTGCACTTCTTATTGCTGTTGGCTCTTCCAAATACCAGGAGAAAATGTGATTCAGAAGGAGCATGCTGAAAGAGGGAAATATGGCTGTGCATTACTTGACAGTCGCAAAAATAAACCTTTTAACACAGAGGCACTGAGGGGGACTCTCATTCAAAATGCAGAGTGGTACTACTGCAACCTTCTTGCAGATTATCCTTGTCCATTCCAACTTTGAATTACTCTGAAGGGTGTTCTAAGTGAATTTCCTTTGCAGGGGTACCCACAGCCAAGTCAGCGCAATAGGAATTTCATAGCTTGCTGTACAGATGCTATGGTGGAATAACTCCTAGAGGAGTTAGAATTAGGCAGCATATAACAGCCAGAAGAAATACTAATTCTCCTGGATCGACTTTATGTGAGCTACCCTACACAGTGCTTTGCCCACCTGGAATAGCATAAGCCGTTTAGATTCCTTTGCAATATCTGGGTATTAGCAAGGCTCAGGGGAGAGACCAAATCCTGCTTCACTGGTGCCAACAGCCAAAATTCTTAAGCCTTGTATGCACTGGCCAATTATCCTGTAAAATCCCGCTGGTGCTCACCAAGCTCTGCTATACCACCAGGAACCACCTCCTAGACAAAAAGCATCCACTCATGGCGTGGACTGCTGCAAGTCTATTTCCCAAGGACGTACAGCATGATACGTTCCGGCCAGCAAACACGTTATTTCTGATTTACCATGTGCTGCTAACTACTAAAAGCTTTGCATGGCCTCCAGGAAGTCGAGCTTATTTAATGAGAAGCAAGGGAGTAGTAAATGCTTCCAACTTCTGGAGTTTAAGAAAAAAAAGAGTGGCCGGAGAAGGTGGTGTGCCCCACGCATCTGGCTTCTCACAACCTGAAATACAGGTGGTGTTCGATGCGGAGAGCCGTACAGGAGGTCTCAGCAATGTACATGGCAATAGAGCTGGTTTCTCTTTGTAAGAAAAACTTATTTCTGCCCCAAGAACTGTGTGTCACTCCACAAAGTAACATAGATGTCTAACTGCCACTTGATTTAATGGGGTTGAGCTGGTTTATGGTCCCTCGATATGTGTATTTTTTTCCTTGTTGAAAAACAATGTGTCTGCCAAGGCCAGGACGAAAGCAGGAGCTGTCTGGAGGTGAAATTGCAGGCTGATGGGGACAACCCTGCTCGATGGGAAGTAGACTCCAAAGGGTTTCATGATGTCTGTCGGTTTATGCCATCTCTTCGTCATAGAGTTTGCCGTCCAAAGATTATCTTGGATGCTTGCCTATTCCCAGAAGCTCTGTATGCTCGGAACAATTTCAGCTCTGCGTTAAGACAATAATTATAATCAAATCTCATGCTCCGCTGCCTCGGCCAGTCACCTCCATGGAGCAGATGGAAAGGGGGCTCGAATCAGCAAGGGTTTTCCCTCCCAGTGTACAAGTGGCCTGATGGCTTCAGAAAGGGCTGTTTTGTTTTTCCCTTTGGCTCCCCTCTACTTCTCTCATGGCATCAGGGACAGGCTGCAGCTGGAAAATCGTGGACAGGGTCTGAAGTGTGGGGAATGAGAAAGTTATTTTGTCTGCTGCCTGTCTGCTGCTCCTTGTTCAGACATCCCAGCTGCAGAGAAAGCCAGGCTGGGAGCAGGCAGGCAAAGGAAACTGGTTTTTTGGTAACCCCTCCTGTATTTGCTGATCTTCAGCGTCAGGTCTGAGACCTGGTGCTGAGCTCAGCCTGGTTGGTTATCCAGGTCCTACATTCCCAAGATTAGCTCAGTTAGAAGACGCGCCAGTCGGTGGTGTGCTGTCCCGCTGTGGCAGACGTGGCCGTGAGTGCGCACGGATGTCGCTGCTGGTGTTGACAGTGCCGTGCTGAGCTGATTAATTACCTCATACAACATAAACGTGGGCAGATGCAGGTCACGAGTTCACTGCTTTGGAAGGCTGTCCCTCAACGCATCCGTTCCCCTGGCTTCCTCTGCAGGTTGGGATTAAGGCAGGATGCGATTGGGTCTCTTTTGCTGGATGGTCCCTCTGTGCTTTGTCACCTCAGTCAAAAAAAGCAGGAGGGTGCCTGCTCAGCTCTGGTGCCATTTTGACCCCAAATGAAGTGTTAAGTCACCAGAAAATTACAAATTGAGGTGTCTTTGGGAAAATTTCCCTGGGATGGGGACACAGCTGCTGAATTGGCTGGGTGCCTGTTTTAAAACACACACCTCTACTGCATGTTGGGTGGCTTTCACTAGCAGCCCAGCCTGTGCTGTGTCACTGGTGCGTACTGGTTGCTGAAGTGCTTGAGATGGAGGAGCACCTCGCAGTCCCCCTGCACGTCTGGTTTCCACGCAGTGCACCTAAAACTGGCTTGGAGCAAGGAGTCACTGGTCACCGGTACTGATCAGACCCAGATAGGCTAATTCAGCTATTTTGCCTGGAGCCGGCAGTGTGAGATTGCCAGGACCTCACAGGGAATTTGAGACACAGCCTTAGGGCTCAGAGGTTCCCTTCACTCACCTCCTTGGTGAAAAAACCCGGGGGTATGATAGTTTAGTTTATTTTCGGCAGTGGCTGATGATATCTCGGTACCGTAGCTCTGCTGTATTTTGTCGCCCATTTTGGCTTACTAGAACAGGAAATGACATGTAAATGTTATGTGGGATAGCTGCTGAATGTTGTAATTTTTACTGCGTTCTCATGCTGCATCTTTGGTCATCGCTGATACTTTTTTTCCCCTAGTTTGTTTTCTTAAAGGCCAATGAGGCTGATTGTGGCTTTCAGCATTACAGTAGGTATGGAGGTTGTCACTGCATCCCGTTGGACCCCGTGACTGCTGCTAATGAGATGTTTGTTCTCTCAGAGGTGATCGCAATGATTGTTCTTAAAGAAACAAGCTCTGTGCAGACTCTTTTCCTAAATTTGGGATCTTCACCAAATTTATGACGGTGTTTTAGACCTGGATCCTCGCCTTATTCACGTGGCTGTCTGATTCACAAAGGCACCTCTGGGAGCATTTAAGGAACGCTGTGTTGACAGGAAAGGGGCAGGCAGCACCCGCATGACTGCGGAGGGCCGTATTTATCCAGTGACTCAAAAGCCCTGACTTGGCACAGCGTTTGCAGACTTTGCAAGACTTTGAGTAGTGAGCTTCCTTTTTACAAACCCGGAGAACCTCCTGCTCACCGCAGCGCGCAGCCACCGAGGAGATCTCCTCACTCCTGAGGGTTTTTGCGTCATCCAGGTTGCACCCTGTAAGCCCAAAGATGTGAGCGGTGAGCTGTACCCGGGGACGGACCTGATGCAAACACCTCCAGGAGCTGATTACATGGAGATATGTAAAATTATAGCGTTGTCAGCTCTCGTGGCTTCACTGGCCAGACAAAGCTTGTGGGATCTCGTGGTTATTCCGGCAAGGAGAAAATGATGACAGCAAGGAGGAATGCAGCTCTCAAACAAGGCAGTGTGCTTGGGATCCCCACACGCATTCACACCGGGTCACCAACCTCCTCTTCTCCCAAATTCTCCTATCACCTCTGTCCTCCTCCTCCTTTTCCACAGACCCACAGGCTCCCCCACACGTGTGTTCCCCATCTGTTTGGGGTGCTGCTGGTTTTAGCTGTTGGCTTCATGGGGGTGATCATCTATTTCCGGCGCTTTTCTTGAACAGCGTGTGTGGCAGGCTCACAGCCACGCTCGTGGGGAGCAGCTCTTGATGGATATTTGCCCAAATCATTACGCTATCCAGCAGTTAGCCTGCAACAAGGCCCGGCACAATTTGTATGGTAATGGAAGGTTTTCTCAGAAATGTTTTGGAAGCAATCAGCTAAACTAATAGGATTTTATGTAAACCAATCTCTTTCGGTCAGGGTGGTGGTTGGTTTTGGTTTTTTTCTCTGGAGTTGGAGGACTTTTTAATAAATGCAAATTGATATTCCAATGAAAATGGAAATGAGAGAAAAAAGTTCATCACGGGGGTAAAATGCTGCAACTTTGCTCTAGCAGCAGCTTTGAGGGCGATCCTCTGCTCATTCCGCCTCAGCCACACCGAATTTTGAGGTGCTGAGGCATGGTGCAACAAGGAGAAAAGCTTTTTTCCTCCTTCACGCTATAGTGAGACATCAACTGGATTGGGCTTTTCATCACCCCATCAAAGCTGTGGTTTCTCCAGCTCTGAGCTTCTGCACAGGGTCATGGCAAGCGGTCGCAGAGAGGTGGCTGTAGACGAGCGGGTTCAGGCTGTTGTTATTACTCATTTCTGCTGTGAATCAGCGTCTCGGGTACTCTGTAACTTGAGCTTTTTGTACCGCTCCAGCAGGATTTGAGAAAAGTAAAGGATGAGAAGCGCTCAGAAATCTGATTTATGTTGTGTGTTCAAAGCTCTTAGAGGTTAAGATAAGTACGTTCACCTACTGCAAAGGGCTTTTGCTGCAAACCCCAGGTGCTTTCTCACTCAGGACACAGCCAAGGTAACTTTCTTGGCCCCGTTCCTGGTTGCCTTGCTGTCAAAGGGCCCAATACGTGACAGCAGGTAGTCTGTGTGGAGCGTGGGCTGGCTGAGACTGCTGTGGTCAGTCATTTAGCAGTTTTCTTGTTTGTGTGGGGAAAAAAAAAAAACATTAAACTAAACTCTGACCAGCCTGTAGACAGGGTGCTGCTGGAAATGCTGTTGGAGGAGGTGCAGGCCAGAGAGGGTCAGGCATCCAGGAGGGTTTCAGGTGAAAAATTCTCACCGTGTGAGGCTTGTCCATCCTGTGTAACAAAGGACAGCAAATGTGCATGGCAGAGAGGTGTGATGAGTTCCCAAGGCCTTGGAGAACAGCCTCCAGCAGCAAATGGGCAGCATGGACGTGTGGACCATTAGCCTGGGAACAGCCTTGGTGGGGTCATAGCCCATGAGCCCTGTTGCAGGATGTTGCTAGAACTTGTTAACAGCGTAAAAGTGTCAAACAAAAAAGTATGCAGGAAGTGGTGTGGTGAATACCTGTCTTCTTTGTTTACTGCTAGGTGGTACTAGCAAGGTATGCAAACCACAACAGGGAAGGTAAATACACCAAGATGGCATGGGGTCCTTGGAAAGTCCCAAACATCTTGGACAGGAAATAGAGAAAACAAGTGATTTTCTACGGTGCTGGACTTGATCTTGGGAGAAGAGATACTCTATGACTCTGGGTATAGCAGCAGCCTCAGAACCAGGAGCAGCCTGGTGTCAGGAGGGTTGTGTTTTGATGGGGTGTGGTGGTTGTGGAAAGCAAGTAGCGGTCAGTACCTCATCACATTAACCCTGATCTAAATCTACTGCCCTGGCCTGCCAGCACCTTTAATCGAGTGCATGTCCTGCTCTGCTACTTGCCGGTGACACCGTGGGTCACTAGTGAATTGCTCCCCGCAGCCCTGTCTAGGAGCCAGAACCAGAGGTCAGCTCGTGGTGCGCTCATAAACCACCTGGAGAGTAAAGACAGGCATTTGTCCACGGTGTGCTGGTTTGACGGCAAAGCCGGTTTAAGAAATACCTTCCTTCCTCCAGCTATGTTTTCCTGACCCTTCATTCATGCCAAGACAGCTGTTGGTGGTGCTATCCTGTAACCAGATTGCTGAAATGATGGGGGGTAAAAATTCTTAGAAGAAATGATTTTGGGGGTTTATTTTTAGCAAGTATCACTTCAGTGTCAGCGGCTGGTACAGAATTCCTCCACTGTAATTCCTCCTTTGAGATGGATTTTCTCAGTGACCTCAGTGTGACAGAAAGACCATGCTCAAGTTTTGGTCATGTGCAGGAGTAGAAGGTCTAAGCAGTGTCCCATGATGTGAAAACAAAGATCTGACCTGCAAATATGCCTGTAGAGTTATTAATATTAGTTTTGCCTGAAAATATCTAAACTAACAATAGAATCCAATTTTACAACTAGAAGACTCAAATCTAACCTATTAAATGTGCATGCATTCAAATATATTTTCAATTTTGAAACCATGTTGAATGGTATAAGCAAGATGAGAAGAAAGAGTATGTGTTTTTAGTGTGGTATTTTTCAAACTCCCTAACTGAAGACTCTCCCAAGAGAGCAAGAGAAGAGCACGGTGATTTGGTATTCCACATTCCTAGTTAGATGCTTTCCAGATAAAATACTGCATTTCCAGACTTTGCAGGTAACACCAACTAGAATATTAAACTGAATGTTTAAACTGTTACATGGTTTAAATGCTTTCTGAGTTTGTCTCGGGTACATTAATTTTATAAGAGTAAAAAGTCATTCTTGAATTACAAAATCAAGTAGCTTTTCCTTGCCTGACATCTCAATCCACTCCTGGAGATACATTCACTGGGGCCGTGGAAAGTTTGCTTAAACAATTCAGTCTCTGGCAGATCTATAGTCTCAGCATTCAATAAAAATTACTGCTGGAGTTTCAAACTGCATTAGATTTTATATGTTCTCAGAAAGTAAAATAAACAGAGTTTATCTAGAAGCCAGTCCTGATACCGACAGGGGATGTTAAAAAGAACTTTACAACCAATTTAAATTGATCAGAAGTGTTCAATTGAAAATTTCTCTGATGGAAAATGCAGTTTCTGCAAAAAAAAATATTCCAGCTTTGATTGGTAAAATTGAAACAAAATCTTTCATTGTGGTTTGGATCTACCAGAATAAAACAATAAACCTCTTTTTAAAAATGAATCCAAACTCTTTTGGAGGAGGCTGCCTCCAGTTTAAGCTTTTGTGCTTCTGTTGGCTCCCGTTACCTGTGGATCAATGCCACCTATAAATGGGGTATGCCAACAGCAATCTGGAAACATCTCCCTCCCTCTGCTAGTAACTAGTAAGGTTTTGTATTTCATAGCAAGTTTTCAAACCTGAACCCAGGTGTGGTTGTGCTGCAGACCCCCCAAAACCAGGAATGTGAGCATAACGTCTGCCCCGCTGGAGAAGGGGGCACCTGCCTGGTCCTGGCCAAGGCGGCAGCAGCTCCCTGCGCAGCATGAGGCCAAGGCTGCTTTGGCTGTTGCTGTGGTGGAGGGAGCAGTGGGAGCTTGTTGCTGCTCATACCAGAGGAATCCCGCTCATTGCAAGCGGAAAGAGGCTGCCTTCTCTGCCTTGCTGAGAGAGCAGTGCCCAGAGGTCGCCTCTCCTGGGTCAGGTGCTACTGCCTTTGACAACTGCAAACACACTTCTGTGTGACAACCATTTTTTTTAAAGCAAGGCTTGGTTTTCACTCTCTCCAAGCCAGAAGAACATGCAGTGGTCCAAGTGCTAAAGCAGTAACATTCACAGGTGGGGATGGGTGACTTGAATGTTTTTAAAAATGCAAATGGCGTTGGAGTTACTTAGCACACAGGTGTAAAGGTGGTGGGGTTAGGGGATGAGGAAGGCCCAGGAGGAAAGTACAAGTTGTGAGGTGCACCTGCCAAGGAATAAGTTGTTTCTTAATGTCTAAGGTGGACGGAATTCCATTTCAGCAAGAAATATGGAAGATGTTAGAAGAAAAAAAGAAAAGCACTGTAATAGTGACCGACTGGAGCAACTTCAGGAAGCTGTGGATTTCAATGCTGGATGTCTTTAAAGGCAAGTTTAATGGATTTCTTTCAGGTATGACATCGTTTTAACTGGCATGAACTAGGCACTCCCCCTGGTGTCTTTCAGTCCTGGTGCTGTGTGATGATGGATTTTTGTCTCATGCAACTCACGTAGGCTGCAGGAGAACCTCATGCAAGGCGCAGTTCAAGTGCGTCACATCTCCGCTTTTGTCTGCTGGCCAAGTTCTGTGTGCACTGTGCAGCACTGACACATTCCTCCCAGTTGGAGGAGTAATTTCAGGATACTCTAGCAGTCCTATAACCATCATGCACCAGGAGGGACATCTTTCTTCTGGGAGGGAGGTCAGACTAGGCAAGGACAGTTCAACACCCTGACAGTTCAAAGGGACGCAAATAAATGTTGAGTCAAGTAGGAAAAAGATCTCAAAATTTCAAAGGCAGATGTTCTGGGCAACACAGAGGTGCAAGAAGAAAATTGACCTTCTGTCATAGTTTAAGTGAAAACTTAGAGATACTAGACACTAGGATGGTGAGGCTACTTTTTAATAAAGGAATGATTCAAATCTGCAAGTCCTTCCACTGACCATGAGACAAGTTTATCTTCTTTGCTTTCTTCATATAATATTGAAGGAATTTAGTATATTAAAACAACATTCCAAAGGTTGCAATTGTAATATCTTTGAATCCACTGTTCTCGTACTTTTCTTCTGCCACAGTCTAAAGTTTCTCACTCTTGAGATAGCTCTAGCTCCTAGCTGTGTAAACCGCCCATATGATCAATGGAGATAAAACATGTCATGTCAGAGCACGTCATCCCATTCTTAGTGGGTACCTGAGAGTGTCCCCTTGGCCACCTACGCTGCAGATGTTGATGTCCAGTGAGATGAAGACACTCTGTTTCGTGCCTGTCTTTTCACCCCAGCTATAGCTAATTACAAGTGGATTGAATGGGTCTTTCAATTGTCCACCCAACAATTACTCACTAAAGTTACAAATTTCATAACACTTTCTTGCCTTTTTTGTGTGTTAAGCAATTATTATCCTCTCTTAATTAAGTTGTCACAGACACCAAGGTGTGTTGATAACAGTTTTTCAGACTGTCATTCATGCTGTAATCATGTATCAATGACTTTCTCAGCTGCCTGGACAGAAGAGTTTGCCTGTTTAAAATATTTTGAATTCCATCCACTTTGGCTTTTCTCTAGATTTTTCATGGCATTGAAAAGCACAATTGGACAATTATCTTCCTCAGTGGAGTCCTCAATTTCGTTTCCATCTGGAATCACACACCAGTACTTGTAGGGCAGTTAACTTGGCTGAAGAAAGTATTATGGAATTGATCCTCTGGACTTGGTGAAAATCTGCTTAAGAGGTAAGTTCCAGTTGATCACAGTTTCAAAATCTCTCCCTTTTTGGGTTGCTTTCTTGCAGGAACACCAGGTTTTATTTAAACAGTTTCCACTTAAGTTATGTGTACTATTTTTTATCCAAGAGGACTTATTCTAGCAGTTTCCAGGTGCTTCTCGAAAGCAGATAAACATGATTAATTAAATGTTGCAGTAGGCAGTAACTTGACATTGATGCTGGAAATGAGACAGTGAACTAGCATCAGTGACCTGTCCTACCGTTGGTTGTGATTACCGGTAATATAGCAAGCTGAAACAAGCCCAGTCTGCAGGAATCTCCACAAATGTCTTGCAGAGTTCTGTGTTGTTTGCAGGATTGACCAACTAGCTGGGAAGAATAGATGTGCTAAGGATGAATCCAGGCTGTTTGGGAAGATTTTGGCAAAATGCCCCTACATAGGTTCTTTTTTCCTTCATGTTTCCCACCAGGCTGGATCTTCTCAAAGCTTTGTGGTCTGCCCTGGAGATCAGAGGCCCAGCCTGGAGCAGGGTCCAGCTGATGGTTCACTGAGCAGTGCCAGGAGGAAGGGCCTGTTCTTGTCCCCTCTGCTGGGATGGAAAGACCAATAGGATAGGAAACAACTCTTCCACTTACTCTCCTCCAAGCCACCACATTATGCCATGTTTCACATTAGGTAAATATTAAGCACTCATAGCTGTTTTGCGTTCCCATTAGTGCCTTATTCTTACTCTGTATTTTAAATGTCTTTCATTTCACTCGTCTTGATGGTTGGGATCTGTTTTCTCATTGGAGTCAGTCTAGTATGCAGATAGCTGGTAAAATAAGCTGCCTGTAAGTGGGAAAAGCTGTGATATCTGATCTCAAGTGCTGTTATGGCCATTAACGCCAGACACCATATCTACTTGGTATTGAAGTACAGGGCGGTATTGGTATGCAAGAGCTCTAGGCAGCAAGGACAGAAACTTGGGTCCGGACTGTCTCTTTGTGTTGCTGTCATGGTTTAGCCAACTAAAACCAGCAGAGTTGCCCAAGTGTGCTCCTGCGCAAGTCAGGAGCAAGGGCCTAACTTAAGTTTGCTGCTGTGTGTCCCATGGCATCATGCAACAAAACAGCCTTGGCTCCTTCCTAAAGGCTCCGACTCAGTGAGGAGAGATGTGGGAGATCTCTGCAATGGAGGCACAAGTGTCTGAGGGCTACTGGTGACACAGGGGCATGGAGTGCACTGTGCTTCAGGGAGCCTGTCTGTGGGCTTAGATGCAGCTACATTGTAGAAATCGAGCCAAAGGGACTGGACCATATAATAACTGCTCATACTACCTCTGGGAGTGAGGGAATTGCTGCTCCCTGAATGAGTATAAATGACTCTCTACAGGGTCATCTAGAGATGCGAATTCTGTTTTCTCAAGTCATCGGTATCGCCAGAACCCCAAGGGCGTTTGACCTCATCCAATGCACATAACACTTTAGGTCATGATCTATATTAGGCCCCAAGAGGTGGTATAAGGGTGTTCTATTGGCAGGTGCGTTGCCACAATTCATTAAGGCTAGGTTGTATTTGTGAGGCTTTATAGAAAATGTGTCTGCTGTGGTATTTTTGGCCTCTGTTGCATTCACCCACCCCATTTGTTATTTTCCTGAAGACGAAACTTGCATGAATCATCTGATGACCATTTTTAGAAAGATTCAGCTGTGGGGCTGATATTCCAGTTTACGGGGCAGGGCCAGTACTGCAGGGATATATAATTTCAGAGTGGTGTCAGTATTTCATACAGCTGCAGCCCTCTCTGCTGACTGGGATTTATGGGAGTAATGAAATGTTTTAGCATTTCCATGGACTACCACGCTGAATCAGAAATGCTAAACACTAAAGTCTGCCCTTCATCCTATTGACATCTACAGCGCCAGTTCCCATCCAGCTAAACTCCAAGCCTAGATTTCAGAGTGGTTAGTTAAACTAAATAGGCAGCGCAGAGCTGAGTGGGTGGGGAATGGGAGGTAGAAGTGGTCTGGGGGTTTGGAAGTGGTCCGCAGTGGTTCCCTGTGCTTGGGATGGCCCTTTCTGCACCGCAGAGCTGTGCTGTGTCCAGCGAGAGCAGCTCCAGCTGGGTAGCAGGTGTGCGGCAGCAGTGACCTGGTTTGGGAGCGACCTCCACTAACCTCTCTGGCATGCCAAGATAAAGAGTGGCCATATGTTCCAACACACAGTTTTGTGCCGAAAGGTCGTCTTCCAAGTGGTCTTAGAGAGAAGCTGCACTCCTGTGGAAAAAAGCATCTGAAGATATCCCAGGAGAAGAGAAAACCACTGCTCAAATGCTTTTCTGCATGGTGTAAAACAAAGGTCGTTAAACATCAGGGGCAGTTCAGTTCTGCTTGATTCCTAGCAGTGGTGTTAAAAAGCGTTTGGATGCAAAGGGAGGATAATGAAGCATACAGCTGAAGGTCCCAGTACTGCTGAATAAACCACGAGACAAGATGTCCTGTGTCCCCACAGCCTTGCTTGAAGTACCATCATGGGGTTTCAGGGCACTGAGTTCAGAGATGCTGTTAAAAAGTCCTGGATGCAGTGGTAAAAGTGGGAAGGTGAGTCTGCATGCCCCATGGTGATGCTTTGTGGCTCTGTTTTTGGAAATTAGTTTTGGCTCTTCAGAGCCTTTTTCAAGCTGAAGAGCATTGGGACTTAGTCTCCTAAAATCCTGGTATGGGAAGATTCATGATATCTTTTACCAATTGAATCTTCTCACTTTGATTTTCACGAACATTGGTGAAAGTTGAATGCCTTGCCAGAAGTTAACTGCCTAAATGCCCTGCAGGCTGAGGTCCAAATCACAGATGAAGAGAAAAGTGTTCCTCCCTGACTTACATGCCTTTGGAAGTGTTAGCTGTCATCTGAGCAGTAAAATGTCCTACAGGCACTTGAAAATGACATGTGGGAAGGGACCTCTTACTGTATTAGTACCAGTTTCTGCATAGCTGAGAGAGACACCAGGTGATATCTAACTGCAGCTAGAAATAAACCCCACATGATTACAAAGGCAGCTAAACACTCTTTTCTGTTCACTCTTTGGAAGCGGGACCACCTTTTCAGCGCTGCCATTCATTCTCGCTTATCACACTTCCATCAATAAACCTCCCAGTCAAGTCCTTTCTGCAGCTTTTAAAGCACCGTTCTCCACCTCACCTTCCCTGCGTGAGAAATCAGCAAGCGTGAGTGTGCCAAAGCAATCTGCAAAGAGTTTATAGGCTTCCTGCATATTCATGTGGTTACTTACACCACCTTAAACGATTTTATTATTCTATCTGCGCTTTTTGTGCTTGCAGAGCTGGGACTGTGTGCACACAGCATTTGCTGTGCTCGCATCAGCCCTTGGCGGGAAGCTTGCTGTGCTCCTTTCCCCATGGGAACATCAGCAGTGCCTGTCCCAGCTCCAGAGATACAGGACCCTGTAGCTGTGGCTGAGCTGCTGGCATCGGTTTGTACATGCCTCTTGCCTACCTAATCTGGCAGAAAACAGCTCTGACCACTCATTTCTCATAAGGCCATTTTTATTTAGCAGCCCCAGTCATCCTGAAAGAGAAAACTGCCTACAAGCCTCTGGAGGGGCAGAAATCTCCCCCCTTCTTCCTCTGTCCTGGCAGAGGGCGGATGTGTGTCTGGTGGGAAATAGCTGTGTTGGTTGCTGTGCCTTGGTGACCCTCTCTGGCCGTTTCTGCTGGAGCTGCAGTGCCGGAGGGGAGCTGAGGGTCTGCTGCAGAGTAACAAAGGGTACACCTGGCCAACGGGCTTGTTGCAAAAATGGTGAGGCTTTGGTGAAAGGCATTTCTGTGATGTGTGATCCTCTGTTGGAAGAACAACTGGGCATGCTATTCTAGCAGTGTAAATTAAAACTGCACGTTCTGACTGGAGCTTGTATCAAAGCCAGGCAGAGCGTGGGGAGGGAGCTTTGAGTTAAGCACTTGGTCATATTGTGAAACCTCAAAACTAAGCCAGAAGGCAACCTCGGTTCAAGCTCCAGAAGGGAAGCAGGAGCACACATCATCTGTTGGCCTGTCTTTGCTGGACCTGAGGTTTCATTCATGTGCTCTGGACACGTAGTGTATGACAACCCCTCCACCAACAGATAATTCAAGCTTGTTTTCCCCGAAGTGCAGTGCTGGATGTGTTCAACTGAGATAGCGGCCAGCAGTGGGAAGCACGTGGGCCCTGACATGCTGAGTGTGCTTTTTGCATTTTAGGATTGTGTCCCTCTCGGCCCCTGACACTATACTTCCAGGTGTATGGAGACCTGGAGTCATAATTACTGGAAGTCCATGCAAATCTGCAGCTTTTGCATCTGCAGACTCATCTGTGGCCTCAAGTACTTGATATGAAGATGTCTGCAAATGCATCTGAACACCTCCCGGCAAGGTAAAATGACCCTCATTTCACTGTTGTATAAAACCGTATTATGCTCTCAGCCTAAGTGCTTCCTGCAGATCTGGCCACACTCAAGAACACCAAGCAGAACTGGAAAAGGTGCAAGGAATGGTAGTGGCTATGGAAGAACAAGGGCCTTTGCAGGAGGTCCTCTCTGGGGTTATGGTTTGCTCAGGTGAGTGTGATGATCTTGACTCATTGTTACTTTGCACAAAGCAGGAGCTAGTAGCAACTAAACAATCTGACTGAAGTAGTTTTTACCCAGAATATAACCGAGGTCACTAACCTTCTTGGCACAGGCTATTGCAAAAGCAAAGGTGGATTCAGAAAGGGCTTTGGCAAATGGTGAGCAGGTCAGTACATGGTGGCAACTGAAAAAAACCCAGGGGTCCAGATGCAACCTCCTGCTAAAGATGTTGCTAAACTCCTAGGCTGCCAGAAGCCTGGGGGTTTGGCCAAGAGTTACATCCTCTCCTTCCCCGTGCAAGTCACAAGATACTGGGCTCTGGATGGACCTTTGCTCTGACTAATTCTCAGGCTCTAACACTTGGAGTTTACCTGGCAGCAAGTCCCAGTGATGTAAGTTAAAATTCAAGTGCCAGCACTTGTCAGGGATGTGACATTTGTTTGGATTGTCTTGGTTAGTGTAATTTTTCTTCTCTATATTGAGTTATACACCCTAGTATTGTTCCTGCAGTAGAACAGTCACACCCTGCTAGCATTTTTGTGGCCTACAGATCTTCTGTTTCCTTGATTCTTGCTCATATATGGTCATGAGACTGAGCAGTGACAGCTGGGGTTTGAAAAAGCAAGTAGCGATTTTCTGTATGCACAGGAGGATAACTTAAGCAAAGTTTCAGTTTTGGAAAGTGTTGACCTTCAGAGCCTTATTCAGATTAGGTCAGGCTGGACAGCTCAGAACAGAGGGGTCCAAATTCACCAATCGCTTGAAAAACTGATGCTAAAGCCACTAGAAATAAGTCAACCCCCACATAAAAGCTGCAGAAAACTATTACCTGCGTCAAGTTTACTTTAATCATTATGCAAATTAAAGTTAAGCCCTCACAGTGTGATAGATTTGGTGTCATTTATCCTGTATAACAAAAACAATTCATTAAAGTTTCCAGGCATTTGGCTTCAGCAAAGGCCTGATTTTGCCTCTGTGATGAAATGACTCAAGGTATAAATACAGTGTTTCTTGGTGTGCATAACAATGCTGGTGAGTAGCTTGTGTTTTTAAGTATTCTTTTACTTGGAGAGAAGGAAAATAAGAAAACTTATCATAAACTTTGCACCTTTGTCACTGAAGATGGGCTAAGTGGGGTTTTGGTTCCTCTGTGGCTACTGAGGCAGCATTTTCAGCTGTAGCTGCCTGGGCTGGGTGTCCAGACCACGCATGTCGTATGGAGAGGTGGAAGGTGAGGGGTGTGTTGGGGGCTCTTGGACACAACCCCCCTCCGTTTGCAGTCTGCCCACTTGCTCACAGTGCTGCTAGTCACTGCCATGCTCTGATCAGCCACGTCACTCCTGGGCTCTTTTGTGCCTTCGTCCCCACCTCGCTGGGACAGAGCCAGACCTTGGGGTGAGATCTGTCTGCACCCCGCGTCCCAACAAACACCCACCAAATCTCTAGGGCGAGATCTGCTCTGGGCCTGAACCAGAACTGGAGCTCTGTTTTCCTGGGGTCAGGGAGCAGGGAGCAAAGATTTGCAAGCGAAGCTGCCCATTGCCTCTGTAGCAGACCCTGTTGAGCAAGTTTGCGTGCTCTTGGGGCAGACACAGCTTTCTTGTCCACCCCAGGACAAGGTCAGCAGACAACCTACTTCCCTGCTGCCAAACAACAACAGTTTAGAGCAGCACGCATCATTTGTGATCAAAAAATACCCCCAGATATCACCTCTTGCCACTAGCTAGCTAGGTGCCCTCAGGGTTTCTTCTTGCTGGGTAGTGTTGGTGGTACCCACAGGTCTGGAGAAGGTCAGAAGGAGCCTCTGGCAAACAAACGGACTCAATCCTTCATTCCTGGGCTGTGTTTTCTCACTGCCTGTTCCCTGCCCTGCAGGTCTGTGAGTGCTTCACAGAGGTGTTTAGGTTAGGCAGCACTGACACCTAAGATCAGAGATTGAATTCCCTGTGGAGAGTGGGAAAGACTTGCAGGGCCTTCAAGGTCCTGGGGGTGTGTGTCCCTTCGTTGCAAGGAAGATTCTCCTTTCCTGTACATCCCTATGACATCCAGCAGAGTAGCACCCCAGCCTCCTGCTGTGCTTTGATACATGGCCTGGATGCTCGCTTGCAGCTGAAAGGCCAGGTTAGACCGGAGCACCGGCAACACCTCCCAAGGGAGATGCAGGTTGTGTCACAGTATTCACTATAAATACTGAAAAATACCATTTCCAGCCACGAACCATTGCAACTCCAGTCGGCTGCAATCCTGACAGGGTTTGCAACACTCCGGTCGATTCACCAGGGCTGTTTGTTTGAACCGGGAACTCTTTTGTTGCTCTATCAAAGTCTCACTGACATAGCCTGCAGCTATGAACAAATGTTGTGTGGCTGCAAGCAGAAGCATCGAAGAGACAGGAAACGTGTTCAATATTGATAAAGAGCAGAACGGGGGCTTGTTTAAATTGCGCACAGACAACTTTTCCATAATTAAGAGAGCAACAGAAGCAATCCCTTGCCTACAAATGAAATTACTAACAAAAGCAGGAGACGCACATGACATGCAGCCTGATAAATGCCTGTGAGCAGAAGTGATGGTGGAAGGGACCCGAGATGATTCCCGAGGATGGGTTGTACATGCCCGTCATTCCTTTGTTTCCAGCTGGCATCACGGGTATACGAAAATCCCGTGCTATGTTCTCAGCTATTAAACAGTGCGTACCTTGAGCCCTGACTGGAAGTGGAGCCCCCTCATGTGGGGTCCTGTACCCTTTCTAGTGCTCTTGTTCGTGCTGGAATGATTCAGCCTGCAAGCGGAGCAGGTGGAGTAAGGGAACAAATCAATCTATATGCGTGGTTCCTGTCCACAGGGGCTAATGTCTGTGATTGCTTCCTTCTTTTCTGCTGCTTTATCCTACATTTGTTCTTGGGAATGTGTGCCTGTGAAGAGTCAAGTGCTGTGCCTCCATTCTTAATAAAATGAAAACTTCTGCTGGGCAGCAAAAACTGGGATTGGGGTTAACTGCTGGGAGAAGTAGCTTGGATGCTGCTGGGGCTGAGTGTGGGATTTACTTCCACTACTTATGAGGGCCTGTTACAACTGCAGCATTAAAGATGTACGCATCTGCTAACCATCCTCTTCCAAGATGCCACTTGCTCTATATTCCCTCCTTTCTAAGTTTTGGGTGCCTTTCCCCAAGTTGAAACTTTAAAAAGAATTTGTAGACCCTTCTAACTGCATCAAGCCATTTTAAGTCATGATCCCATGGTCCAGGCCATACTGGTGAATACTTGTCTCATCCTGGAGTTCCCACAAAGTCATTTTTTTTCCTTCAGTGTTCTTCTGGTTCAAGCACGCTGATCTGCTCACAGGACGAGGGCCAGCATGGGCAGCTTGCTGTCTGCCCAGATCTCGGCGAGCACTGCTTAAAATGGGCACAGGCATCCAGGTCTGTGCCAGTGTTGTAATTTAGCAGCTGGCATATTTAAATGCTTGCAAGTAGGATCAATCTTTTTTTAAATCATTTATGTTTAATTATTGTTTCCAGCTAGTGCTCTCTCATTTTATTGCTAGCAAGTTTCTAAAGAAAATTTTTAAAGCTTGAACTGAAAAGCCTAATATCACCCAGCAATGAAGAGTTTATAACACTTCAGTTCGGAGACATCTCCCATGCTTGGAGCCCTTGGGCAGGTCAGGGGTTGAATTGACTGAATTAGTTTGGTTGGAAGACACCTGGTCTGACTTCTACTTACAGCTGTGCCATTCTCAAGCCTTGCCCAGTCGAATCTTTGTTATTTCCAAATAAGATTTCACAGCCCCAGTTACAGCGCTGTACTGCTGTATAGAGTTATCCCATCCCAGATACAGGACTTGGTATTTGCTCTGTTGAACTCCACAAGGTTCCCATCAGCCTCTTTCTCCAGCCTGTCCAGGGCCCTGTACTCCAACATGACAAGCCCTTAATCCAGTTTGTTGGTGTTGCATATTTGGTGAGAGTGTGCAGAGAGCTGGCCAAGCAGGGATGATGGTATAATGCAGCATGTAACAGGTCTGACTTAAATAACACTTTGGGAAGTGCAGATTGGGGTTCTCCAACACCCTTCCTGTTGCAACAGGACAAAGGGTAATGATTTTTAATTAAAAAAGGACAGATTTAGACTACATATAAGGAAGAACTTCCTTACGATGAGGGTGGTGAAGCACTGACACAGGTTGCCCAGAGAGGTGGGAGATGTCCCATCCCTGGAAACTTTCAAGGTCAGGTTGGATGGGGCTGTGAGCAATGTGATCTAGTGAAAGATGTCCGTGCCCATGGCAGGGGGGTTGGACAAGATGGCCTTTAATGTTCCCTTCCAACCCAAACTACTCTATGATTCTATGAAAGAAAAGGGTTCAAGGAACTGGTGAGTTTTGCTGTGGCAAGAGGCTGCAGGTGGCACATCTCTCTGGATATTAAGACAAGTGTTGCCTTTCTGTTGTCCTGGAAGAAGATCTGTCGCTGTTCAAAGACCCCTGCTATTGTATGTGGCCAAAAGGAAACACCACGGGCTCACAGGGCATTTTGGCACTCCCTCTATTTCCTAATAACATCTAATTTCTCATTAAGTAATTAGCATTTAATTGTTATTGCTCAGTGTAATTACCTTTTCTGGGCTAGGGAGAGAACAAACATTAAAAACCCAGCTGATTTCAGCTGCCTGATATAAGCCATTCCCTTCCATTTTCTAGGATAATTCAGGTTGGAAGAGGCCTCAGGAGGTTTCTAGTCCAAACTACTGCTCAAAACAGGGTCAGCTATGAGATCCAACCAGATTATTGTGTGTGATACATTGAAGAACATGCTTTTATCACAAGCATTGTATTTGCCTATGGCGCAAACGTGTCCAGAATGTTTGCATGCCTCCCCACGCACGCCCACACTCCGCAGGGATGCAGAGATGGAGCAGGTTCCGTGCTCTCACTGTAACGTCCCTATGGGTTGTGCAATGTGGCATTTTGTTTATGAATGACTTTGGATGTCAATGTGTTCACTTGCAACGTGCGTTACCGTATCAGCCTCCATCTATTGAGAAATGAAAAATTATGGATGCCAAGCCCTCCTTCACTATTCAAAGCATGAAGGAAGATGATGCTGGTAATTGGGTGTTTGCTGTGTGAAGGAGGAAGTTTGTAATCCATTGCTATCACTGACATGATGCTTCTGTAAACCCCCAAGCCACGATTTATCTCAGCCGTTTAATATCTGTGTGGAGGGACAGAATGGCATATTCAGGATGAGCCATTATGATCTGTCTGTTTGGGGATACAGAGCGTTTTATAATCTTCTGTGGATGCCTTTTACTTTAAATGAAGGAAATTAATGGCTAAATTCTGCAGAGAAATAATGCCTGATGTGGAGCAGCGTTTGAAGGACAGTGCTACATGAAAGCTGAAATTGTCTTTCTCTTTCAGCATGATATCTGTTTTGTTTTAATCACAGGAATGAAGGACTGGAGTTTCAGCCTTAACTGTTAATTTCCTGTCTGTTGTCTATTCAAACAAGATCCTGCTGTATCTAAGAAATACATTTCGAGTCGGGGCTGAAACCTGGGCCTGCCCTGTGCCCTTCTCCAAGGGCAGCTCATGCCTGCGATCTGCGCCACCCTTCCCACGCAACACCAAGAGCTAAGGCAGCCTGCTGAGGTCTGAGAAAACGGGGGCTGAAGCACCAGGGAAAGGGCGATAGGGAATAAGAACGGCCAATAGAGCGACACAGAAACTCAGGTGTGAGAAAGATGCCCAAATGCGTTCAGCAGCTGTGCCAGGGGAGAGGACATGACCGAGCAGCTTGCGAGTGTTCCAGCGAGCGCAGGGGCAGTGCGGAGCCCTGGGCACAATCGCTGCAATAAGTATTTTGGCACAGCTCCCACACAGCCTGCACTCGAGAAGGAATTGCCTGAGATTGTTTGAATAAGGGTATTTATAGTAGCCAGAGGGTGCCCTGGGCTAGCCTAGCGCTCTGTCCTTGTCCCACATTAATGGCAGTGGTTAATGGTAGAGCAGGACAGAAATATTTAGGGAAAATTGTTAAAAATTAAAGGTAATACCAATATTTTATTTCTCATCAGAAGTTTTTCTGCCTTGTGATTAGTAGATATTTTGGAAAACTTCATCTTTAAAAAGTGCTGGTTTTGGTCTGACACACCTACATTTAGTCAGTCATGGGGACTAGTGGACGGGTAATTTTTTTTTAAGATAAGCTAAATAAATGTACAAGGCTTGATGGGGGTTTTTTAGGCTTACAATTCTGGAAAAAAACCCAGTGATCTTATAGGAATCCAAAACTGTGATGCTGAAACTCTTGAATTATTCATTTGATCTTATTCAATGCGCTGTGATTATTTCTGATGCTTCAAACTCCTGGATAGCTTTTGATGCCTGTATTATTTCTATGTAAATTCCAGCTATTAGTTGGTTTTATCAATAAGGTTCAGATTGAATCATGCCTCCCCTGCAAATTAATGCAGGCTTGACAAATGGAAGAGAAGATTTAAACTATCAAACCACAGACTGTTAGACGTGGGTTTAGAACAAAAACACATGTATGTTATTTCAAGCTTTAGAAGGTGGTATCTGAAAATATTAGCATGCATAGGGATAATTAGCAGATTGGTACATATGGAAAAGGGAGGTAAACTGCAGGCTTGAAAGGCTTTTAAGATGTGTGGATAGACTCCTAGTTCTGCCATGGACTCAGTTCTTCACTGATTCTAGGCTGGAGACCAGAAAATGTTAGACTGGCTATTGACTTATTGTCACTATATCTAATTAAACCACAAAAATTGTTTTCAAACAACGTTAAAGATCGGATTTAAACTCATAAAAGCTTGAAAATCAGGATAGGGTTGAAATTGTCTCTCTAATTTACCCCGGCGTGCCTTTGGGCTGTCTTTTGTAGAAATAGCATGTGTCATTGATTAGAGCCTACCCAGTGCAGAGGCCCACTGGGAACAGCATGGCACTCTGAACACTCAGTTCTCATGCCCTGCTGCATGAGACTCTGCCTTTAATATAATTTTATTTCATTATTGTAGGTTTAATTTATTTCAGACTGCTATTTTTTTTTTAATTACCCTTTCTTCTCTCAGAAAAAGAGGGGAAAAGTTGATCAGCTTTAATGGATGAAAAGTTTTCTGAGCAGAGCAGAGTTAATGCAGTGACTGATTCAAGCCTACAGGCACACAAAGTTGTACCTGCAAATCTGGTCAATCAATTTCTTCCCCTCAGGCAGTGATGAAACCGGTTTAATTACTAATGAAAACTTGCATCTGGTCTGGCCCAATAAACTGTGGGAGACACTGTTATGGAAAGCAAAGGAAACCTAGTTTCCCCTCGTATTGACCACTACAGTGTGTCAAAAATAAGTTGTAACAAATATTAAATGAAAACTGAAGCAGCAGAGGCCAGTATGAGCTGCCAGGAAGATCAGTTTTGACCTCTCATGAAAATAGAAGACAGTAGCAAGATCCAGATGTGAAAGTGATATCCTTTAAAGCAGATGAGGTGTTTGGATCCATCTTTACCGCAGGGACAAGTTACGCCTACCCGCTGGCAGAACCAGAGGCATTTGTAAGCCTGTTCTCCCATAAAACATACCATCCTCCTTCTCCCTTATTCTCCCTGCATCTACCTATCTTTAATCAGATATTTGAATCTCCTCATTAATTTTTCAGTGCATTCCTTCCCCAGCTGGAACGAGAGCTGCTGTGGGGAGTGAGCACTAACAAGAAGAACGAGTTTATGAAGTTTTGGTGGAGCAGCGATCCCTCAGCCCCACCAAGGCTGCGCACTGATCCTGCAGGCTGGGTTGAATGTCAATACTGTAAACAGGCGGTTAGCCAACAGGGTCTCTGCAACAGATGCCTGCAAGACCTAATCCCCCTGCTTTTACACAGGATTGTGCTGTTGACAAGCACATTAAGAAAAGGAGGTGGGATAGGGAAAGTTACTTCCAAGTCGTTTCTGCTTATGCTGTTTTTCAGGGATTTAACAGAGTCCCACAGGCAAATGCCTCACAGTTTGTGGGAGAGGGGGCTAGAGCTGTCTCAGTTTAATTTAGGATTCATACCCAAGTGTGAACTGAGCAATTTATTCAGAGATAACTGAGCAAAGGGAGTCACCATCTCCCCTGGCTGGGCTTTGTTCAAGAGAAGGCCATTTGGTGTGTAGGTGCTGGGACAGAGTTGGTGGATTCAGTCGTACACATAAATGGAAAGTATGGATTGAGAGCAGCCCTGAGGAGGAGGACTTGGGGGTGTTGGTTGATGGGAAGCTCAGCATGACACTACAGTGTGCGCTGGCAGCCCAGAAAGCCAACCGTATCCTGGGCTGTGTCAGAAGAAGTGTGGCCAGCAGGTCAAGGGAGGGGATTCTCCCCCTCTACTCTGCTCTCGTGAGACCCCACCTGGACTACTGCGTCCAGCTGTGGAGCCCTCAACATAGGAAGGACATTGACTGGTTGGAACGAGTCCAGCGGGGTGCCATGGAGATGCTCAGAGGGCTGGAGCACTTTTCCTGTGAAGAAAGGCTGAGAGAGTTGGGCTTGTTCAGCCTGGAGAAGAGAAGGCTCTGGGGAGACCTTATTGCAGCCTCCCAGTACCTGAAGGGGCCTACAAGAAAGCTGGAGAGCAACACACTGTACAAGGGCATGTAATGACAAGACAGGGCATAATGGCTTTAAGCTGAAGGAGGGTAGATTTAGACTAGATATAAGGAAGAAATTCTTTATGGAGAGGGTGGTGAGGCACTGGCACAGGTTGCCTAGAGAAGCTGTGGATGCCCCATCCCTGGCAGTGTTCAAGGCCAGGCTGGATGAGGCTTTGAGCAACCTGGTCTAGTGGAGGGTGTCCCTGCCCATGGCAGGGGGGTTGGAACCAGATGGTCTTGTTAGTCTTTTTCAACCTAAAAGATTCCATGATTCTATGATTGCTGGGAAGGAGGAAGAGGGATTTAACCGAATTCTTCTGCTGATATGCTCTTGTGGTCAGTGCAGGCAGCTCTCCCTTGAAGGCTTCAGGTTTGTTTTTGTCTTAACATCTGCCGTTTCTTACCATCTCCTTCCTGGGAAACTTACATAGGTGCATCAGTGCTGCTGGACCACATAGCAGACAGGGGCTAGAGATGTAAAATACTAGCTTACATTCGCCTGCTGTGGTGTTTCACCCCATGCACTTTTTTTTTTTTTTTTTTTTTTCCTGCTTGCTGCTGCTTGAAAACACTTTCTTTGGTCCAGCAAGGAAAATTCTTGGCTGCAAAGCTAAGCCTTGCAATGTGGTCCGCAGGCCAGCAAACCCTGGACAGCTTCCAGGCACAGGATCTTTCAGATCTGGGGATTTTCCATTGAGGATATTCTGCTGCCTCTTCAAATGTTGAGAGAGATGCATTTCAAGAGTGGCTCTTGCTGATAATCACCCCAAAAGGAAAGAAAAAAATGCATGGCTTTCCTACAGAGGCTGCTCCTGAGCTCTGCAGAAGGCTGGGGACTGAGATCAGCCCCTGGACTCCTGCCCAGAAATAACTGGCCATTGGTGTGCCTACAGTGTTTTGGGGCTCGTCTGTCCAGCCAAGAGGGCAGCTGTTGCCTGTATTTCCACAGGCCAGAGAGTAAAATGTCTAACTCCACAAAAAAAGCCAAAAAGAAGAGAGATGTTTTCTCTTAATATGTTTTTAGGCATATTGAAGAGAAAGGCTAACGCTGTTTGGTTCTTCCTGACTTGATTATTTCTATTATTTTACAGGTATCCAAAACACCCTTATCCCTGTTTTCTCCTCTTTCCAAATGTCATAAGCCTTGGTTATGAGGGGAAGGCCCAAAACAGGCATCCATCTGCTACTGGTGATGAGGGCACCTGAAGAAATACCTCTACATGTGTGCAGTCAGCTCTGCTGGCAGACATCATCTCCATGGACATCAGCTGCCACACGCCATGCCCAGTCCTTGACAGCCTCCAAAAGGCATGTCTCCTCCACCATCTGAAAAGGGGTCTTGTTTCTCTCTTGGCAGCATCAGGAGGAGAGGCAACTACATGCAGGCAACCGGGGTCTATCCCACAGGCAGAGTGGGATATGCAGAATAGCCAGAGGTTTTTTTATGTATCTGGATTTTGTCTTTCTAGGAATGAACCTCAACGAGGAGCTGTGTGACTGCCCAGCAGATTTCAGAGCCCACTACCTTACAAAGATAATGATCATCCTTTGCTTTCCATCCGTGGAGAAGTGGCAGCAGGTCCAGGAAAGGAAGGCTGGTATGGAGTAAGTAGTGTAGAATTAAGGGGTTAGTGTCCGTGCTGATTTCTGTGATGAGAGGACTTGCTGCATTATTTTAAGTGCTGGGGGATGCTATTCCAAAAACACATTTGTTAAAATATCTACTTTCGGAAGGTGGATAAATGCTTACAAGTCAGAGGCTTGTTTGGGCTGATTGCCGTGTTTTCAGAAGTTACTCCATTTGGGGTTAAATGGCCCATGAGGGGAAGCTGTGTCTTTAAGAGAGTGCTTAAAATCTTGTATGCCTACTTGTGAATGGCACCTCAGAAGAGATCCAGATGAGCTCTCTTTCTGTGCTGGGGCACAGAGAAATGCTTTATTGCATAAATGAGTCTTAAGAAGTTCAAGGTTAAAAACTTACGCCTTATCTACAGAAGAAACTGAAAGCTGTCGATGCAAATGGGTACCGAAAGTGAGTTGGAATACGGTGCCGCTGCTCAAGGAGAGGTGTCATGCTTGTGCTTTCTGTATTGGCTGACTTATCGAGGTTATTGCTTTGATTATTGAGGGTAATCAGAGGACCAGAATGGCATGATTGAGAGACCATGGCTCACTGAATCAATGATCAGAAAATTTCTCACTGTTTTGGATGGAAACAATCTCTAAGGCTCTCCGAAGCTGTGTTGTTTGACACTGCATGAGAATGTACTGGTAGATTCCCATTTCTCTAAAAGTTTCCCCTCCTAACTACTGTTTCTTCCTACTTGGCAGCTGAAGTGCTACATTTTGTTCTTCTGTATATTCAACTTTAGTATCATTGAATGATGGGGGACTGTTATACATACTGGATGATTTCTAATTCATTTTTAAAAATTGTCTCAGGACTTCTGTATCGGAAGGGGAAAGTGGGATAGATCGCGACAAAAGCAATGGATTTCAAGAAGACAGATATCAATGAAGTGCAGTTTGGTGAATCAGACCTCCCAAGAGGTAAGGCTAAGGGAAGATAAAGATGTAAGCTCCCCAGAGCTAAGGGCACAGTTCAGACTGTCCAAATGCAAGAATAGGAGATTCAGTAGGTGCCAAGCTGGGTAGACGATGAAGAGGTTTTCTGTAACTTTAACACCAGACAGAAACACACGGAAAAAAAGAAGAGGTCAGATTTCTAAGAATAAATCTGAAAGAACAGCACAAGCATTCAGGGATAAAACCAGAAAGGCCAAGGCACAAAATGAGACCTCAAAGATAACCAGAAATAATTCTATAAGAACCGTTAACAGAATGAGGAAGATCAAAGGGGGGATTGGTCTGCTGCTCAGTGGAGAATGAAAGCTGTCTGCAGATAATTACAATAAGATTGAAGAATACTGGAGAATGAAAAAAAAAAAATTTGTTTTTCCCAGAGTAGCTTGGGAGTTATAGTCCAGTCAGATTAACAACAGTTCTAGAGGTAAAAAAAGATCAACCATAACAAATTGTTTTTAACATTTACAAAAATAATTGGAAGATGAATAGCAGTCAACATGGGTTGGTCAAAAATAAGTTGTGTTAAACCATTTTAATTTCCTTTACTGCAAAACAAAGCCTTGCAGATTGGATTAAGAACAAAAGTCACATAGCTTGTTTTAAAAATACACAAAGTTTTCTTGGTAACTTTGCAGCTGGCATAAAGCTGAGAAGGTCTGCAGGCATGTTGGAGAAAGGGGTTACATTTGTGTGATAAATTAATTTTTGAAAAAACAGGGTTAAATTCAGCAGGGGCCAAGGGCAAAGTATGCTTAGTCCGAAACACTTTGCTAAGCAAATAGGCTGGGAAACAACTGGTTAGAAAGCAGTTCTCCAGAAAAGCATCTTTCGTTATAACAGATCAAAAATTAACTGAAAGTAGGCAATGGCATGCTGTTGTGAGAAAGACAAACATCCTACTATCAGGTTCAGACAGGAGTGGTCTCTGCTCTGCTCAGGGTGGGAATATTATGGCCAGTTTTGATCAGTGAATTTTTGAGAGAGTTGTGGATGGAGAGGACAGAGTTCAATGTCCTCTTTGATAAAGGTTGTGGAGGTTTTGCCCTTTTTTTTTTTTTTAAACCTCTCATCTGTGAGTAAAAATTGAAAGACCTGGGGTTATGTAGTGGCAGAAAAAAGGCTGAAGAGAGGCCTGATGACAGCCTTCAGGTACATAAAAGGTCATTTCAAAGAGGACGAGGTTTCCTGTGTTTGTGATGGTTAGGGCAAGACGTAATGTGCTTAAATTAACATAAGGGAAATTTAAACTGCGTTTGGAAAACCTCTCAAAGGGCAAGGGCATTAAAGCTGGGAGAGCGTTAGACTGAAGATCTAAAGGTCCCTGTTTTGATCCTGGGTTTTGGCAGAATCTTTGTCATATTCAAGGCCAGGCTGGATGAGGCATTGAGCAACCTGGTCTGGTGCCGGGGTGTCCCTGCCCACGGCAGGGGGGTGGGAACTAGATGGTCTTTAAGGTCCCTTCCAACCCAACCCGTTCTATGTTCACTAAGTAAATCATAGCTGTATTGCTTCCAAAGCTGATAGTAAGATACATGTTCACCAAAGAGAAAGCACTGAAATAGGTTGCTTGTAGAGGTTGTGATTCCTGTATGAGGTTCGTATAATTGTGGGGTCTTTAGGAACTGATTGGACAAACATCTGTCTGGAATGACATACGCTCATACCGTCTTCAAGTAAAGGCATCTTTGATTCCTTTCAGGCCTGTAGTTTGATGCAAGTGACTTACTGGAAGAAATTCTGGTGGCATGCCATTATCTCCTTCCTGAGAGAGTAGTACTTTGCATAATTCAGTTTGTTTACTACTATCCACTTATGTGTAATTAAATACCTGAGGTGAGCAGGAGGAGGGCAGTTGTCAGACCCCGTTATGGGAGAGCTTGGCTCCAGCTGATCAAAGATGCCATCATTTGGATGGTATACATTCTGTTAAGGCAACATGATGCTGTTAGTCACTAACTCTCTTACTTGCTATTCCCTTCTCTGTTGTCTTTATCTGAGAGAGTCTGGGGATATGCTGGGGATTTTCAGGGAACTCTGCCATGCATAATTTCTGATAGGAGTGTTTGAATAGAGAATTAATTTACTTTGTGTCTTTGATTATGCTGTCTTGCAATAAGAAGAGTATTGGCATCAGGCTGAAAGTTAAACAAGGTGCTAGTTTCCCTTTTCTTTCTTTCTGATCTTCACATTCACAATAGGACCGCTAGAGTCAGAAAATAATCCAGATGGGATGCACAGCGATCACAAAAAATCAGTATTGTGTAGCTAAAGTAATCTCTTTATTCCAGGAGCATCTAATGAGTAATGAGACCATGTTTCATATAACTCCTGTTAACATGGCAACATATGAGCATGCATCCATCTACAAGCAGAGAGGCTTTAATAACACATGAGTAAATTACCTCACGCATTTCTCTTTGTGAAACAGCAGACTTCTCTTAGGAGACATAAAAGGATCAGGCAAGAGCCCTGCGAATTGCTTAAAAGTGGCTTAAAGAGAGCAGAGGGATGAATTAATCAATATCATGACACTTGAAAAGATTTAGATTCATAGATTTTTCAATCCAAAACATATAATCAAATTATAAAAAATCAGAACCCTGGCCATCGACCCTCACCCAGTGAATCCTTTCTCTACAGCTTCTGTTTGATTTCTCACCAATATCTGTCTTCACTAGGGTGCTGGAGGAGGCAGTTAACTACAACTGGGAAAATTCCAGCTGTTTGAAGACACATGATTATAGTGATGATAATTATTCTGATTTGCCTTGTCTCCAGTTTCTGAGCAGTGAATCTTGCTGTGTTGCAGTGAAAAGCTCTGGTTTCAGTCAGGTAGGTGTTTACAGATTGTACCTGCGCTGAAACAAGGTAGGGTACGCTAGCAAATTACAGGCCAAATTCTGTGTGCTTTCTTTTGGGAAAAAGCTTAAATGAAGACAATGGGAAACCATCTGAGAATACAGCTTGACAGGTGGTGGCTTTGCATGATGCAACAGTCTGTTTACAGGCACTGCCTGCCTGCATAGTAGTGTTTTGTTGGTGTAAGAATTTGATGCAGGAATTGGGAAGCTCCCTAAATAGCAGGTTTGTACAGAAATGAAGTAGCAGGAATGAAAACTCCAGCATTTGTGTTTTAACATTCCTATTGTGATTTATCTTTCAAAAATCTTTCCTTCTTTATCTTTTCTGTTTAGTTTTTAAAGCAAATGGCTACAAAAGGGCTCAGTTACTTTCTATGTTCACCTTTTCCTTAGGATTTGGGATACTGCATAAATATTTTCTGGGCTTCCGTTATGAGGAGCTCCATAGTCTCTTGAGTAGGAATATAGTGTCACGTCTCAGTCTGTCAGACCTGATTTGGCTTCGAACACTCAGGCCAGCAGCTGAAATACGACCACATGTAGATGAACCATAGGTATTAGCTATATTTGAAGTTCAAACACATGAAGCAAAATGTATTCAAAGTCATGCGATGTCATTTTTTGCCATAATTTGGCAAATAATGTGGCCAACTATATTCAGCAAGTATTACAGCACCTTTAAAGACAAACCAGCCCATGCATCGCTTTCAAAGGCAGTATAGGTTTGTAACCAGTACACTAAAATAGATCAGATTGACCTCTTAGCTATGTTAGAAAATATTTAGATAAAATTTTAAAGGAGCTGCCGTATTTGGCTATTCATTAAACATATAAATCCGTGTGATGTGTCCTCACCCATCTGGAGACTGCAATGTTAATGAGTTAACTGCCTGAACATAGTCTCTATAGAGTCACTCAGATAATTTGAAGCAGTGTCGTTTCAAACTAAGGATAAATACAGCTTTGTATAAAATGAGTTCTTGTTCCAGCAATAATTGCTTGTGTGCTATATAAGATGGTCCTGAATCACCCCATCAGACTTATTCCCAGAGCAGTAAGTGATACGGGTTTCCATAAAGGGGAAGTGCATCTACTAGTAGATTCACTAATTTTGGGGGGGTGTTGGCACATGGAATCAATTTACTTTAGCAGTTAGAGACTTTTTATGGCAGAGAAAGCAGTTAGTGGAAAAAGATACTGTACACAATTTATATTGTACTTCCATGTTTAGGGTACCAGCAAAGCACATTTCCAAACACGGGTAAGGTAACCTGCGGTTATTTTTATATCATTGTTAATGATAACACTTCACAAGAAATCATTTCTCCCTGTTGAAACGAAGTGTTTGTTACTGTGGCACCTATTCTTTGTACTCATAACAGGCCTGTTTTTAAGTCTTAGGGTATAAACATCTACACTCCTTGTAGATGTTGTGTATCTTAACCTCATTGTCAAAGGGGAATAAGAAGTACTTTAGGGCGTGAGATATCTGATCTGTCTGTGGATGACCAAGGAAAATATTAATATTTAAAGTTTCAAGTAATGTTTTAAGAAATTAATAATTTCCTAATAGTAATATTAAGAAAATCTATGAATTAAGAAAGAAAATCTAACTGATTAGACATCAGCTGCCATTTAAATCTGGTCAGGTGAACAGGGTTACCCTATTCAAGTCAAGTGCTTCAAAATTCTTGGGTGGAGGAATCCTGTGTAAATGGAGTTTTGATACAGTGGGATCTGGCAGGTCAGAAAAAGGGAAAAACTGAAAGGTGCAAGATATCTTTACTTTATAATAAAGGTAAAACTCAACTATATTCTGGGGATGAAACCTGGAGTTGAAACTAGCAGTGTAGGATCAGATACAGTGCCAATTTCCAGTCTAATCAGTGTTCTTTCAGCTAGGTGAACCTCCGTTCTGATATAATCCTGGATAGTTGGGGATCAAGAAGATTTCTCTTTCATATTGCTTCTTCATCCCTTTTAGTAATCAATAAATACAAAAATTAGAGAAGGAAATGTCTTGCCTACAAGAATTATGGCTAGAAGTTTCTGTTCTTCAAGGTAAACATCTTGAAATACCATGTGAGGCCGATGAAGACAAAATTCAGATGGTGACTAATGATCTTCTAGGTTGGAATCTCTCCAAGTCTTGAAATGAAAGCTTGTTGCCAGTCAGTGTATGTTATGGCAAAATGCAACTAGTAAGTGAACAAGACAACCAATGCATTTAATGTGACAGCACCACTTGGGGCATTTACGTCTGTCTTAAGAGAGTTCGGTCAAGACTGGATCGAGCATTTAAATCACAGGCCAACCTGCAAAACATTTCTGTAAACTGCCAGAATAACCCTTTTGTCTCCAACTAAAAAAAACCCCTTTATTGAGCCTAAAGTGAATTAAGCAAACCCACTTTCCATCAAAAGTAACCATGACGCAAATGGTTTTATCTGTATGTAACCAAGGCAAGAAAACATTAACCAGCTGGTCCCCATTCAGCAGCATCTGTAACCATCTGGAGGGAGCCCCAGACTGCAGTGCAGCGGCTCAGTGTGGGACCAAGCATGACTCAGTTTGCGCCTGCCAGAATCAACACTCAGTGACTGGAACGTGTTCAGAACCTCCTTTTAACAATTCTCCAAGTAGTCTTTACCAGGCATTAATATAACCTTATTTCCACGAGTCAAAAGGGAATTGTATGCCTCTGGCTGGCAAAGGCTGGCGTTGGGGGGTCCTGCGATATTGGTGGTCTTGGCACATCTGTGATGTTGGTGGTCTTGGCACATGTATTTCAGTTCTGGGAAGAAGTGATCTTGGTATCTGTCCTGTATGATGGCTGTTCTTGGTGAGGTTGGGTGATTACTGCTGGTGTGGGGTCAGAAATGAGAGAATTGCCTATTTGTGTTTGCACTTTCCCACTTCCGTGCTCTGGCAGCTTCATATTCTCATTGTTGATGTTGCAGGATAGGCTAACTACAAGTGGCTCTTGTTATCTGTCTTCATAAGGGTGATGAGTTATTTGCTTTGGCTTTACTCTTTGGTAAAAGTTTTCATGTTACAATGCTTTTTGGTATCTCCAAAAACAAGCCTTCAACTGTGTCTCTAAAATGTTGGCATGGAGAACTGTAAAAAGAATCATGGTGCCTGGGCCTTATCTGTTACATCAAGCAAAATGAATTAGGCTAAATCAGACCTGAAGAAATGTAGTCCAAATGATTAAGCGTTTACTCACTTTGCTGACTCTTTGCTCCTAGGAGAAATCAATCCCTCTGAATCCAGTGGGACTACTAAGAGTAACCAGTTATCAGTATGACTGAGGGGTGGTCTTAACTAACCTGACTTGGGTGAGTTTCTGCCATCTCTGGAAATACAGACCTTTATGTATGTTGTGGTTGCTTGTCTCAGTGAATTAAGAATCTCTGTGTATCTTCTGCTTACTCCCTTCTTATTTGAGTGAAGAGAGTTGAAAAGATATATTGTATACTAGATAGTTATATAGGATGGTAGAATACAATTTTATTCAAGAAAAAAACCCTGTGCTCAGGTCACTTTACTCAAAAGGAGATGAATGAACTATAAATTGTTGGGTTTTAATCATTAAATACCCTACTTACCTCCTTCCACGTTCGATCATTCAAAACTTGTGTGCAAAAGACTTCATAAAAGACAGTTATATGAATGTTCTTTTCATCGTGCCACAGACTTTAAACAGGAAAATTATTACCCTGAAATTATTTGTTCCCTTTTGGATTTTTCAGTCATCAACTCGAACTTTCTCTGGTTTCGCATGAATTTGAAATAATATGGTACAATTTATTTGTTGTTTATAAGGGCTTTTGTAAACCAAATCACTGGACCTGTTAAAAAAATTGCCAAAAGCTTGCTGCAACCTGCAATCATAGAAGAATTCTTATTATAACAGAGTAGGATTAATAATGCATGTAATTATAGTATACAATTTTCTTTAGGCTTTTCTAATTATAAAAAAATTACAGATAACATCAACAGTGTGATTCTGAAATGCCTCTCATTTATTATGTAGCTCTCTTAATCAATGCCACTGGAAATCAAGTCAGAATGTTATTATGGTCTCTCCTTCTGGATTTAATTACAGCAGTAACTCATGGCTCAAAGTCTGAGCAAACACACCATGCAGTTTATAGCTTTGAAGAACAGCTATTAATCCTGCCGTCTACCTCCCAGTGCAAGCCAATGAAAGCGTTTCAAAAATCTTTATGCCTGAAGATAAACACACGCTTACACGCAGGCTTAAGGTGGGGGTGCGGCGAGCCCAGCTATTCTGCGCACGCGCCGTAGACCGTCCGCGCCTGGGAGAGGATCTCAAGGTGTACAAACCTCTGAACTTTTTGCCACCCAGACTGAGATGTTATCTTGCAGCCTTAACATTTGTGAGAATGATTTGGCATTGTCAGTTCCTGTCTGTTGGTAGCCCGGAGTGAGGACAGGGATTTTGCCGTATAAAGAGGATTGCTGAAGGTGTGCATCTGTGCCTCTCGTATTATTTTGGAATCAGTTTCCATCAGGAATCTCTAACCTGACAATTAGCTGCAAATGGGAATAATGTACTCTTCCAAGAACTTGAATTAGTATCAGGAACTGCTTTTAGCTTTGGCAGCAGCTAGGGAGGATGTCTCTCCCTCCAAAGCAGAAGCATGCTCAGCTGCAAGCTAGTGACTGGGAGGACAGAGCTGCCAGAGAGGTTTGGGGAAGGGGGAGGTGGAGCATGTGGAAGAGTGAACATGAACATAAACGCTTGTTTTTTGAAGCTAACTCTATTTAAGCAACTCTTGTCATCCAAAGGAATGACAGTTAAGGTACCCTAGACTAATACCTACCAATGCCTGCGTCTTTCAGAAAAGAATCTAAACCATGATTAAAGAAGATTCACTTGTCCTCTCAAGCCGCCATCTTGAGCACCAGCTTTTTAAATGCTCAATGTTTTGAGAAAGAGTAAATTGAAACATAGCTAGCCTGGTTATTTTATTTTGTGGTTTATTTGAACTCACCAGGGGTGCAAAGGCCCCAAAGTCATCTATTTGCTTTCCCGGCCAGCTGTATGTACTGACAACCATTTGACATGTGTCATTTGGGGAGCCATGGGAAGGAGACAAGGAAATGTTTGCACTTGACTGATGTTGCTTACATCCATGCTGCAGTGTGCTCTGCAAGGTTATCAGAACTGGTCAGAAATGTTTGGTTTTTTTTAACCTAAATATTATTTCATCAGGACCTGCCAATTGTTTGAAGTGGAAAATACTAGCAGGAAAGGCTAAGCTTCAGCAGACTGGTCTGTTTGAAAGACAGTGACATTTCAAAATTGATATTCTGAAATTGCCACATGCCTTCTGGAAACAAAAAGAAATAAAAGAATGGTATTTCATGGAAACGTCTCAAAAACATAGACATGAGGTACCGTGACTGACCAGTCTGTGTTTTGTGTGTTTTCGGTTTGCCACCCCTTTCCACATTGCAACATTCTGGCCTTTGTGGAACAATTTTTTTCAGCATCTTTTTTAGTTGGTTTTTGGGGTTTTTTTTTAGTTTGAGAGTTGTCTGGGACAGCAGTTTTTTCGCAACCCTGGTTTCCAGCTTCTGTTCCAGCAGAACCTGGGATCCTCCTCACCCCAGTAAACCAGACAGGAGGGGTCAAATGCAGAGCAGGACTTGGGTCCAAGATGTCTTGTGTCAAACAGGAGAGGAGAAGAGTAGAAAAAGCACTTGAGCAGTAGCTCAGGCTAAGTCTGCAGTAAAAACATCCCTTTACTCTCATATCATCTAACATTAGCTTTCCAAAAGCAAGATGTCTTGTCAAGCATCTAAAAAAGGTGGTGCAAGCTTCCACTGCACTGCCCAGGGAGAGCTGACTGCCCACTCATAGCAGAGGGCTCTGAGCTGCCCCTTTTAAGATATTTGCCTCTTGCCTACAGGAGGGGCTCTAGGAAGGCTAAATATCAAGGATGTTTAGCTGGCATGAAATGAGGTGGTATGAGCACCTCTGTGCTCTTTCCTCTTGGCAGTCTATTAGTGTAAGGGAAAAGCCTGAGAAAATAAGACTGATTATCCCCTACTACTGTGGACAGTGTAATTTAAATTTTTTCAAAGACTGAAATCGCTTAGGCTGCAACTTGCCTCAAAAGCCCCTTAGCTCCCATCCCCAAATACAAGAGTATTCTGCATTTTATACAACAAAATATACAGCCAACTGTATTTTCTACATTTGCTTTCAAACTCATCACAGGAAATAAGCCTTACAGGAAACAAGAAATCAATAACTCTGCCATATTCCCAGAAAAAACTGTGTGAAGAGCCTCCTGTATTATGGATTGACTTCACTCTGCTGTCTAGCACTGGGGATATAGGAAAAAAACAACCTCCCCGTCCAGTGTTAAAGATCTACTGCTGCAGGGAGCTGTGTCCTTGATGGCAATGAGCCATGGTGTCAGCTCAGAGCAGAATAAACTGAGCTGGAGACGAAGAGGACTTCTGGCTGCCACAGTGTGACACCAGCACATGAGGCTTTAATTTCAAGGGAGGAAGTGGAGCAAACAGGATTGCAAAATCTGGTTCCATAATGGTCTGTGATTCCGCTTGCTGTGCTTGGTATCATATTTGTGGTCTCGGAGGAAACGTCAGCTGGTCCTCCTTGGTTTGAAGCAAGATGGAGAGGTGGGTGGAGTGCAGCATTAAAGTGAGAACAGGGAAAAGTGTCGATCATTGATGTATCCACAGGGACATGAAGAGCCCTTTCCTCTCATTCTGATTGAGCAGAAACAGTAAAGCATTTCTTCACGTTTTTCTCTTTTTGTTTTTTTAAGGCTGTTCTTAGAATACTGAAAACTTTTTGACATTTGTTTCGCAGTTTGCACATGAAGACTTACCCATGTCCCAGGCTGCATGTCTCCAGGTTCCTAGCAGACCTCAGCCTTGAGTTGCTTTGTTCCAGGGTATCCCAAAACCATCTGATGAGATGGCTCACAGGCTGCGGGAGGTAATTTGCTCTGGGAACTGAGAGGAGAGCAATCCGTACTGCATCTTTAGAGAGCAGCAACACAAAGAGAAACTATTGCGGAGAGTAATTACTCTCTCGTAATCCTCCAGGCTCGCCTTGCCACAGCACTGGGCCATGAGATCTGTACAAATTTGGAGGTTTCTTTAATTCCCTTTGCTATTCTCTGATGTGGAGGGGAAGGTTGTTTTCATACGAAGGCAATCACTTACCCTTTATTTACTGTGAAGGATGAGGACTGAGGACTCAGACTCCCAAAGCTTTTCACAGTTGGTTTTGTTGTCTAATTACCCTGTGGAAGAGCTTTTCCCGGCAGCGCAGGGCTGCATCCTCCGCAGCGGAGCCTGGGGGACTCCTGCCCTTGCAGAAGGTCTCTCTAGAAGTCAGTATTTCATGGTGGGATAATACTGCAGCCCACGTGCCTTTTTCACTTTGTTTTTTTAAATTTATTTATTTTTAATGGCATCACACGAATAACGAAATATGCCTTCCATATTGTCTTTTGAAGGCAGATAATTGTGTTGCTGTTGTGTTCACTATTGGCTTGTCATGCCCAAATGAATTTCATATATCCATCTTTTCCGTGAAAAAGCAGCCCTGCCGAGTTTTCCCAATTGTTCAGTCAGTCACAAAACACTGTTGTAAAGCAAGTGCTGCTTTATGTTGTTTAAATAGATGTGGCTCTTCTCTTGTTCCTGCTGTCAGTCTTATTGTTAAATTGCTTTGCATTTGCAGGGAATTGAAATTCTCTGTTCCAAGGAGAAAGAAGTTATTACTTGTAATTGGGAATATTGGAATGGAGCACTTTTCGCTCTAGAGTTAATGAGTTATGATCAAAACATATCCTTTCATTAGTTTAAAATATTCCCATTGTTATCCTTATACTGTGATTTAAAAAAAAAGTTTCAAGAGCAGTGCATGTAACAGGAACACACGTGGCTTCACAGGCTATATTAAAGATACGATGGCTAAATGTGAGCCTGTGTCACCACTCAGGCTGAGAAAGAGTCCCACTGAGGTGGGTTGCACCAAGGTTAAAAATACAGTGTAAGATCAGTGTATTCAGCATGTCAAGAACCTTCCAGTTAGAGCTGACACTGAGCAGGCAATCAGTTCAGCAAACTCAATTCCCACCTGTTTACCTCCATCTCCCTGAAAGAAAAACACTGTCCTTCAGTTTAAGGAGTTTTAAACCATTCAGTTTTCTACTGAATCGGGAGTTTGCGGAGGCCCCATGGCATATAGAAATTGTGCTGGAGAACGTTGTGTGCTACAGTCTGGAGAAACTCTTCTTTCCCCTACCTGCTTTTGCATTGCAGGGTTCCAGCAGGATGATTTCTGCGACCAAGCAGAGGTACAGGCACCACATTTCATCAACTGCGTTTAATCGGTGGTGAGATTAAGGTAGGCATTGGGCTCATGTGGGTCAGGGAGAGAAGCTTATAAAGGTAGCATAGGAAACCAGGATGCCAAAAAAACCCTCTGCCAGTAATTTGGAAGGTAGATTTTAAAGTGGTGAGCTTCAAAGGCTAGAAATGATTCTTTGATCTTCCAAAACCTGTAAATGAGAGCAATTTCTGTAGGATGCAACACATGTCCAAACAATCACAAGAAATCTAAATGGGTGTTTGAAGCAGCAGAATGCTTAAAAAAGAAAGGAAAAGGGACGTAATTCAGACAGTCAGCCCAAGCAACAGCGAGGTTGTCTCAGATGTTTTTAGTAGAAATTGTACAATAACTTGTTAACTCAAAAATAAACTATTTGAATTGCCAGCTGAATTCTTGAAAAATGAGGGAGGTGATTAAAAAAAAAAAAAAGAGAGAGAGATTTGAACCTGGAATAAGAAAGATTTTGGTCTGCAAGTTTCTGAAAAGATCACAGCCTCAAAAACAGAGGAACATTTTTAGGTGGGAGGAAGTAATGAAAAACATTCTGAAATGTTTTTGTTGTGGTTTTCTGACCTTTTACCAAGTGCTCCCGGCCTGTATGAAATGTCAAGCTATGGGGTGGATTTGTTTGCTCTTAGGTACAGCCTGCTCAGAGAACATCTTTATGATTACAGCTGTGGGCAAACAACACTTAAAGTCCTATGTGGGTCCTGCCATGGCCAACCAACCTTGGGAGGGCTCTTCAGGCTAACATTTGACTTGATGTATAAATCTGGGCTGAGCTCTACAGTGATGCTTGGCTATCTGGCTCCCAATAGAATACAGCTAAAAACTAAATTACCTCAGTAGTTTTGGACCTGAATTACTGAGAATGCTAGAAAGGCAGTATGTATGAGCAGTGTACTCATATTCTTTCCAGAGGTATTTTAGGTGCATCAAAACCAAATTGCTGAATTAATTTGTGCATTTGCTTATTGTAGAGTGCAGTACACAACTGGAGGATGAGTCGTAGCCTGCGTGCTTTTCCTTCCTCCAGTCTTACCATCAATTACAGCATTAGTTACCTGTGTTTTCTAGTTCTAAATACATCTGGAGTTTTGTTTTTAATTATTCATTAAGACAGAGACTTATGTTTTACCAGAGTTTCTGAACGTGGTCTTAAAAATCTTGGAGCCAACCTGTGACAACCAGAGGAAAACCAGAGCTGGAGTGTGTGGTGTCAAGGCAGTCATGTAAAGAAATGAGGTAGGATTCAGCGTTTGCCTGTGATGTGCAGCCTCATGGTGTCCTACTGGAATTTTGTAAGACAATTGCTTCTTATAAATGGGTTGTGACAAGCAATTACACACTGTTCCACACATCTTAAGAAAGGAAGAACAGAATAATTGAAAATAGAACTGGGGGAGCTCTCTGGAGGTCACCCAGTCCATCTCCTCAGCCAGCTGGGATCGGCTTCACACTAACTACTCCTGGCATATGTTTGCCTCACATGTTTTCAAAAACCTCCAGTGACAGAGGTCTCTCAACCTCCCTAGGAAATGCTTTCAGGGCTTACCGCTGCTTAATATTAGAAACTTCTTTCCTACTGTCCCCGTCAAATCCAGCTTTTCGCCAGGCTCCCAGGGAGCACAGGGGATGGTCATTTGCTTTCTTCTATGGGTATGAGTCCATTGGTTTCGAGACTGCTATCATGATTCCTCTTAGTTTTCTCCTTTCTAGACTAAACAAATCTATCCTTTTAATCTTTCCTCATAATTTATGGGATTTAAGACTTCCCTCATTTTTGTTGTTTTCCACTCGACTCAGACTAATAGATCTCTGTCCTTCCTGAAAGCATTGGCCCAAACCTACCTTGCAATGGCTGCGTTTTCTCATCCTGATATTTGTTTTGCAAGGGGTGCTTTGCTCATTGCAGCAAGGATTTTCACGAGCCTTCATTAAAACAGCCTTTGGTAAATGGCCTGTCCTGGATCTGATCTGGTGTTTGGATAGGCAGTACAGACTAAATGAGCATCAACATCTTTGCTGAACAGTGGTAGACAGTGCTAAATTTTAAATGGGGAGAGTCGGTGAAAAGAAGATGGTAAAAATACATAGTGGCACCATTCCCAAAGATGTCTAATTCTTAGAAATAATTTTTACTGGTCTGTGTTGGTCTCCAACTGTTTGTGTCAGCTGATTTTTCTCAATCTGTGCATCTACAGAAGTGACTTCCCAGTCAGCTATGAAGCTATGGCTCCCAGAAGAGCCAGCTATGATGTAAACTTCAGCTAAACAGCCGTACAAAATGCATGAAGTATGTATTATGGGGGTTGGTAAAGAGGATTCTCCCCTTCTGGAAGAAATACTGACATTTTTGGCTGGTATTATGCTACTTTAATCCTGAAACCTCCATTGACATTGGCAAAACACCCCCTGGGGTCATGGCCAGGGTGTCTTACCGTAGGCTTCTATCCCAGGTGAGTAGGGTTAGGATGCAAAAAAGGTTTATATTCCCAAAGCAGATGAAGGACTAGATGATTTTTTCAGTTACATAACTCTCAAGAAAGCCTCCAGAGCCCTTGGGTTAGGCAGCCCAAATGTCTGAGTGAAGTTTTGTGGGAAAAAATGTCAGCAGATAATGGTTGATTTGGTAGGAACTTTATTAATTTCAGAGGGGGTGGAAAAAAGGTTGTTGTTTGCTGTCCTCTCCACTGGTAGTGTTATCTGGGAGACAGGGATTCCTCCATAACTAGGCAATTATAATCACATGACTATAATTTTTTAGGTTCCCAGAGCTTTTGCTGGGAACTGAGCTGAAATTGCAGCTTGTGCTAGGTATCTGGAAAATAAAATGAAGGGAAATAGCTTTGCTTTGAGTATGTGAGGTTAAACTTGTTTCTAGCTCTTTCAGTCTGGGATTTCTGCATCCAACAGATTGTACATTCTTTTAAGTAAGCAGAGTTTCAGTGTATTTTTGCCATATAGTGTAATACCACATAAAGCAAGAGAAAGAAAAGGAAGTTGGCTAATGCTGGAATTGTTCTGGTGTTTTCTCATACAACAGAATGGTAAATTGTTTTCCTTGGCTTTCTGGAAAATATCTGACCTTGATACTTCATATTCAATTTATGTAAACAATTACAAAAGTATCTGAGCCAAATAGAAAAGGCTATTTCTTGAAAACCTGCAGGGAATGCACATGGGAATTTCCCACATGCTGTGGCAATCTTAAAAATACCTCCTTGTAACCCCACAATATTAATGATTAACTCCGGAACTGTGAGTTTTTCCAGACTTCCAGTGAACTCAGTGATTTGTGTGTTCAGCTGCGTGTATCAGGGAGAGGTAGTAAAAAAAAAAAAGCCATTTACCACTTTTAGGTACTTGCATTTAACAATCAATCTGCCACATTTTCCCCTTGAAATTTTGGGGATTTCTGCAGATTGGTCGTCTGATAAATATCACAGTACGGGAAATGTTGTTTTGTGGCTAAACTGTGTGCTGAGATGCTTTTACAAGAACGAGCTGGAACCAGTTTAGTTCTCCACAGATTACTCAAAGACAGAGCTGCTTTGCTTGGGACACTCACCCACACAGTGCAGCACGAACCTTCAGAGATGTGCTGAACATCCTTGATATGTTGTTTATATACATCTGAAATTCAGACGGTGTTAGCTTTGTGAATTGTTTCCGTCACATTTGCTGAAGAAGAGAGAGGTAGTGTAGTGCCCCTTGAGAAGCGATTTTGCAGGGCAAGCGGGGCTTCTCTTGCAAGGAGATTCACATCACACGAGGTCTGTTCATCCTGTGGCATGGTGGGCAGCACTGCTGACAACAGTTTGCAAGTGCAAGCTGTTGCACGAAGCTTTCGAAACACACTGAGTGCCAAACCCTCACCTATCTGTACTGACAGCCTGTCCCATAATAGTCAAGAATATTCAGCCTCTTGGATCACTTCATCTTTACTGGTCTTGTTTAATGTAGCAGTGTGGTCTATCAACCACCCCACTGCACTGCTTGTGGTGGTGGTAATATTTTAATCATTGAAATTTCTAGAGCACAACT